>WAAF01020644.1:27157-103597 GCA_013400475.1 Tricholaema leucomelas
GTAATCTTTGTTTTGCCTTTCTTCTTTACACATCCCAGCAAGACTGTGAGGGAAGTAGACCTCACCATTGTTTTCATTTTACAGCCTATCATCTAGTTCTTCTCACCAAAACATGCTAGCTAGGCTCAAACTAGCACCATGATCTTGGAGGTCTCTTCTAACCTGGTTGATTCTATTCTATTCTATTCCCTTCCACCAAAACTGAGATGGTTGAGAATTTCAAAGCATTCCACAGACTTAAAGATTGTCTCCTGATTTTTTAAATTTTATTTTTTTAACTGACTTATCTATCTCAGGATATATTTCCTAGGTAAGAAAAAAGCAAGGGCTATTTGAAGACTGTCAGGTGTACCCCTAGCCATGAATGTACTTAATGCAACGTGTCAAAAATCTATTTTTAACACATTAAGAATGCTCAGGATGTGCTGGACAGCTAATGACCACTAATGTTAGCCTGTTAATGCCTACAAATCCAATATGTATCACCTGGTATCAGCTTATGAAAACAAACAAAAACACCCCAAAACAAACAAAAGCTGAAAGAATTCATAGGATCATAGGATGTGAGGGGTTGGAAGAGACCCAAAGAGATCGAGTCCATCCCCCCTGCCAGAGCAGGACAATCCTATCTAACACAGCTCACAGAGGAACACATCCAGACAGGCCTTGAAAGGCTCCAGAGAAGGAGACTCCACAACCTCCCTAGGGAGCCTGTTCCAGTGCTCTGGGACCCTTACAGTAAAGAAGTTTCCCCTTGTGTTAAGGCAGAACCTCTTATGCTGCAACTTACACCTGTTGCTCCTTGTCCTATCACAGGGAGCAGTGAGCAGAGCCTGTGCCCCCACTCCTGTCCAGCCCTCAGATACTTATAAACATTTATCAAATCCCCTCTAAGTCTTCTCTTCTCCAGACTAAAAAGCCCCAGGTCCCTCAGCCTCTCCTCATAAGCCATGCCCTCCTGTCCCCTGATCATCNAGGGCTCTGCACTTGTCCTTGCTGAACTTCACCTGTTTCCTCTGTGCCCAGCTCTCCAGTCTGTCCACATCTCTCTGGATGTCTGCACAGCCTTCAGCTGTCTCAGCCAAGCCTCCCAGCTTGGTGTCATCAGCAAACTTGCTGAGCACACACTGTGCCCTCATCAATGTCATTGATGAATACGTTGAACTGTAAGAAGCCTTTCCTTTCTGAAAGGGTAATTTGCAACACTTTCTCTGGCTTTACCTGGGTAATGAGAGGGGGGGGGGGAATCTTTAAAATGCCAAAGAAAATAATAAAACTCAAACAATAGGGAAAAAAAAATATACCAGCAGGTTCCTTATGTTCCTCCCAATGACTCATATTCATAGAAAAACAGTTTAAAAAGAACAGTTAAATAAAGATGCAGAATACAAAGTGGAGAGAGCAACAAAGCAGTTAGTATCATAAATGCAGACAGTAATCATTTGCTGTTTCGTAACACTTCTTTTTCCATCTTTTAGTCAAGTGCAGATGAATAATTGTCTATATGTAACTGAACAATCCATTCATTTTTTTACCTGCTGAGATGGTATTTTATTTTCACAAATGCCTTAGTTTATTATTGCTCTCTGATTCCACAGAAAAATTTGGAGGGTCAAAACTAATCTGTCCTCCTAGATATCAAAATCCAAGTATGAATTCTGATATTGAATCTCATTTAGACTTAAGTAAATCTGCACCTCTTTAGCATTTCTGAATGGTGATGTGACCACCACAGCTTAAACTGCAAAGAAAAGTAGTAAAATACATTCCCTAATGTTTTTTCCAGAATGCATACATTCTTCCTCTCCTCAGTGTCTAAGCATACAGGATACTTAGCTAAGAGGAGAGGCCGAGATGTCCTACTAAACAGCAACTGTGGAGGCAGGAATGAATTTCCATTAGTGCTTATTGTTCCACAGACTCTTGTTCTAATTTATCAATTCCACACTTAAGCAAGCTTGTCAACAATTCAAGCCATCACGGTGGGGGCTTCAATGGGATTGCATAAACTCTGTTTTGAGTGCAGAAATCTGGAGTTCTGCCTTTCTTTCCTTGCACCCTCCCTGTTGACACTTCCAACTTTTCTAATGATGCAGCAGTGCAGTTTCAGTAACATGTATCCTTTGCTTCCCTTCCAATCAGAGTCAGGACTGCTACCAAGATCAATTTTCCTGTCTTCTAAACTATGAACACTTTTTTCTATTCCTATACCTCACCAAATATGACCTTAAATATACATTACTAAATATTACACTAAATTTTACTAGTCATTGCTCTCTGTTTTCTTTTTTTTCTACCAGCTTTTGCTTTTGATTCTATACTTTTGTTTGTTCACCATTCCATTGCAATATCTTCACTGTCTCTCATGATCACTCCAAGTTGGAATGGACTCTAGTAGCCACTTCCTACACCTCAAACTACAATACTCCTCTCTTTTTATGGCAGATATTAAAGAGAGAAAACAATTCTGAAGAGACACCTACTGCATTACACAAAGTGTAAAGATTGCACCACACTCTGTGTGTGTGTGTTAGGTTTTTTGTATTGTACTGCACCTGTATGGTTAATTTTTGTCGTACTGTACTCATTGTTCTAGCTCTAGCACTGAGGTCATAGATTCTTCAGTGTAGGGCCTTAAGTACCTGCTTAAATTACTTATCATAGAACTGCCTGTAGAGAGGTTGTAGGCAGGTGGGGGGTTGGTCTCTTCTATCAGGCAACCAGCAATAGAACAAGGGGACACAGTCTCAAGTTGTGCCAAGGGAGGTCTAGGCTGGATGTTAGGAGGAAGTTCTTGCCAGAGAGAGTGATTGGCATTGGAATGGGCTGCCCAGGGAGGTGGTGGAGTCACTGTCTCTGGGGGTGTTCAAGAAAAGCCTGGATGAGGCACTTAGTGCCATGGTCTGGTTGACTGGATAGGGCTGGGTGCTAGGTTGGACTGGATGATCTTGGAGGTCTCTTCCAATCTGCCTGATTCCATGATTTTGACCTTTTAGATCATTGAATTCCAACTATTATCTACCTCTACCTAGTCTGGTGCTAAACCATGTTCTTTAGTGCCACATCTGTGTCTTTTAATTACCACCAGGGATGGTGATTCAATCACCTTTCTGAGGAACCTACTGCAGTGTTTGAGAGTCCTTTTAGCGAAGAAGTCTCTCCTAATATCCAATCTAAACCACCCCTGGTGCAACATGAGGCAGTGCCAAATAGACTTACAGTACTACACAACTAGTGATAAAAACAGTAAGTCAGCAAAAACTAATTACCCATCTGGAATTTGGCCAGGACATGGCAGTTTGCACCCCAGTAAGGATGATGCTGTAAAGGCAGCATTTAGTAGTGTCCACAAATCCACTGTGGATAAATTTATGCTTCGTGAAATAATGTAACTTAGGCAATTACTTCCCTTAGCATGGCTTCAGCTTCACTAGACAAGTTGTTTTCTCACTCGACGGCTTAAACTGGCCATGATTGCACGAGGCTGTGGGAAATAGGCTACAGAGAAGTAAACATGAGGAAAGGCCCAGAGATGACACCCCAGGATGAAATCATAACTGAAGATAAGACTATCCAGCAGCAGGTCTTTTCAAACACTCTCTATAATCATCAGATTTTACTTGAGGTAATTCAGGTGCTAAAAATCTTATTTTTAGGACTTGTCAAGAATATACTATAATCTCAGGGTCATGAATTCAGGAGAAGACTACAATCCAAGCTGTCTCCATACTACCCATCAGAGCAGATCTGGACTGCCTTTCTTGCAAGCTACGGATCTAGACAGAACAACCTAGGTTAGACTCTGAGCTTTCTTTTTGGTAGGGAGTACAATGCTGTGATGCAGTTTCACAGTCTCACAGTATCACCAAGGATGGAAGTGACCTCATAGATCATCAAGTCCAACCTGTTACCACAGAGCTCAAGGCTAGACCATGGCACCAAGTGCCACGTCCAATCCTGCCTTGAACAGCTCCAGGGACGGCGACTCCACCACCTCCCTGGGCAGCCCATTCCAGTAGCCAATGACTCTCTCAGGGAAGAACTTTCTCCTCACCTCAAGCCTAAATTTCCCCTGGTGCAGCTTGAGGCTGTGCCCTCTTGTGTTTCAAAGGAAAGAGTGTGAGATGAGGCCCTTGTGAGAACTCACAGACTGAAGATAAAATAGCTCATGATGACATTGGTTAGACATATACATTGATAGTCAGAATCAGCACATTGCTCCTTCAGTCACAATGCAGAAATTTACTTTCCTCTACAGCAAGATGAGGTCCCATGCCTTTTATAGCTCTTTTGGTATGAAATGCCTTCAAAGTCATTGCTTTGAAACTGGCTCTAATCAGTAACATCTGTCAGTTCTGCACACAGGACCAGCTCCCAAGGATGAGACATCTGAACTCCACATCAAAGTCTTTGAGGACTTCAAGAAAAAAGTCCAAGGACAGTGATCTGTGGGACAGCCTGTTGCAGTTAATCTTTTAAGCCAAAAGACCAGGAATACTGGTTAGGCAGACTAGTACTATAGCTTGGTCTAGGGACTTGAAATCTCTGCAATATTTCTTTTGAGAAGACAGGGTTTGATTACAAGGGATGTGGTGGTTTGGGTGTTCCCTGCCCCCCCACACTTTGGAAATCACCCAGACTAGATTCAGCCAGCTCTAGAAATTTGAATGAAGCTTATATTTACAGCTTAGCTCAATATACAAGCAGATATTTACAGTACATACAGTTATAGACAGCAATAGACAAGGTAAAAGGTAATACAGAAACACAACAGCCCTCCCAGAAACCTGAGTTGCCAGGAGGGGTTCCCAACCGCACTTGCACCTTCTCCCACTCCTCTACCTTACCCCAGATGTTGCCTTGTGCCCCAAGGAAGAATGGAGGTTTGGCCAGGGGGGTTAGGAAGCAAATGGATTAATCAGAGAGACAGCAGCTGAGGTTAGAGAAATGCCCAGAGCTCAGGCAGCACCCCAAGTGCGAATACCTTATCTACGTTTATACTCTGTTTTTTTTACATCTCAGCAAGCCTATGAGTGAAGTAGACATCATCATTTGTTTCTCTTTCACAGCCTGTGATGTAATCCTTCCCACCAAAACATTCTAGCTAGCTTCAAACTAGCACAGGACGTCAATTGAGAGAGTTGTAACAGCATCAAGAACTACCATGTTCAGAAGAACGACCATATAAACCGCCACCCAATTACTAAAAGTGTGCCTGTCCTTTTTGAGTCATTGTAATTTTTCTCTTCTGACACTGCCCAATTATTTCCAGATATGATGCAATATGGGGATTTGGGAGTCAAACTGTTGCTGTTGTTGTCATCATTATCCTGGGTGCCTGAATTTTCCAGACAAAATAAGCAACTGAGGGCATTAGGGAGCCTCTGCTGTGAGAGAAATAATCTGTAAGAACTGCCAATGTGCTCCAAGGGAAACAAACAAATGGTAAAGGTCCAATTCCATCTTCTCAAACTCCAGCTGATTTCCATGTGAAATACTGCTTTCTTACTCAAATTAGCATAAGAGTATTTGATCTGTTGTCAGATGTCATCACAGTATACAGTAACTATTTCTATTTTAACACTGCATTCAGGGCCCCTACAGGACATCAAAGCTCAGTTTGTCTGGGAAGATGCCTTGGTTATAACCACTAGCCACAGACGTAAGTGGACAAGTAGAATAGAACAGAATCAACCAGGTTGGAAGAGACCTCCAAGATCATCCAGTCCAACCTAGCACCCAGCCCTAGCCAGTCAACTAGAACATAGCACTAAGTGCCTCATCCAGTCTTTTCTTGAACACCTCCAGGGACAGTGACTCCACCACCTCCCTGGGCAGCCCATTCCAATGCCAATCTCTCTCTCTGGCAAGAACTTCCTCCTAACATCCAGCCTAGACTCCCCCCCAGCACAACTTGAGGCTGTGTCCCCCTTGTTCTGTTGCTGGTTGTCTGGGAGAAGAGACCAACCCCCACCTGGCTACAACCTCCCTTCGCTATTGACAGGCAAACCAAAATTTCCTGAAGTCCTATCACTGGAAAAAGCAATTTATTCTTTATAGCAAATGGGTATAACTGGAGAAAAGCCCAACGCAGGCAATGTTTGGAATTTCACCTGTTTTTTGTAGATGGTACTGGATCATTTCAAAACTATTTATGCTACCTGGGAAAGCCAGGTTCCAGGCCATAGAACAACTGCTCTCCTACTCAGAGCCTCTGCCAAAGTATGGGGTATTTCTGCATGTCACTACAAACCCCTAAATAATACAGATAGGGGGTTCTCAGTTCAGTTCCATGTGGGAATGCAAAGTGAAGAAGGATGATGGAATGGAGTGAAGAAGGATAATAACAAGTGGATGCTGACCTTGGTTCCCACCAGCTGCTGGCTACCTTATCTCAGAAGGGATAGATAACAGACACCTCGTTAATGAGGAAAACAAGGCATGGTTTATGTTGATGGAGTGGGTTGTCCTTGACTAATTATGCTAATGTGTGGGCATGTGCCTTATGCCCTGAGGGTATTTATTGAGAGACGAAATGATCAATAAAGGTCTCTGGCATAATTCACATTGAATCGTGTGGAGTCTTTGATCACACTGATCTGTGAGGGCCTTGACCACATTCCCACGGCAAGCTAATCAGGGTTCTGCAACACCTGAGCTAAAACAGGTGTTTTGCAACAGTTTCACATTCTGAAATGCCTCTGATGGGGGTGATATTTTTAAAAGGCATCCTTTGTGATTCACTAACTGGGAGAAACTGTCAGTAGACACATCACAAAGAGAACAGGTCTCAGGATTCTGATGCTCTCTTTATCACAGTATCACCAAGGTTGGAAGAGACCTCATAGATCATCAGGTCCAACCCATTACCACAGAGCTCAAGGCTAGACCATGGCACTAAGTGTCACGTCCAATCCTGCCTTCAACAGCTCCAGGGACGGCGACTCCACCACCTCCCTGGGCAGACCATTCCAGTAGCCAATGACTCTCTCAGGGAAGAACTTTCTCCTCACCTCAAGCCTAAATTTCCCCTGGTGTAGCTTGAGGCTGTGTCCTCTTGTTCTGGTGCTGGCTGCCTGAGAGAAGAGAGCAACCTCCTCCTGGCTACAACCACCCCTCAGGTAGTTGTAGACAGCAATAAGGTCTCTCCTGAGCCTCCTCTTCTCCAAGCTAAACAATCCCAACTCCCTCAGCCTCTCCTCCTAGGGCTTGTGCTGGAGGCCTCTCGCCATCCTTGTTGCCCTTCTCTGGACACATTCAAGCATCTCAAAGATCCACCTCAACATGAGGAAGAACTGCATCTGTTTTCCTGTCAAGGCACAGACAAGGCCAAGGTGTCGTTCATTTCAGAGATCTAATTTTTACACTACTTAGATTCCAGAGTTGTCATTTTGGCACCAAAACTAAGTGCACTCTAGAAAATGAAGTTAAGAGAAGTTCATACAGAGCATTTCATTCCAGCATTTTTATGTTGTTTCTTTTCTCAACATTCTGACAGGGGATACTTTGGGTTCAATGTCCTGAAATCTCAACATTACGTAAGCAGGTTTGAACCTCAAGCCAGCAGCCTGGTGAAACTGTTGAACTTTTAACCTAACATGTCTGTATGAAGAATGGATATTTGGAGAGAGCACTGGTCAAAGACTCTGGGTTGTTTTCTGTATATATTTTTAAGTGGCATCCAGATAAAATATATTTTCTGGCTGCAGTAATATTTCCAGAAGGAGACTTTACACCAACGCTGAAATCTGCTTTCAGAGCCATGACTTACTGCTATAGGTTTTCAGGCTGTTGTTTCATGGCACTAGGATGAACAAAGCCTCATCTATGTGTAAGACAAATTCACAGATTTCACATACTGCACCAAGCTGGAAGGCATCCTCAAAGGCCACCTTGTCCAACCCCCTTGCAGTGAGCAAGAACACCTCCAACCACATCATGTTGCCCAGGACCACATCAAGTCTAATCTTAAATGTCTCTAGGGATGGGGACTCAACCACAACCCTGGGTAACCTCTTCCAGTATTTTACCAATCTTGTTGTAAAGAACCTACTCCTTATGTCCAAATTCCACTGAGCTTATGGTCTGAGTGAAACAAGTAGTAATCAGTTATGAGAGTCTGAAAAGACAGTGCTGCCTAAACCCAATCACTTTCCTTGCATGGTCAGTGAGCACTTTTTGCCAACAGCAGTAAATTGCAAAGGCTGCAGTATAAGGAGACATAAGGAGAATCCCCCCCTGAAATACTCAACTGTGAGTATCTTCTCTACAAACCCATGCATATGTATGTGGTCTAGAGCATACGATACACAAGATTGTGGTGTCTGTGACAATCACTACCAACCCTATTCTACTACCTTGTCCAGGCTGAAGATAGCCAGTTCTAGCCTCTGAGATTCTCACAGCAATAGATCATGGCCTTTCACTGTTCATGATTAAGAAAAATTCAAGTACTGACTATTTCCTAGAAATATCACTGACCCCCACACTGTTCTTTCCAAAGGGTAGGTCATTCACTTCAATGTACACTCAAGCACAGAAAACTGCAATGAAGCTGCATACAGCGGATGTTTGGGTAGTCATCTCCAGACTTATAAGCATCTAGAGCAAGTAAATAGCCTGCCCAAAACAACAGCAAGCTCTTTCAGCTTCTGAGTTGAAGCTACTTCCATCTGGTTTACAAAGATTTGAGCACACTCCATAGAAAATGAGTATAAAATTCCCCCAGCTTCCCAGCACAGCTGCACATTAAAAAAGAAAGGGGGGGGGGAACCAAACAAAGCAAAACAATACCCCACACACCCACAAAAAAGCCCAAACTAACCAACCAAAACAAACAAACAAGCAAATCGAGGAGATCTTAGAGTGGCTTTCCAGTATCTGAAGGGAGCCTACAGGAAGGCTGGGGAGGGACTATTGACAAGGTCTGGTAATGTTAGGACGAGGGGGAATGGGTTTAAGCTGGCAGAGGGGAGATTTAGACTGGATGTTAGGAGGAAGTTCTTTACAGTGAGGGTGGTAAGACACTGGCACAGGTTGCCCAGGGAGGTTGTGGATGCTTCCTCCCTGGAAGTGTTTAAGGCCAGGCTGGATGAGGCCTTGAGCAGCCTGCTCTAGTGGGAGGTGTCCCTGCCTAGGGCAGGGGGTTGGAGCTGGATGATCCTTGAGGTCCCTTCCAACCTAAACCATTCTATGATTCTATGACTTTGAGAAATCAGAACGGAGCAATCTTGGCTCTTGCATGACTTTACACAAGGGCCTTAAACACTGCTTTTGTCTCCTGTCCACGTCCTTTAAAAGGCAAGCAGTGAAGTTATGCTAGCACACTACCATGCTCACAGAAAAGATGCTAATTAACTGAACAATGTTTTGTTTTTTTGAGCAGCCTGCTCTAGTGGGAGGTGTCCCTGCCTGTGGCAGGGGGTTGGAGCTGGATGATCCTTGAGGTCCCTTCCAACCTAAACCATTCTATGATTCTATGAAAGAAGGCCTGCTGTACACAAATAACAGAATTCTACCCTCTATAGAAAGTTATCATCACCTTTATTTCCTTCGAACTGCAAACATTATCGTATACAGTGATGTACATCTTTGCAGGATGCATACCAACATCACCGCTTCTTGTCTCTAGTTCTGCACAGAACTGATTTGTTACACTGCACAGCACTTGATCCAAATCACCTGCTGCAGCTTGTTTTGTCTCACCCTGTGGAAGCATCTTTAAAACTTACATATTTCTTTTTCTTGCATGTTATCTCTTACATTTACAGATGAAACATTGTATATAGAAAGCCAGTAAGTAGCCATACATGGCATCCCACAACAAGTACAGATCTTGGCTCTGCTGCTCTGGTCAGGCAGAGACATTTATAAGGTAGCATATTTATTAAGCAAGAATATCTTCCACTGCAAGAAAGACTAAAATTACTACTACCTCAATTTTCTACTTGCTGTAGAAAAGACACAAGACAGACAACCAGTACCAAAATCTTTTTGGTAGCAAGAAGTAGTAGCAGTGTTTGACATTCTCCCTGCCCAGAAACCCACCTGAACAAGGAAGCGCTCCCAGTTTTCACACAACACTTTTCATCTACCTGCCAGCAAACTAAGCACAGACCATAAAACGTCAGAAGCTCTGAAACACCAAGTCCAGCTGTGTATTCGAGCTATCTGTTGTATTCAAGCAGAAATACACTACATGTAACTCAACAATTTTCATGCAAGCTGCCAGGCTGCCACTATTTTTTAAGTGTTTGCTCTCAGACCACTATATATGAAATTAAACCAGAGCTAACACTACTGAATGCCCATGTTGTACCTTTTATTTTCACTCCATGTTCATATTTCAAGTAAGAGGTCTGCTAACACTACTGAATCCCCACATTGTACCTTTTATTTTTACTCCATGTTCATATTTGTGCTAGTTTGAGCCTAGCTAGAATGTTTTGGTGAGAAGTATTAGATCATAGGCTGAGAAATGAAAACAATGGTGAGGTCTACTTCGCTCACAGTCTTGCTGAGATGTGTAGAAAGGAAAAGCAAAACATTAGATAAGGTCACTTTGCTCTGCACTTCGCTTGGGCACTTCGCTCTGGGCTGTGCTCTCAGCTCTTTGCCTGCTGGGGAGCTGAGGCTGCTGGCTGAACTCCATCTTGCTTTCTAACCTCACTCTCCATTTGCTTTGCTGATTCACCTTTGCTTCTTAATCCTCTTGGCCGAACCTCCA
Source organism: Tricholaema leucomelas (assembly GCA_013400475.1). NCBI lineage: Eukaryota > Metazoa > Chordata > Aves > Piciformes > Lybiidae > Tricholaema lacrymosa > Tricholaema leucomelas. Next base: position 37,884 of record WAAF01020644.1, read on the forward strand.
TTCTTCCTTGGGACTGGGGTAAGGTTGAGAGGGGTAGGGGGAAGGTGAGGGGTGGTTGAGAGCCCCTCCTGGGGACTCAGGTTTCTGGGAGGGCTGTTGTGTTTCTGTATTACCTCTTTACTGTCTATTTCTGTCTATAACTGTATATACTGTAAATATCTGCTTGTACATTGTGCCAGCTGTAAATATAAGCTTCATTCAAATTTCCAGAGCCGGCTGAGTCTAGTCTGGGTGATTTCTAAAGTGGGGGTGGGGGACACCCAAACCATCACAATATTCCAAGTAAGAGGTCTGCCACAACACAGTAGCACCCTGGCAATGTTTTAAACAGAGGAAACAGTACAGAGGAGTGACTCCATCTCCAAATCTCTGGTTAAAAAAAGATATGCTAGCAGATGTACAATGCAAACACTGAACCCATACCACTGAGACCTTCTTCAGGGTGATCTCTTCTAGTGCTTCTCCTGTCCATACCCTAACATCAGTCAAATGGCTACTGCCCAGGAAAAGTTCTTAGAGATGGGTGTATGGTGTTATCAGCTCTTAATCACAAAAATATCCACTAAGATAACCCTAGAATTAAACAAATTAAGCAATGCAAGTCTAGAGAGGAGAGTCTGTATGGAAAGTAGTTTAAAGGAACTACTTCTGGGTCTGTGTCCGAGAAGAAAAAGGCTCTTTACGCAGGAGTGAGTCCACAAGGTCTTGGGACATTCATGCTGAGATTTCAAAGACAGGCAAAAACTATCTATCTTTTTAAGAGGTCATCCATGATACAGAAACAATTCATCTGCTATCAGGCCTCCTAATAGGAGCACTAATTGTCCTTAATTCCCAAACCACATTTCATATCCGTATCAGTGCTGCAGAATAATATTTCCAGCATCTACTGGAATACTCTACAGTAAAGGTTTGTCTTCATTTAAATTGTAAGAATACAATTGCCTGGTGAACCATTTTCAATCATCAAATCCCAACAAGATGACTGTCAAGTCATGTGTTTCCCAAAAACCTGTTGACAGTAGAAGCAGCCCTCCCTGGCAAGTAATTTTCACAGAACCACATAAGCCTCTGGAAAAGCAGATGAATCACAGAACTAATACAGAATCACAGAGTTAACTGGGTTGGAAAAGATCTCTAGGATCATTGATTCCAACCTGACTCCTAATACTTCTAATTAACTAAACCATGGCAGTAAGTGCCTCATCCAGCCTCCTCTTAAACACCTCTAGGGATGGTAACTCCATCACCTCTCCAGGCAGCCCATTCCAGTGGCAATCACACTTTCTGTGAAGAATTTCTTCCTAACGTCCAGCCTAAACCTGCCCTGGTGCAGCTTGAGACTGTGTCCTCTTGTTCTGTCACTGGGTGCCTGGCAGAAGAGACCAACCCCCACCTGGCTACAACCTCCTTTCAGGTAGTTGTAGAGACCAATAATGTTTCCCCTGAACATCCTTTTCCCCAGGCTGAACACCCCCAGCTCCCTCAGCTGCTTCTCACAAGGCTGTGCTCCAGCCCCCTTACCAGCCTTGGTGCTCTTCTCTGGACACATTCAAGCACCTCAACATTTCTCTTGAATGGAGAAGCCCAGAAGTGGATACTGTGATCAAGGTGTGGCCTAACCAGTACTGAGTACAGGGGCAGAATGACCTCCCTGGTCCTGCTGGCCACACAATGTTTGATACAGGCCAGAATGCCATTGGCCTTCTCAGGCACCTGGGCACACTGCTGGCTCATGTTCAGTCGCTATTCACCAGTACCCCCAAGTCCCTCTGCCTGGCTGCTCTCCAGCCACTCTGTCCCCAGCCTGTAGCGCTGCTTGGGGTTGTTATGGCCAAAGTGCAGAACCTAGCACTTGGCCTTGTTAAAACTCATGGCATTGGACTGTCCAGCCTGTCCAGGTCCCTCTGCAGAGCCCTCCTGCCTTCTAACAGATCAACACATGCTCCCAACTTGGTGTCATCTGCAAACTTACTGATGGTAGACTCGACATTGCCCAAATTAAAAACAAGACCAGCAACAATTTCATACTGGGACTGCATTCACCTTGAGAAGTAGTTTTGTCTCAATCATTTAATAGAGAGAAATCAACAGTGAGAGCATCATAGAAATGAGATCTTCCTGTCCCTTCTAATCAACCACTCAGAACTAAAGCAAGCAGTTCTGTAGGCTGGAAGGGGTGTCTGTAAGGACTAGAATTTGTGCCTGAGTTACTAATCACCTGAAAAGAGAAAGAACACTTATTACAGGAAATGGAGCAAAAGGCAAGAGGACAGATCAGTTTTCTAGCTGGATGGATGCTCTGCTCTATGGGAATACCACACCAGCTCTTGTGCTGTGGAAGGACCTTGGTGTGGACGTAATGCCAGTGGGTCAACCAGCTAATACTTCAGTCAAGAAAATAAATTCATGTCTTTGTAACAGGTCTTCAAATATTTAGGCTGAAGTCACTGCTGACAAAAAAAAAAAAAAAAACAAAAAACCTCTTTCTTATCAGATAATAAGGTTCTTATAATCAGTAATGCAGCACTACAGGCTGGGGACAGAGTGGCTGGAGAGCACCCAGGCAGAAAGGGACCTGGGGGTACTGGTAGATAGTAGGCTGAATATGAGCCAGCAGTGTGCCCAGGTGGCCAAGAGAGCCAATGGCATCCTGGCCTGTATCAGGAACAGTGTGGCCAGTAGGACAAGGGNGAAGTTCTTGCCAGAGAGAGTGATTGGCATTGGAATGGGCTGCCCAGGGAGGTGATGGAGTCACCGTCCCCGGAGGTGTTCAAGAAAAGCCTGGCTGAGGCACTTAGTGCCATGGTCTAGTTGACTGGCTAGGGCTGGGTGCTAGGTTGGACTGGATAATCTTGGAGGTCTCTTGCAACCTGGTTGATTCTATGAAAATTATTCCAGACCTTTGCCAGAGAATTCCTAAGAAAACCATATAGGCAAAGAGAGCAGTAAAAGAAACAAACAAACGAAAACAACTAAGAAAGAAAAAGGAAAAAAACATCCTTTTCAGAAAGATATTGGAAGTTACACTTAAAATTCTGTTTCCCTTATCAAGGCAGCAATTTCAGAGTGAATATACCACTGAGATTAGGTTATAGACAAGCAACATACATTCCCCACATAGTTTCCTCCCCATGGGTGTAACAGACATGCTATTAACTCTGACAGAAACATGCAACCTCATAGAGCAAGAGAGTGACTCTTCCAAACAGAAGCCAGGCTCACTTCATTCCTGGTGAAATGCTCCTCGCTGGAATTGTGCCAGGTGGGCACCTGAGACTTTTTTTTTTTTTCCATTTTGTTTTTAGCCTCCCCCCAAAATATTTAATTTTCTTCAAAGGGCTTTTGAGCTGATTTTGGTGAAGTCAAAATACAGTATTCAAATAATCATTTCCTGCCTCTTGGAGAATGTGTGCCAAGTCACACACAAACTGCAGTAGAGGCCTGTATGAACACTCTTTTTAGCTCAGTTCACTCATGAATTTTCTGTCATTTAAAAAAAGGGAAAGAAAATCCACTGGTGCTAAAAGCAGAGTTAATAAGATTTTTTCTTTCCATCACTGAACTGTAAAATTAATGGTTAGATTGAAGATAAAACACCTTTTTGCTTGGGCTTTAAAACTGTTTTCTTCAAGCAATGGGCAAAGCAGCGAGGCAGACAGATAAAAGTAAACTGGATGCAATATGTGATACAGGAACAAGTATGTAAACTGTTAGCAGTGCACAGATTTCCTCCCAGGATGTATGTACTCAGGAAAGGTTGCATTTTCAATCTTAATCCTAAATCTGAATGTGTCTGACTACAGATTCAGGAAAGCAACATATGTTGTATGTCAGTTGGAAGTGTAACTGAGGGATAAAACTACAAACTTTCCTTTCAGCCTTCCTTACCCAGAAATACTCTTCCATTCTGCCTACAACAGCTCATCCAACTTGCCTCCAACTGGAAAACAGAGAGTCATTATTGCTTCTGGTATCACTAAGCACAAGCTGCTCTCAAGCTCCACAGAAAGTCAGAGTTTCGTTTTGCCTCTGTGCCCTGGGCAGAGCATCTGCACCTTTATCAGCCAGTGCTCGAGTGCAGAACTGTACATCACGGACTGCACTGCAACAGCCTTCATCTCTCTGGATCCCACACTCACATCCTTGACACCAGTGAACATCTAAGATGTAGTTTGCTTGCTGGTGGTCTTCCCTCATAGCTTGTTTATAAAAGCCAGAGTTCCAGCAGATGAGTTATCCTCTCACTTTGGAGATGTACAGGGGAAAGTGACTAGATACAGACTCTTTCCCCCACTGATTGAAGAACTTACTGGGATATGTTAGTGTTCTGCATGCTTCTTAGTGGGTTTCAAGTGAACTTTTTATATTCTTTTCTTACTTCTATTTGTGGATTCTTTTCACCAGCTATAGCTTTGGAGCCCATCAAACAAAACAGCTCTCCTCTGCCTACCACTTCTGAGACGATGCCACAGAAACACGGTACTGCCAGCACACTGACATTCAGGAGCTGCCCAACAGTCAGACAAACTGTTCAGTGTCATCTGTCCACAACTCAAGGCACAGTCAGCTAGCTGGTGAAGAGTACAACAATATCCTCCTGTTCTGCTGGTCAGTTAGGCTCCCACAAGTAAGTAATGAATAAACATGCTGAAAATCGTAACAGGTTTGGTAGAACATACATTTTAAGCTTGGTTATTGAAGTACAAGTAACAATTCTAAGCTTCTTTCACTGCTTTGGTCACATAGCCCCCAGGTTTCAGTGCAAAGTGTTTCTACACAGTAAACAATTCTAGGCACACAAAACCAAAAACACAGCCTCCACACAGCTCTAAAAGATGAAAACAGACATATTTTCATGCAAGGCTTCCTTCCCTACCTGAAAACAATGAAACAGCCTCAGTCCAGACTGCTGCTGCCTCTTTAAAACTCTGCTGACTGCCATAGTAGCAAATACTTCACCTTAGTTCAAGCTCTCTGTCCCTTCTAAATAAAGCAAATGGATTTGCAACCTGTCTCAGAAATAATCTGACAGAAATAATTGTCTTCCACCAGCTTTATTAGAACATTGAGAGCACAGGGTTTTGCAACACACCTTTCCTACTTTCTTCCAGCCAGGAAATAATTCATTAAGATTTAAAGCTGGAGAGTCTAAAACAAAGCTTTACTATGGTCCACATATCTACCTTATTTCCTAGTTCTTATTCCCATCATTAGACAGATACAAAAGCCCACAATGTTTTGATAAAGACTGAAGCAGCTGGGGATGTAAATATGAAAACATGGACATCAAGGGTTTCTTTTTAATCAATACAGTTTCCCAAGCACTACACGGGGAGGGAATCTATATAAAGCTGCAAAGGTGACTGTTCTGGCTCATCAGATCCAAAAGTTGGTGGGGATGCAACTTGAGAGTTTTGAAACCAGCTCAGCAGAATAGCTGGAGCACTGTGGTCCCCTCAAGCCTAAATGAGGTGAGACAGAAACCAAGGTTCCCTCAAGTAGTGCATCCTACAATCAGCTCCATCTCACAAGGCTACAGTGCCCCAATGCTTCAACCTGTATTTTTCCTTTAGGAGGACATCAGAATGCTAAACCAACCATTTTATTACATCCATCTTTGAAAGGCAGGGAAAATTTTAAGTCCACATTATTTTACCAGGCAATAGAGGCTAATCTACATGAAATACATGAAGTGTGTGTGTGTGTGGGAGCCTTCAGCCTCACTGTAAAAAATGTATATGTTTTTCTCAAGGAATGCCACTTCTTTCATGTACTGAGAGTGTTTCCTCCTGTTGTTTTTTTTTTGCAGACACTGCAGCATAAAACTGGTAAACTCCAAGAAACTCTAGGTTAAGAAGAAAGATCTGACAAGGTTTCTTTAAGAAGCAAACCAAACAATTTTTGGAGCAGGTAGTGGTAGGGTGAGCCACACCTTTCATTGAGAAGTTGATAAACAAGTTCTAAGCAACTGGCAAAAGGGAGAGCGAAAGAGAGAACAAAAAGTAAAGTTTGAAACGACGAGTCCAAATATCTACTTTAAGAAAGGGGTACAGTTTTGATCTGAAGCAGGGGGGGGATTAAAGAGGACTATTAAAGATGAAATTTAGAAGTTATTTGTAATACTAAGAATTTTTTTTCCAGGGAAGGTCCAGCTTCCTGACCTCAGAAGCCACACGATGAAAGCTTTCACATGGTCAAAAGCCAAAAGACAGATCACACACCTTGTGCAGCTGAAAAAGGGGAAAGCACTAGGAAGAGTTTCCCAGGCTGGAAACAATATATATAAATATATATAATACATACAAATAAATATATTTATATAATATAAATACATATAATACATATGTGGCCAGCAGGGCAAGGGAGGGGATTCTCCCCCTTTACTCTGCTCTCCTCAGACCCCACCTGGAGTACTGTGTGCAGTTCTGGAGCCCCCAGCACAAGAAGGACATGGAACTGCTGGAGCCAGTCCAGAGGAGAGCCACGAAGATGCTCAGAGGGCTGCAGCAGCTCTGCTATGAGGACAGGCTGAGAGAGTTGGGGCTCTGCAGCCTGGAGAAGAGAAGGCTTCGAGGAGACCTTATAGTGGCTTTGCAGTATCTGAAGGGAGCCTACAGGAAGGCTGGGGAGGGACTATTGACAAGGTCTGGTAATGTCAGGACGAGGGGGAATGGGTTTAAGCTGGAAGAGGGGAGATTTAGACTGGATGTTAGGAGGAAGTTCTTTACAGTGAGGGTGGTGAGACACTGGCACAGGTTGCCCAGGGAGGTTGTGGCTGCTTCCTCCCTGGAGGTGCTTAAGGCTAGGCTGGATGAGGCCTTGGGCAACCTGCTCTAGTGGGAGGTGTCCCTGCCTATGGCAGGGGGTTGGAGCTGGATGATCCTTGAGGTCCCTTCCAACCTAAACCATTCTCTGATTAAATAGATACAACAATAAATCCTCAACAGATGTCTGCCACTGCTGCTTTTGAGGTAAGACTGGGCAAGGTAGGTAGCTGGTTACTATGAAGATGCTGCAATACTGCTCTCAGAAGATAAGGCTGGAAGGAAGCCTCTTGAGAATGTCTAGTCCTACCAGCAGAGTCCTTGCTCTACATAAGTATGCTGTGTATAGGTCCAGATTAGCTGCATGATGAAAGAACAGTACAGAGATTCTCCCTTGAGCCAACATCTGCTAATGACAGATAAGGTACAGAACAAAGATACATACATTGAAGAGATATGTTAAGATATAAAAACACCAATACATTTTCCCATAAATCAAACTCATTATAGGTTCTCACTACAAAAATGCAGAGGATGTCAATCAGCCCCCCCCCAAAAAAAAAGGCTCCTCATGTTTGTTCACAGACTCCACCGCATTAGGCATCTGCCCCACTTCTCCTCAAATCCAAATGTTAATGACAACACAACCTTGCTGTTAAAAGTTGTGATTCCTTAGACAACTTAATGCCAATAGAAGCAACCTTAAAGGAAAACTCCTGACTGCTAACACATATCCAAACACTGCTGATCAATAACAAATTGGTTCCCACATCAAGTAAGAGAAGACCATTGCAATTGCCTTGGCTTGTTCCAAGACATTCCCTGGACATGCTAGTCTGCAGTGTCATGATTTCCCTGCTTGGGAATAAGTCTTCATAACAGGAGATGATCCAAACAAAAGAAATAAGGGCATAAAAGACAGGCAAAAAAACCAACCCCAAAGCAACATTAACATTTCAGGTTATCCTAAAATATGACTGCATTCAGCCCTGTGCCAGGAAAGCAACGTAGCCTTCAAGGACCTTGAGCTGAGCATTCTCTCTTTTCAGACAATCCTTACCTGTGCACCTGCCTGACCTCTTCAGTACCCTGGCCTGCTAGACTACATCCAGGAGATGCTGTAACATTCCTTCCATCAAAATTGCCCAGCCTCCCCTTGGGTCACATCTATCACATGCTAAGCTCATGCAGCCAAGTCCAAGCTGTAGCCTCATGGAATTAGTCCCTGGAGAGTTTCAGTTCTAAAGGCTTACCTGAAACGATGCCTGCAGAGACAGCTAGCTTGGCTTCTCTAAGTTCTGTGTGGCCCTTCAGGGTATTCATTCAAAACAAGGACTGATTGAAGAGAACATCTCAATCAGTTGATGCTTTTTCTGTTCAACTGCATGCCACAAATATTTTACCATTTAGAGGAAATGCAGGAAATCCTTTCTCCAAATGCACTGATATTACCAGATGCTTCAAAGCCTGGCCTTCACCACTGTTGCTTGCAGGAGGAGGATTATACATTTAATCTGCAAACTTCACTTGCCATGTGCATACAAGACACCTGAATTTCAATAATCTGAATTTTAAAAGGAGTTTGGCCCTTGTCACCAAGAGCAGATTTTCACAAAACTACCCAGTTTCCATTTTAGTGCAAAACAGGAGGCAAATTAAAAACAAAACAACGACAAAAGAGTGCTGCTTATTGAATGGAGCTGATCAAAAGGAGAAAGAATTGTCTTGGAAGAGGGGGAAAAAAAAAAAAAGGAGGAAAATCTTAATGGAAAATTGTGCATGATTCATACTGAGTCTTTCGAAAGCTTAACCACCAGTGTCAGTGAGATGAATGCTTACCAAGACTTAGTCTGTTTTCTCAGAATACTCAAACAGCCAAGTGATTATCCTCTCCAACTTCCACACCTGTAGGCTATTACCAGCTGGAGCCCTTCAGCAGCAGCAATCATTTAGCCATTAGTTCGGGCAGGAATCTGAAGTTTTACTTCACCCCTGAGCAGCTTCATCCAATCTGAACAGGTAGTATAGGACAACAGTAGGAGACATAATAAACAAGGCCCACTGGGCTACTTGCCTTGTGCTGTAACACACAGGACAAAAAGCAGCAGCACTCTCCATCTGACTTGCTGGACAAGTGTATGAAGCATAGAATCAACCAGGTTGGAAGAGACCTCCAAGATCATCCAGTCCAACCCTCAGTAAACCGTCTCTCTCTTTAGAAATTTATGCTCAGTCTGCCAAGTTTCAATTCCCTGGGCCCTGACTTTTCCTAGACTACAGAATGCTACCACCAAATGTCCTCTGTATAGCTAATTATAAGTGGTGATCAAGAAATTACCTTTTAAGCATCTCTAAAAGTAACTACAAGATAAGCTTTTGAGTCTTATCTATCAACACCTGGGATTAACCAACCTTCCATTTGCTACCACTACAGCATCTCGTCACATGTACAACGGTCACTTGGACAACCTGGGTTGAAAGGGTTATTCAGGATTAAAACAGGAGCCCTGGTGAGACCCCATCTTGAGTACTGCATTCAGTTTTGGGCTCCCCAGATTAACAGGGACAGAGATCTGCTGGAGAAGGTCCAGGGAAGGGCTACAAGGATGATTAGGGACTGAAGCACTGCCTGGTGAGGAGAGGCTGAGGGATCTGGGGCTGTTTAGTCTGGAGAAGAGACGACTGAGAGGAGATTTAATAAATGTCTGTAAGGATCTGAGGGCTGGGGGTCAGGAGGGCTGGACAGGCTCTGCTCACTTGCTCCCTGGGATAGGACAAGGAGCAATGGATGTAAGCAGCAGCACAGGAGGTTCCACCTCAACACAAGGAGGAACTTCTTTACTGTAAGGGTCACAGAGCACTGGAACAGGCTCCGCAGAGAGGTTGTGGTGTCTCCTTCTCTGTAGATTTTCAAGACCCATCTGGATGCATTCCTCTGTGACCTGAGATAGATTATGGACCTGCTCTGGCAGGAGGATTGGATTTGGTGATCTCTTTGGGTCCCTTCCAGCCCCTCACATCCTGTGATCCTGTGAGTTATTTCTTATGGCACCCTGGCAATGCAGAAGGATATCACAATACGGGTATGAAGAGGATGATGGTCTGCTTAAGATCATACAGGAAGTAAGCAGCAGAGCCAGTTAACTCTGATTTTAAATCCTGGACCTTGTTCACAAGGCACAAGACAGAAGCCATGCTAAAAAACCAACCCAAAACCCCACATCCTGGAATCTCTCCAGATTTAGAACAAGGTTTTTGAGCTATTTGCATGCAACAAACAAACCCAGAAAAATTCTTGGGGATCTACATAATAGCATCCTTCCTTATTATTTTGAGACACAGAAAACATACCAAGCAAATGAAACTCTGAGGCCTACACCCACAGCAGGCCCACTCAGAGATTCTTGTTCTTTTTGCAGCTTCAGCCATACTTGGCAAGACCAATTTCAGCAGCCTGCTGCTGAAATCGACTTTACTCTTGATTTTATTTCAAAGAACTAATAGTCAACATATTCTCTTAGCTCTAATTCTAAGTCTGCCTTACCAATTCCAGACTGCTAATGTAAACATCATTAAAAAATAAATACAACTTCAAACCCAAAATATTTGAAAGTCAGTTTTCCTTCTTCACTAGCTGCCAAAAGCAAGAGTTTAGGGCTTTCCGCTTCTCGAGCTGATGAAATCATTAACACCCACAGCAGCACCAGGAATGTAACTCTGCCCTCAGGACTTGGTAAGTCACAAGAAACTGGTGTCAGTTTCACCTTTAAAAAATCCAACTAATAAATGTCCAATTTCAGATCCGGATGGAAACCCAGCCCAAGTAGCATAGCAGAAGCACACTGCAAAGGACTTTGTTCAAAAGGTATCAACGCTGGCAACTGTGCCAGAGAGATGCCTACCATAAAGCTACACTTCCCTGCAAAATGCATCCAGTATAGTCAGGGGAGAGTTACTACATAAAACAGTGCACCACACAGCACAGAAGACTTGATTCATTTTCCCTGTAGCCAATCTTTCTCTTGCTGCAGTTGTCAAACCAAGACTTGCCTGGTAAGGGAGACCTTGTGTGGCAACATCAGGGAGCAGTCAGCCAGTCTGGAAGCTGGAGAGTCAGTATGAATTACAGAGTCTGTATGTATTCAGCAGCTTCAATAAAGGACCCCCTTTATATTCATTACAACATAGTTCTGTCTTTACTACTGCAAGGGGTACTACAGTGGAGGTATTAGCAGTTGTTCCTTGGAAGAGTGAAGGTTTTCGAGAAGAGGAGGCTCAGGGGTGACCTCATTGCTGTCTACAACTACCTGAAGGGAGGCTGTAGCCAGGTGGGGTTGGTCTCTTCTTCCAGACAACCAGCAACAGGACAAGGGGACACAGTCTCAAGTTGTGCTGGGGGAAGTATAGGCTGGATGTTAGGAGGAAGTTCTTCACATAGAGAGTGATTTGCATTGGAATGGGCTGCCCAGGGAGGTGGTGGAGTCACCATCCCTGGGGGTGTTCAGGAAAAGCCTGGATGAGGCACTTAGTGCCATGGTCTAGTTGACTGGCTAGGGCTGGGTGCTAGGTTGGACTGGATGATCTTGGAGGTCTCTTCCAACCTGATTGATTCTATGATTCTTTCCAGCAATGTTAAGTTTCAAGCATCCCATAGTAGGGTGATAGCTTTGTGGTGGCTCATGCCCCTCTTCACTGAACAGCACAGCAGGAACCCTGCTATGTAAGTTGCACATGCTCCTCTCCATGGGAAAAAGAGTCATGACTGGACATTCAACACTATCCTCACATCGTTAATTTATTTAGGTCTGCCTAAGAAGCAGCACAGCTGGTTTTCTACTACATCAAACCACTTAAACCAGTAGTTTCCGGACTCTGCTACTTCTCATATATGCCCTCTGGGCTTTAGGGCCCTCTACTATCATGTTCCTCAAATGAATTCACTCTTGCATTACAAGGCACAAAGGGAAAATAATGACCACAGAAGTAAGCTGCCATTTATTCTGTATATGTTTCAAGCTGAGGGCAAACTGTTTCTGTATCTTCCATCCCCTTAGGATGGAATGCACAGAGTATCCCAACATGCCACACATCCTGCTTGTTGCTGCATATGTTGAGAAACTTCTTTTGACACTGACCACGTTTTGTTTCTCCTTTAAAACATATGACAGGTATCCTTCCTCAAAACACCTCCTCTGGCATGTTGTCCTGTGCACTGCTAGTGGTGATACATATGTTAGTCCTTCTGTAAAATTCACTTCCTTCTGTCCTACCAATAGTCCAAGAGTCCAGGACTCATACACTTCCTGTCCCTTGGATTAGCATCCAATGATGTCCTGTTTACATTTCAGGGTTGTGATGGAAATAAACATCATAATGTCAGGACATTCCATCAGCAGGATTCCAGTGCAACCACGCTGGGTTGCAAGCAGAACGTTGAACTGAGTATGGCTGAACCTTTTGTTTTCTCTTCTATCCTCTTTCTTACACTTTCATTACCTAACCAAAATATGAGAGGATGCCTTCGAGCAAGTCAGTGCACGCCAGCAGTGAACACACTGGAAAGGCCTTTATGACCACAAAATTAGTAAATCAATGGGCTTAGCAAGTAAGCAAAAATACAATGAGCAAATAAAAGGTACTGGATCACAAAAAAAAGTATTTTATTTCTCTAGTGAACAAAATTTCAAAGCAACATAACCATCCCATCATCCAGCAGATGATGAAATTCAGCAATGGACAAGGCAAAGCAATTTCTTTGTTAGTTACAAGGAGGAAATTCTGCTGTTGACTGGGCTAGCACTAAAACTGAAGTAAAAAATAGTTTCAATTATTCTTAATTTTATTTCACCTACTTAAGTAGCAGTACTTGAATAATCAGAGGAGACATCACAAATGCATCTGCTATTAAGTTTCATCCAAGAGAAACTGCTCTTTAAGTAGGTTGCAAAATTTCCAGGCTAGAAAACAGACTGTTAGGAAATAGGCTGTCCTGTGGTATGATTAAATACTGTCTATTTCTCACTCCAGCAATGTGCAAACAAAAGCTGTCTTCTCCCTTCCAATTAGAATATTAAATGTAAATGTTATGAAGAAGGATGTCTTGAGACATAGAAACTGGATTGCTACCAAGGACAGGCTGAATGCTCTAAAAGCAACATTTCCTGTGATAGGATAGAATAGAATAGAATCAACCAGGTTGGAAGAGACCTCCAAGATCATCCAGTCCAACCTAGCACCCAGCCCTATCCAGTCAACTAGAATCATTGGATCTCTCAGAATCTGAGAAAACAAAGAAGGGAAAGACATATTTTATTTGTCTCAGTGCAAAAACCACCGTGCTGTACAATGTTTTGTGGAGTGGTCTGTTCACTTTAGATTTCAAGCCTTGTCATTTTATGCACTGTACAACTACTGCACAGGTATTGATCTGTAAGGGAATGGAACTGGAAACAGAAAGATCACGCCACCGGAATGAAAGTTTACTGGCTGGGGTTGAAGTGGCACAGAAATAGCTCCCTAGCACTTGGCTGAGATTCTCATTTTCATGTTAAATCACAGTCTTTAAACTATTTAGTCACATTTACTGAGGTATCTCATTTACTGTGATTGACAGCTCTGAAAGCTATCTGAAAACTCCAGCAAGTGAGAAGAGACCTGAAATATACTCCCTGAACAAAGTAAGCCTGTGTCTCAGGTTTGCAAAGGTCTCCTCTCCCAGTTCTAGATGTCAGTTCTTAGCGGACTAGCCCTGCCAGATGCCTCATTATAATAAGGCCAGCTTTGAGAATCTGTCTCAGTTGCCACAATACCGCACATAACATTTTCTATTCTGGGAAATCTTCTTCCAGAGGAAATGTATGAAAGCCTAAGCCTCACCACATTAAAACCATGATGCTAGACTCACCTCTTTGTCCAAAGCACAGTGTGAACTGTAGACTCAGAATCCCTTGGCACCTTTCCACGAGCTATGGTTTAGTTTCTCCCTGTCCCCTGAAGTTTACAAGCGCATTGTTGGAGGCAGGTAGGGAGCACTATGCTTTTGCTCTCTCTGTGCACGAAGCATTGATTCAAACCATGTGCATAGTGAAGTCTCAACAAGGACACTATAAATACATGTAATGATCTGACAGCTGCTGGCAATCAATAGGGAAAAAAAAAAGGCGGGGGAGTAGGGGGGTAGGCAGGTTTGGGGCCAGCTCTTAATGGACAAGCTTCCACATTGTGAAACCAAACACTGCAGTTGCCACTAATCACATCAATCAGCCATCTCCTCAGAACAGCCAAGGAGCAAACAGATACTAGCTGAGCTGCTCTGGCCCAGTGTGACTCCAGAGGACCCAGGAGCGCGCTGGCAAGATGGTATGAGCAAATCTGATCTATACTGCCTGGACTTTGCCTGCCACTTCAGCATCTTTCACGAATACTACGTTACCAAGAAATCAGTGGGCCCAAGTTAAAAATAAAGTGCAGGCTGGTTTCCATGAGAAAGCAACTGAGGCAGTGCCATTTATAGTAATTCGACGTGTCACTGAATAGCATCATTTTTATAAATACACTGAAAGGCGGACATGAAATAACTGGTTAACAGCTCCCTAATCACAAGGGCTTCCTCTGCTACACATTTTTCCTATTTAGCCAATGGCTTCTGTTTTATATCTAGTTTGCTAATGGAAAGAGGGAAAGAGGGAGGAGGGAAAATTGGCCTAAACCGATCCAGCAGATGCACAGAGCTGGGGCCTCAAACACTGGCTTCTTTTCTGCAGCCACCAAAGGGCGGTGGGGGAGAGGCATTGCAGAAAAATTCCTTCTCTGCTGCGACTACCGCAGAAACACATTTCCCTCTGTTTGGAGCCACTCAAAATAGCTGCAGCTTGGACGCCAGAAGAATACTCTCTGCTTCCTGCATTCGTAAGGAGAAAGAGATGGGAAAGTACTGAATAAAGTTCCTAGTGTAGTGGTCTTAAAACAGCAGTAGAAGGCTTAAAAAAGGGCACTCTCACGAGGAAGGCAAAACCAAACTAGCTCCAAAATACCTGTTCTTTAATGATCTCTAAGCGGTTTACAACTGTGCACAGGCAATATGTTACTTTATAGACCTCTTGCCTTCCAGGCCATGCTTGCCATTTAAACTTTTAGAGCACTTCTCTACACCAGGTTTCTCACCATTGCCAGGGGTTCTTTTGCCAGTATGACTGCAAGCACAGGCACAAGCAGCTAACATAATTTTCACATGTACTAAAATAAGTAAATAAAACCTGTTCAGTTACGTTGACTTCTGTGTCTGCACAGCTTAGAAGGTAGGATGCTGAAACACATTGGAACCTGTGCACTTTGACGGTGGACATCCTGCCTCGTGCCACCAAATGGAAAGGGGCAGAGGATGGGAGGAGGCTTCATGCTGACTTCAGACCACGAGGCCAGGAAAAAGGTGAGGGATTCACCATCTACTCAAAACTGCATGCATCTTTGCTCTGTCCACTTAAATTTGGAGTTGCTTCATAAATACTCAAGGTGTTGAAACTACAAATGTGCCTTGCTTTCTTTTTGCACAAGGCCTTTAACTTCAGTGCATAAAGTTTCACTGTTCTCTATTTCTGTAGCCCCAGAACTAGGCTTGCAAGCTTCCTATGCTAACCAAGCTGTAAGAACCTTCACGTCAAAACTATGTCTGCATTACTGAGTTCTCATAGTCCACTGCCAGCACCTAAAATAACACTGTTTGCTGTGTTGTGATGACTTATCCTAGTTTCCCAGTCAATTGTCAAAAGGTTATTTATAGCAGAAAGAAAGAAGCTGGTGACAAACACAAGGGGGCTAGTGGCACTGAAATAATATTAACCTCTGTGCTCACTGCACTGTAGGCAGGTTCTAGCTTCTAGCCTATACTTCTAACTTCTTCAGGTAGCCTGCACTTCAAGCCCATCCAGGTCTGGATAAAAGGTGTCTCTCTCTTTGTGAATAGTACAAAGTGAATTTGAGAGAAACTTAGAAACGAAATCAGAAGGAACTGAGCTCTGAGGATCATTTCAGACTTAAAAACAGATTTTAAAAAGAACAACAACTAAAAAACAAAGGAAAATTTTATTTACCTGGAAGCTTTCATGCACTTTTTGTAGCAAGCCATTTATGTCTATGCTTTGTATTTTCCCCTTAAGGCATCCTGACATAATAGGAGAGAACCAAACCAGCCACAAGATTCAGGAATGACTGACTGCAGTGCAGGGACTTTGCCACCAGCAGAGTAGGCAAAGGAGCAAGGAAAGCAAGAAGCAATTTTCACTCGAACCAAGGGCACGTGTGAGCTAGGGCACACCAGAAGATCAGCTTATAACCTTCTTCCCCTTGAGTCTATCACCTTTCACTGCTTGCAGTCATGGCATAGCATTCACAGAAATAAACCAGCAGCTGTTAATAAATAGTAATAATAAATAAACAAGTAAACAAATACTTCAAAGAGTACTTCCTTTCCTCTTGCTAAAGAGTGAGAGGTGAAAAATAAAGCCAAGGAAGATGATGGCCCAGCAGCAAATGCCTCAACGTACTGACAAACCAAGGCCTGCACTTTGTATGAAAAAGCACCAAGCAAAGTGCCAAGACCCCTCTCTAAATACATTTCAAAGTGGGTTATTGTGAGGAGTGCAAGCACTGTGATCTCAGCTGCCAACAAGTACTTCTGTGGGAAGCAGTTTACAAGCAGGAACTCAGTCTCCCAACAATCCAGGCTTTGACCCACATTCATGCTGTGCAGTTAATCTAAGTGGAATTAGTGCTGGTGAAAGGGGCCATATGGACAGCCCTCGAGACAGCAATCTTATTTACCCACAGAAATTCCCCTGGCCAGCGGCACTGTAAGATATATTCTACATACGTGTGCCAAAGCCACGCGCACTTCTCTTCAGCGCCATAAACAATCCTGAAGGGATAGGGCTGAGTGCTAGGTTGGACTGGATGATCCCCGTGGTCTCTTCCAACCTGGTTGATTCTATGATTCTGTGAAAAGATTCTGCACTTTCTAGATTCATGCCATGTAAATGTAAGAGTTACTCTCAAAGCATTTTGATATGGCACACAGAACATCTATGAGTGTTTTCTACTTAGTGCCATAGTAATCTGGGTCTGAACAGAGGACATCCCAGAGCACATCTGCTGGGTATTCTGCTCTACTTGCAAAATAAACACATTGTGTTATAAGCAAAATGTTTGCCATACCTGCAGGATACTATTTTCCTCTCTCTTCCCAGGCTACAGCTCCTTTCTCTGCCATAAAGCTGCTCAATAGTGATAGAACAAAACTACCAGTTAAGATCTCCTCCAGCTATTATGAAAAGCCACAGGAGGAACTGAAAGTCAGCAAGGCAAAATCATAGAATCACAGAACAGTTTGGGTTGGAAGAGGCCCTTAAAAGGTCATTTAGACTAATTGCCCTGCAGTGAGCAGGGGCATCGTCAGCTGTAACATTGGTTGCTGAAAGCCCTGTCAGACCTGGCCAAGAATGTTTTCAGGGATGAGGGGATGCCCACCTCTCTGGGCAACCCACTCCAGTGTTTCACCACTCTCATTGCAAAAAAACTCCAAAAAAACACCTTCTTCCTTACATCTAGTCTGTATTTACCCTCTTAGTTTAAAACCATTACCCCTTGTCCTGTTCTAACAGGCCCTATGAAAGACCATCCCCATCTTTCTTACAAGCTGCCTTTAAGTGCTGGAATGCTGCAATAAGGTTTCACAGAGTCCCCTCTTCTCCATCCTGAACAACCCCAGCTCTCAGCCTTTCTTCAGAGCAGAGGTGTTCCAACCCTCTGATCATTTCTGTCGTCCTCCTCTGGACTTGTTCCAACAGGTTCATGTCTTTCCTGCACTGAGAAGTCAAGCCTGGACCTACATCCTACTTTTCCTGGAAAGTCAGGCTTATCATGTAATTGCCCTGGCACAAACTTTGGAGGTCTCCATGCATATTCCTCACAAGCAAGACAGCAGCATATCACACAGCTGTCAGAGAAGCATCTCTTGTTAACATTTTTCAGCTTGTTTTATGGACTGAGATTTTTGCAGAGGACAAAAGCAGAGTAAGCTGTCAAGAACCAGCACTACACGATAGTACATGAGGCACAGGCTAAGATAGGTGCACCAGAGGTCCATGCAATGAGTGACTCAGAACATTTTTCCTCTTACATTACATGTGTCAGAACAACTAGAGTAGCCCAGAATCCTTTAATTTCTGAAAACTCAACAGCAGATTGTGGCATCAAAACTGCAGTTGGAGTCGCTGTTGTTCACCATGTTAGCAGAAACAACATCTGGTTTCCTTACTAGTTCTCTAACTTTTCAAATGGAAATATTCCTGACTTAATTGCTTTCTAGCCACTCTATGCAAGCCATCATGCACAAACCCCTCTGGTGGATTCTTCTACAGAAATGAAAGTTGAACTATTACAGCAGTTCACTACCTTTCAGTAGTTCTTGTTTTCACGCTGACCACTGACAGGTACTGAGATGACTCCAACGCTCATTGCTGCAGATACCCTAAAACGGTCAGGTGAGCATCACAGTATCACCAAGGTTGGAAGAGACCTCATAGATCATCAAGTCCAACCCGAAGTACATGGCACCAAGAGAGCAGCTACACATTCAAAGACAAGCAGAAAGTCTCACTCCCTTCCTGTGTCCTGTGACCCCTGAAAAAAAGCATCTTTGCCTGATGGGAGAACATTAGTCTTTCAAAAGAGCAGACAGAAAGAGCAGAGGCAGCATTCTATTTTGAGTCTACCCCTGAAGGAAGTCATGCTTATGTTTGCATGCCGTTGCCCTGTCGAACATTCCAGAGCAAGACTACTCAGGCTTCATTTTGTCTCTGGAGTCTACAGTCAGAGGACTCTATGTTTGAGGAGATAAGCAGGTATTCATTTGTGGCATGCCTGCCTTCAGCCCTAGAAAATGAGACTGGTCCAATATTCACTCCCACATTCCTACTGAACTTATGGGTAAATTGCAATTCAGTGCTGAATGAAAAACATTTTCCCCAGGAAACTGGAAGCTAGCAAGTGTTTACCTTGGAGCTAAACCCTCTCTTCCACCAAAGCAGTGTTTTGCAACACTTACGCACCCGGGCAGTCTTAGATAGGAAGTGTTTGGGGAACTCACAGTATTGCCTTGTCCAGCCTGAAACCTCACTTGGACAAGGCTCATGAAACACTAGATCTTTCCCCTTCCAAGTGGTAAAACAGCGTTAACATTTCTTTCATAAAAGGCAACTCCAGACCTACTTTGGCTTCCTAAAAAACTTGTACTGCTCCCACAAATTTTCCCCTCTATCAGATCCTCATCTTGTTTATACTGAAAGTTCCTTGGAGCAGTGGCAGTTTCTCCTTTGGCTCCTCCTTGGAGCTTAGCTACAAAGTAAAATAGTCAAATCTGCATTGGCAACATCTTCTATGGGCAGGCAGTGAGCCCAGAGAAAGCGTCAGAAATTCTCTGACCTTAAATATGTGCTGCTACACTTGCTCTGTGCTCTCAGTTACAGCCATAATTCACCTCAGAAGGATGTTTGCCTTTGAACTCATTGATTAAGATCACACAGTCATAGCAACACCTTCCCAAAAACACTACTAATACTGCACCACCCAGAACGGCATCACAGAGAACAAGGGGATAATGGGATACACAAACACAGGAAGGCTGGGGAGGGACTATTGACAAGGTCTGGTAATGTCAGGACGAGGGGGAATGGGTTTAAGCTGGAGGAGGGGAGATTTAGATTGGATGTTAGGAGGAAGTTCTTTACAGTGAGGGTGGTGAGACACTGGCACAGGTTGCCCAGGGAGGTTGTGGATGCTTCCTCCCTGGAGGTGTTTAAGGCCAGGCTGGATGAGGCCTTGAGCAGCCTGCTCTAGTGGGAGGTGTCCCTGCCTATGGCAGGGGGTTGGAGCTGGATGATCCTTGAGGTCCCTTCCAACCTAAACCATTCTATGATTCTATGTATTCATACAAAGTACTCAGTGTGGAGTTCACCAAACTAGGCCATCATTGCTCCTTCACACAAGGATCAATAAATGCTTTACTAGCATCTGTGAGTTTGGTGTCAAGTCATGACTAAATGAGTTATCATTCTCAAATCCAGGAGCAGGTGTTGATCTGTTGGAATGTAGGAGAGCCCTGCAGAGGGACCGGGACAGGCTGGATGGGTGGGCAGAGGCCAATGGGATGAGATTGAACAAGGCCAAGTGCAGGGTTCTGCACTTTGGCCACAACAACCCCAAGCAGCACTACAGGCTGGGGACAGAGTGGCTGGAGAGCAGCCAGGAAGAAAGGGACCTGGGGGTACTGTTGGATAGTAGCTGAAGATGAGCCAGCAGTGTGCCCAGGTGGCCAAGAGAGCCAATGGCNGAAAAGGACAAGGGGACACAGTCAAAAGTTGTGCCAGGGGAAGTACAGGCTGGATGTTAGGAGGAAGTTCTTGCCAGAGAGAGTGATTGGCATTGGAATGGGCTGCCCAGGGAGGTGGTGGAGTCACTGTCCCCGGAGGTGTTCAAGAAAGACTGAATGAGGCATTTAGTGCCATGGTCTAGTTGACTGGCTAGGGCTGGGTGCTAGGTTGGACTGGATGATCTTGGAGGTCTCTTCCAACCTGGTTGATTGTATGAAATAAAGAAACAGAATTAGCAATCGGGAAACTACAGCTACACAAAGCTACAACAGAACTTACAGTGTCCTTCTTTCAAGATCACCTCAATTCTTGGAACAGCAGTTTCCATTAAATTAACCAGACGATGCAGAAAAGTATTTTTTTTCATAGTTACATTGTTTTTCATAGAAGGGTGCAGAAAGGACAATAATAATCACATTCAGTGACCTCCATTATACTGAACAGAAGCAAAGAAAGTTTCCCCTCCCCCCCTTCAAGTGCCTTCTTATGATCTTCCCCTAAACCCAGAATTTGTCCACCACCAGAAGAGGTTACAGAATTTCACCCAGTAACCATAGAATCAACCAGGTTGGAAGAGACCTCCAAGATCATCCAGTCCAACCTAGCACCCAGCCCTAGCCAGTCATCTAGACCATGGCACTAAGTGCCTCATCCAGGCTTTGTCTGAACACCTCCAGGGAGGGTGACTCCAGCACCTCCCTGGGCAGCCCAATCCAATGCCAATCAGTCTCTCTGGCAACAACTTCCTCCTAACATCCAGCCTAGACTTCCCCCAGCACAACTTGAGACTGTGTCCCCTTGTTCTGCTGCTGCTTGTCTGGGAAAAGAGACCAACCCCCACCTGGCTACAACCTCCCTTCAGGTAGTTGTAGACAGCAATGAGGTCCCCCCTGAGCCTCCTCTTCTCCAGGCTGCACACCCCAGCTCCCTCAGCCTCTCCTCATAGGGTTTGTGTTCCAGACATTTCACCAGCTTCATCTGGACATGTTCCAACACCTCAACACCTCTCTTGAGACTTATCTATATAAAGCTGTGGCAGGGCTGCTCAGTTATACAGAACATTGCAAATGTTTTAGCATGGAGCGCTACAGCTTCTGAATGTGAAAGAAGATCTACGTAGTCAATTCAGGGTGGGTTGTTACTTGGTTTTGGTTTAGTTTTTATTTCAGAGGCCAGGTATTGTGGTCAATCAGTGAGCAGTGAGTTGAAAGGGAAGAGGGGGAAAAAAATCAGAAAAAACCCTCTAAAACTCCAAACAAAAACCCACTATCCGATGACAATGAATTACATGTCAGGATGTGAGGGGTTGGAAGGGACCCAGAGAGATCATCAAGTCCAAACCCCTTGCCAGGGCAGGACCATCCTCTAGCTTAGGTCACAGAGGAACACATCCAGATGGGGCTTGAAAGTCTCCAGAGGAGGAGTGTTGAGTGTTTCTAAACTGTCTTCTGTCTCTGTGTAAATGTCACACAACCTTGAATATTCAGGATACAGGTTTCAGTGCAAGGCTTCTTTCTACAGCTTAAGAGACATCCTCTGGTGGATCCCGTTCAGTAGTAGATGACCAAATTCCAGTCAACCAGGTCTAGATAGATGTGACTCAAATGGTGCAAGGGAAGCATTTAGGAATCCTGTTCAAACATTTTTCTCCCAGTCTAGTAAATACTTGTGGCTGAGGCAACCAGAAAACATCTACACCACCACAAAGCTAAGGAAAATCTGCAGGTTTGGTGCCTGTGGCCAAATGCTTTGCTCAGTCATAGAATAAACATGCCTGCTTTCAGCAGGATTTCCTTGGTATTTCAAAGGTTCCCTTGGCCTCCAATGGGATTCAAGATGTAGATGAGCCAAGACCTTGACTCAAAATTGCCTACAGTCATTAGGGCCCAACTACCAGGTACAATTTCCCACTAATTTTTATGATGCCATTACTTTGTTCCCATCAACACCACTCAAACCCAGTAGCTTCCCTTGGCTTGTTCAGGCAATTCTTATTTTTCAGACTGATCATAATCCCTATTCAATGTTCTGAGAGAGATGCAGTTTCTTCTTCCATTTTGGTTTTGAACAAATCTAAGGGCTCTGGTACTAGATTTCCAAATCTATTACAGTTTCACTTAATAACGATGTAGATTCTTTCAGAAACAGCAAGAAGGTTGTTCCTCTATGCCTGGTAAAAACTGTTTGTGGTCTTCACCACAGACAAGTAGTCCCAGGGCTAAAGAAATCAGGTATACAGTGTGAAAAAGCAGTATCTACAGACACTATAACTAACACAAAAGCCCATGAAATACTGTATTTGTAATCTTCAGGGTGTAAGCTAACTTGCTAAGCTCTGATGCAAGTCAGGAAGAATATGTCCTCTCCACTGCCTTTATTAACTTGGGGAGGGGAGAAGAAAAAAAGAAAATGTTTTCCTTCTTGAAATTATGTTGAGTGGCTCCAGGACACAGCACAAAAAACATTATCTCCCCCAGTAAGTATGAAATATGGGAATCTTCAACTGTGATTTGTATAGGATGAAGAGGATGTAACACCATGAAGTTTAGGTCATCTTTTCCTCAGCACAATGCTTTTCTACTTTCCTTGCCAAAGTCATTATTCTTCAAGATGTAAATTGATCAGAAGCTGAGAGCAGGGACAGTTACCCTTGCAACTGGCAAGCTACTTGCACAAGGAATGCAGGGGAGTATGCATTGGCTTCCATCAGAGATAAGATTCCAGCTGAACTGATTATTTGGTCTCTCTTGGCACAACAGTTGCTGAACTGCTACATTTTGCTACTGTAAAAGGACTTTCTAACCTTTCTGTTTCTGTACCAATTTAATACTGATTCTGTTGAAGTCGCTGCCAGTACAATGTCCTGAATTATGGGGCCTTGCCACAGTCAGAAGGAAAAAGAAGGTACAGTGGAACCAGGGAGGGGTTAAAGAAAACACAAAGAAGAACATTGTACTTGGCTGTACAAGTAACTTGTGAATATGTCTCAAGAACTGTCCTGGATTATCAACTGTAATAAAATCTCTCAATGAGGAAAACAGGGATGTCCTAGAGAACTCTGAGTTCTGGTTTTCTCTGTTCAGTTCACGCACTTTAGAAGCGGCAGTAAAAGATCTCAGACTTACTCCTCTCGAAGTTGTAGAGGGGATCATGCTATAACATCATTTGGTATGGAGTAGTCCTTTTGCATATCTTGCAGGGACAGCTGGCAGTATCTCCAAGACACAGGCCAGAAACAGCCTTCTGCACTATTACAGTACTAATTACTTCCCTTGAGTTTGAGGAAGACTGTCCAAGTTTCCACATAGGCACCCTATTTCCTACTGAAACATAATGGCTTAGCATGTGAACACTTCTCTCCCTCCAGCACATGGATTCGTTTGAGCAGGAAGAATTACCTAGCCAAGTTTCTCCTTTACCTAAAGCAATAGAAGCCTGTAATTTTTGTGTTGATATCCTACAATCTCTGCATGCCAGAAACACAGGACAAGTGCCTGCATGAACTTGGATAGAAGACTACTTGTTTGGTTTAAGGTCTTTTCACATTTGCTTTAGCCTCATCTTGATATGGTTGAAAACTTGTGCGGTCTCCAACTCCCTACCTGTTTGGGTTAGGCTGGTCTGTTTGATATTAATGTTTTTTTAACAAAGCCAAAACTGAAGAAATAGTCTTTGTAAACAGGGAACACAGGAGCCACCTAAAACAAAAACACAAAAATAAAACCCAAACCAACCAACCAAAACCAACAACCACAAAAACTAGCAGCCTTTAGCAAATGCTAGTTAAGAAGTTAAGCTCTGCTTTATCTTAGGCAGGTTTTTAGGATGTCTCTGCTCCATGCAAGGAGAAAACTCAGTAAAAGAGCTTTAAGAACAGAAAAAGACCAAGAAACTGATGTTATCTTCCCATCTAATCAATGTTTATAAATATGAGGGCTGGGGGTCAAGAGGAAGGGAACAGACTCTTCTCAGTTGTGCCCTGTGACAGGACAAGGAGCAAGCGGTATAAACTACAGCAGAGGAAGATCACAGTCTCACAGTATCACCAAGGTTGGAAGAGACCTCATAAATCATCAAGTCCAACCTGTTACCACAGAGCTCAAGGCTAGACCCTGGCACCAAGTGCCACGTCCAATCNCTGCAAGGGTCATGAAGCACTGGAACAGGCTTCCCAAAGAGGTTGTGGAGTCTCCTTCTCTAGAGACTTTCAAGACCTCTCTGGATGTGTTCCTGTGCAACTGTCCTGCTCTGCCAGGAGGGTCGGACTCGATGATCTATGAAGGTCACTTCCAACCCCTAATAATAATATCCTGTGATCTTCATCATAAAAATGCAAAGCTACCCATATGGCCCACTGCAAAAGAATGCATTTCCTGGAGGCACTGTGCTGTCTCACTAACGCACACATACGAGATGTACCGCACAGCTGTCAACTGGAGGTCACAAAATCCCACTGCTGACCAGCAAAACACAACAAAACAAAAACACCTCTGATTTTACAGTCAAAAGATTCTCCTATTTCACAACACAGTAGCTGAGTAAGGATTTTCAAACCCAACAAAAACATCAAAGTATGTTTAAGGTCCCACATACACGACTCCTGCTCGAAACAAGAAGTGTCTGTTTCCACTGTTGAGAAGAAGAGAGCGCTGGATGTGGTTGTGGGTTGGTTCAATGACGTGAATGCACAGCACCATGCTAGGAAGCTTGCAGATCCATGGTGAGCATGTGCTCATCTACCCCAGGACAAAAGCATGTGCTGGTGTGTCTGTTTGCATGTTTAGGCGTACGCAGGTTGATCAGGTAGGATGAAGGTGGAAACACAAGCTCTCACACAGGCAATTTTTACCTCTTCTCTGTATACAAAACACAGTTTTAGAGGCTAAGTGCACTAACTTGGCAGTCAGAAAAGAGGGATGTTTCTCATGTAGAAAATACCACCCAGGCTGCAAAAGCCATTTGTCTTGCTGCTCTTCCATTCCATGTGCATGTTGGCACCTCATGCCGACATGAAGTCATAGGATATTCCAGGAACAGCTCTAGCTTCTTTCTCCCCCTTCCATTCTCTCTCTCTCTCTTTTTTAATTATATAAAAAAAAAAACTGGACAAGTTTAGCAAAAATGGCTTAAACCATGAAGACTGAGATCTTGAAAGATATGTAGATGCTTTAATCTCAGGACAACAATCATCCTAAAGAAATCTTGGGAATCAGTACAGTATGGTAGAGTCAAAACCACAGAGCGGTAATTTGATGACTGTGGAAGAAGACAGAGGCTTCCACAGGCTCTTATCCAGCCTGCATTGAATTAATAACCTGGGACTTCTGACATCCATAATGCAATACAGTCATTTCTGATAAAAAAAAAAGGGGAGGATTAGGTAAATTTCACTGTATATGACAACATTAATTGAGGCTGTGGTCCTTGGATGGATTCTTTATACTTTTAAGCCACTGGCTGCTTCAAATGGAACCCAAACTGTACTCCTGTGATGTGTCTTCCCTGACAGACATTATTTATTTTCTAGAGCATTCTAGACAATCAAAAGA
Organism: Tricholaema leucomelas; assembly: GCA_013400475.1. Taxonomy (NCBI): domain Eukaryota; kingdom Metazoa; phylum Chordata; class Aves; order Piciformes; family Lybiidae; genus Tricholaema lacrymosa; species Tricholaema leucomelas. The sequence goes on from WAAF01020644.1 coordinate 63,624, forward strand.
AACAAAGGATTGGAAGTGTGAACAGCTACTCTGCCTGCTCAGTGCTGCTCTAAGATTTTTGATGAACCTGAAACCACAGAACCTGTCTCCTCCACTTTCCCAAAGCTGTGCCAAGGATCTGTATCCTCTCCTTCTAATGCCTAACCTACCAACAGAGTGACAGGACCCTCAGGCACTAAAGCACTCTTCAGCAGGCACCACCAGAATTCCAGGCAGAAAATTAGAAGCTGGTTTTGCTTTGTAGTGGCAAGCAATTATTCCAGCTAACACACGTTCTGTAGTGGCAAGAGACAACGGCTTTGTTATCTCTATCAGGCCTGGCAGGACACTTCCAGCAGAAATCAAATGTTAGCAGAACCTACTGGCCTCTGACCATCCAGGAGTTGGGTATGAGTTTTAAGGAAATTTTTGTCTTCTGAAAGATTTCTTGGAAGATGAAAAGAGGAAAGAAAAAAAAAAAGACATTAAAAAAAAGATCTGTGCAGGAATAAAGATATTTAGAAGAAGAAAATAACATGTCCAGAGCCATAGTAGGCTGAAGATGAGCCAGCAGTGTGCCCAGGTGGCCAGGAGAGCCAATGGCATCCTGGCCTGTATCAGGAACAGTGTGGCCAGTAGGACGAGGGAGGTTATTCTGCCCCTGTATTCAGCACTGGTCAGGCCACACCTTGAGTGCTGTGTCCAGTTCTGGGCTCCTCAATTCAAAAGAGATGTTGAGGTGCTGGAATGTGTCCAGAGAAGGGCAACAAAGCTGGTGAGGGGCCTGGAACACAAACCCTATGAGGAGAGGCTGAGGGAGCTGGGGGTGTGCAGCCTGGAGGAGGCTCGGGGGGGACGTCACTGCTGTCTACAACTACCTGAAGGGAAGTAGTAGCCAGGTGAGGGTTGGTCTCTTCTTCCAGGCAACCAGCAATAGAACAAGGGGACACAGTCTCAAGTTGTGCCAGGGGAAGTATAGGGTAGATGTTAGGAGGAAGTTCTTGCCAGAGAGACTGACTGGCATTGGAATGGGCTGCCCAGGGAGGTGGTGGAGTCACTGCCCCTGGAGGTGTTCAAGAAAAGACTGGATGAGGCACTTAGTGCCGTGGTCTAGATGACTGGATAGGGCTGGGTGCTAGGTTGGACTGGATGATCTGGGAGGTCTCTTCCAACCTGGCTGATTCTATGTGATTCTGTAAGCCTAAAACCGTTCCATGAAGCATTTGGTTAAATCAACTGATATCCAGCTGTGTACATCCCAGATTCTACCTCCTGAAGAACAATCTATATGGACCAAGACTTCCAAAAAGATATGCAGTTGATTTTTTTAACAGCTAGCATTTCACCTGGACAATTGTTCCATAGTAGAACCAAAGTTACTTCAGAGTGACCATAGGACTGATTGGGCATTTATGTCTGTGCTCACGTCCATGCTTTCAGTTTTATTGCTACTGACTTTGGATTCTCTGCTTACAGGACATCAGCACCTGTACTACTCAAGTTTTTAATTCTACAGCTGGAGCCAAACAGGCAGAGTGGTTATTTCATCTTTCCAATTGCCAGCCTTTTAAGTCTAGATCACTGAAGTTTACGCCAAACATTCCTTTCTTCCAACAACCTCTAGCAACTGCTAACCCTCCTCAATGCGTTTGAGTATGTCAGACAAACTGACACAGCTGGAGTCCTTAGAGAAAGTCCTGGGAAACATTAACTCTCTTGCCTTAGCATAGTTATGCCACAATTGACCACAGTCTTCCATGTCTCTGAAGATTCAAGAAACAAAGAGGTGTACAGATATAGGTAGACAAAGGAACTGAGGTACAGGAAGAAAAATTCATAGAATGGCTTAGGTTGGAAGGGACCTTAGGGATTATCTACTCCAACCTCCCTGCCATGGGCAGGGATGCCTCTCAGCTAGACTCAGTTGCTTAAGGCCTTATCCAATCTGGACCTCATGCAGAGTAAAAGCAAGGAAATATGAAGACAGGAGTATGAACTATATCACTCAAAAAGGACCACGAGGTATTTTTAAACCCACTTGCTATACAAAAACATATGGCTATTTCCAGATTTATTGAAAGGTCTGATTGTGGCACATGAAGCCACAGCCTTCTAACTTTAATTGCAGTTTCTTGAGAAAACAGGACCAAGGGATCACAGCAGAGCCTTTCATAGGATTATATTATGTTAGGGGCTGGAAGGGACCTCAAAAGATCATTTGGTCCAACCCCCCTGCCAGAGCAGGAGCACCTAGAGCAGATCACACTGGAACGCATCCAGATGGTTCTTGAGTATCTCCAGAGAGGGAGACTCCACAACCTCCCTGGGCAGCCTGTTCCACTGCTCTGTCACCCTCACAACGAAAAAAATTCTTCCTCAGGTTCCCGTGGAACCTCCTATGCCTCAGCTTCCACCCATTGCCCCTTCTTCCAGGAGGGGGCATCCTCCTGGCATTCACCTCTTATGTATTTATAAACATGAATGAGATGACCTGAGATTACCCCTCAGTCTCCTCTCCAAGCTAAAGAGCCCCAGCTCCCTCAGTCTCTCCTTGTAAGGAAGACGTTCACCTTCCTTAATCATATTTGTGGCGCTGCCCTGGACTCTTTCAAGCAGATCCCTGTCCTTCTTGAACTGGGGCTATCAAAGCCTGCTCAGAAGTCAGGTCACTGATAGGTATCTAGTCTGTTACTCAGTTCAAGGCACTGTAGTTTTACTGCACTGATTTCTAAGCTCCCTAGACTGAAGTTAGCTCAGGCTTGCATGCATCACAAATTTCCTTTCCAAAACAGTGCCAAAATACTACACTGGTAAGTTGTTGCTTTCCATAACTTCATGTTACCATCAACTAACAGGGCTACTAATGGCTGGGAGAAATGGAGATGGATGGAAGGAAAAGATGAAAGAAAAGGAGACTCTAAGGTACTCAGTACTATACCCACCCTGGCAGAGAATCAACCTGTCTTGCCTCTGTTCAGTGGCAGTACTATTGCTTCACAGAGGAGTGCTGCCTCACCAAATTAATTGGTTGTTAGTAAAGTACTGCAGGATGACAAATTAATGGCCAAGACTAAGCTTTATGTTACCACAACGTTCACTAGAGCAACTGCCTGTTTAAATCATCAAGCTTTTCAAATTCATCCACTCAAATGATGCTCTCAGAAGGTCTTTGTAATCAAAGCTCATTCTCGGTGGGACACCAATGCAGTGATACTCCTTCAGCTATTTTATCGCAGACTACTTTAGACTGTCTCAAAAGGTGACAGGAGAAGGGGTATTTTCTTCATGTGGAAAAAAAAAACTTACAGAAAATATGTACATCAGATGTTCAGGTAGGAGTTCTGAATGCTCAGATGTAAGCATAAGATGGAAAAATATCGAATGGGGAGGAAAACCAAAGAAAGGTGACAATAGAAGACAAACCAGAGTAAAAAAATCCATGAAGATAAATATTTCAGGAGGACCCAATCAGGAGGCTAAATGTGGAAAAACAAAAATCAGTAGATATTCAGGTTTATATATAAGACAGTTCCTGGAAGAAACAAAACTAATCAAAACCAAACCACCAGAGAGCTCAAAGGAGAGAGTGACATCAAAGACAAAAAGTAAACCATAATGTAATGACAGGCAGAGTCAGTCAGGAACAAATAAATAAGGAACTCAAGAGATGACAGTTTCCAGGGGGAAACACATGAGATGGAAATTAATTTTAAGGCTGTAAAATTCAGGTAAGCACAGTTATCTGAAAAGGCTGCAGTACTGCTCAGAGGAGGAGATCACAAAGATCCTTCTATCACTAGTTAGAAGGGAATCTGACACCTGTGAAACTTCAGCAGAGGGTTGCTCAAGGAGAAGAGTCCATAGAGGCAAGACGACGTTTGTGACATGACAAGGGGAAATCCTAGTTTAAGATTTCCAGAAGCAAGACAGAAGGTAATGTGCTAGTTTGAAGCTAGCTAGGATGTTTTGGTGAGAAGGATTAGAACACAGGCTGTGAAAGAGAAAACAGTGGTGATGTCTGCTTCACTCATAGGCTTGCTGAGAGGTATAAGAACAAGAATCCAAACACAGATAAGGGAGTTGTCCTTCTTGGGGCATTGCCTGTGCTGCATTTCTCTCTCTAGCCTCTCAGCCATCTCTCTGATTAATCCACTTTGCTTCCTAAGCCCCTGGCCAAACCTCCATTCTTCCTTAGGACACGGGTAAGGCTGAGAGGTGGGGAGAAGGTAGGGTGGTTGAGAGCCCCTCCTGGGGACTGGAGGGCATGGCTTATGAGGAGAGGCTGAGGGACCTGGGGCTTCTTAGTCTGGAGAAAAGAAGACTCAAAGGGAGTTTGATAAATGTTTATACATATCTAGAGGCTGGCCAGGAGTAGGGGGATAGGCTCTGCTCACTTGCTCCCTGGGATAGGACAAGGAGCAATGGGTGTGAGTTGAGGAGCAATGGGTGTGAGTTGCAGCAAAACAGCCTCAACACAAGGGGGAACTTCTTTATTGTAAGGGTCACAGAGCACTGGAACAGGCTCTGCAGAGAGGTTGGGGAGTCTCCTTCTCTGAAGACTTTCAAGACCCATCTGGATGCATTCCTCTGTGACCTGAGATAGATCATGGACCTGCTCTGGCAGGGCGGTTGGACTCGATGATCTCCTTGGGTCCCTTCCAACCCCTCACACCCTGTGATCCTATGATCTTTTGCTGTATTACATTTTTTTTCATCTTAGTGACTCTGACTAATTCCACCTGTTGAAGGCTACCCATTCTTGCAAGGGGAGAAAGAGGAGACAGAAACAAATGTTAACAGACTGTCCAATTTTGGAAAACACCACATGAAACCATGACACTTAGGGCCACGAAGACTTACTGGCTGATAAAAATCTAGATCTTAAAAAGATGATTACATAGAAATCAGTCTCACTGACTGAGAAAGAACAGACTTTCAGAGAGGTCAAAATAAAGATGCCAGCACCAATTTTGCCAAGGTCTGGATTCCACTCAGATTAGTTAGGTGATTCACTAGAGTTAGGCAGCAAGTCAGTCTTCAGAACCACACACTGCTTGTCCATACTGCACAGACAAGCACAGAAGATATGCTTAATGATAAGTGACCCATCCTCTGCTCTAACTGGTAAATTATATTCCCTCCTACCTTACTTCAAAGGCAAGAATACAGTCATCAAGTCAAGATTATCAAGTCTGTCTGCTGTTTCCTTGAAGCATGGCTACAGAGTGCAGCAATGCAACTTACACTGGAAAGGTGAAACTGGAGGACCATCTGTTACTCTTCATTATCTCTGTCTGCATAGAGAACATATTTATAACTATGTTTGAAGTTAAAACAAGAAGGAAGGAAGAAGAGCTGCTGTGGGGCTGTTCAAAGGAACTGGGATAAGACAGACTTTTTTTTTTCTTAAGGCTGAGCCCAGAGATGCCACTAAGAGATATGTACTCAGTTGCAAGAAAGAGTAAAGTATCATTCATTTTCACTTCTCTGCTTACAGAACACACCCAGAACTGGACTATGTTCAGACAGGTTGGGTAGGGTATAGTTCATGTCGATAAAGAAAAGACCCAGTAAACACTGCCCAGAAAGTGGCAGTGCAGCCTGCCCTCAGGAAAGCTGAACTCCATTTAAAACCACTTAAAAAGGAAACTCTGTACAAATTAAGACTTGGTAATGAGCAAAAAAAAAAAAGATCAGAGGCAGAACTACATGCTGATGATGAGAGAACTTAATCAAGGAAATTGTACCCATCTGCACAATGTTCAAATGACAATATGTCAGTTTCCAGAGTTACCAACATCCCTACTTCATAAGAAAAGTCAGAATAGTGTCCAAGCTGAAGACAGCTTCACAGCCTAATGCTGTTGCCTATTCTGGATCTTTGTGTCAAGCACATACAGCAAGCTGAAGGTTTCTTGTAGAAGTATGTTCAATCAAAACTAAGTCTGAATGTCAGATTCACATAACTGATCAAGAAGACAATAATCTTGAAGAAGCAAACCTCACTTAACAAATTGCAAATAACTTCCATAAACAGCTAATCTTGCATGACAAGTAGAGCAAAGGCAATGGCAAAGCTCTAAAGTATACCAGTAGAACCATATTTTGGCTAGCTTTAACTGCAAACTCTTTCCTTAGCCACCATGAATAGACACAGTCCATTTTCACAGAATCAATCAGGTTGGAAGAGACCTCCAAGATCATCCACTCCAACCTAGCACCCAGCCCTCTCCAGTCATCTAGACCACAGCTCTAAGTGCCCCACCCAGTCTTTTCTTGAACACCTCCAGGGATGGAGACTCCACCACCTCCCTGGGCAGCCCATTCCAATGCCAATCACTCTCTCTGGCAAGAACTTCCTCCTAACATCCAGCCTATACTTCCCCTGGCACAACTTTTGACTGTGTCCCCTGGTTCTGTTGCTGGTTGCCTGGGAGAAGAGACCAACCCCCACCTGGCTACAACCTCCCTTCAGGTAGTTGTAGACATCAATGAGGTCCCCCCTGAGCCTCCTCTTCTCCCGGCTGCACACCCCCAGCTCCCTCAGCTTCTCCTCATAGGGTTCAGTTGTGTTTCAGAGGAGTGACCTTTATATAACACACGTTAAATAGTTCTGCCAAGAATTTTTTCCTACCTCCACACCTGATAACAGCTGCAGCCTTTCTGACTCTAGACCTGGCACTGACTGTTGTCAATAAGCCAAGGGTAATCCTGCCTTTTACATTACAAACCTTAAATGTCTTCAGTGTTGTTACCAGGAAACACGTCAGAAGTGATCAAACAGTCAGCTGTGCAAAAAGCTCCATGGGTATATCTTGAACACACAATGGGGAAGGATAAGAAGAAGGGCATGGGCAAAAACTTTTTAGCAAAGTCCTTCAGAATGGAAGGACAAATTCACCTGAAAACTGTATCTCAACTTGCTAACGTCAGAGAGAGCCAAAAGCAAACCTAAAAACCAACCCTGTGTAAAAGCAGTGCTACTAAAAACATCACCCTAACTAAAAGCCTCTTTAACAATGAAACTTTCAACCTGCTAACCCCAGGGAGGCAAAAACAAAGCCAGAATCCAACCCTGTGTAAAAGCAGTGCTACTAAAAACATCACCCTAACTAAAAGCCTCTTTAACAAGGAAACTTTTGACCTGCTAACATCAGGGAGACAAAAACAAACCCAGAATCCAACCCAGTGTAAAAGCAGTGCTACTAAAAACATCACCCTAACTAAAAGCCTCTTTAACAATGAAACTTTCGACCTGCTAACATCAGAGAGCCAAAAGCAAACCTAAAAACCAACCCTGTGTAAAAGCAGTGCTACTAAAAACATCACCCTAACTAAAAGCCTCTTTAACAATGAAACTTTTGACTTTCAGTTTAAAGCATTGTCTTAATTTGATAGAGATGCTGTTCCTTTAAAACAAACCACCAAGTTCATGTTCAGCCTATGTATCAAGAGCTAAATGGGCAAAAAAACAACACCCACAAAACCAACCAAACAAAAAAATAAAAAAACAACAACAAAAAATCCACAATGTAAAATCTGACATTCTCTGAAGACCTCTTTTTTAATCAAGATGCATTTGCTTTCTGCTCAGACTAACATACTCTTCTTCACTGCACCGCTGCTTAAAACACTTGCTGCATTATTTTTGTGCATAGATTTCCCTTTCCTCAGCACCAGTACATGTAGTAGCCATCAGGTGTGTCTTTTCTTCCTGGAACTGTTGCCCCACAGGGAAAGGGTGACCTTGACCTTCTGAACAGGCCACTCATTAGCTTCGGAGGCAGCTGCATTTGTAAGTAAGCCTTACAGCAGCACGCACAGGATACTCAGCATATCACAAAAGTCATACACTGTACCTTTACAAAGAGATTAAACACAGGACTGTGGAGGGATTTTTGCTAACAGGACATGAAATGATAAATATGAGCACCCGTGCTGGGAAGTGTCCTTGAGTCCATCTTGGGCTCAAGATACTAGGCAGTAAATAACAGCATTCCACATGCAGCTGCAGGGGGTGGAGTGCCAGCTGCAAGTGGGCAGGGTTAGCCAGCCCAGGGGCTGATCTCACAAGACTGTTATTGTAATATCACCCTATGTGCATCATGCTGATAACCCTGGACCAACTGTGAGCTATCCACACCTACTAATCCTAAACTAAGTTAGCTGTGCATGCCTCTTACAAGGAAGCAGATAACTCTCTGTAACACAGAAATAAAGCGGAGAATGACCACCTAATCATATTGGTGGCCCAAGAGTCATAGAATGGTGTAGGTTGGAAGGGACCTCCAGGATCATCCAGCTCCAATCCCCTGTCACAAGCAGGGATACCTCCCACTGGAGCAGGTTGCTCAAGGCCTCATCCAGCCTGGCTTTAAACACCTCCAGGGAGTCGTTCATCCCATGGTGCAACGCCGACACAGGAGGACCACAGGCCCTCAACGTTAGAGCCTGTTAAATGTACTCAGTTTCACATTTACCACAGAGGTGTCAGCAGAAGGTAACAGCAAAGAATTCTGTCATTCTTACAAGCTGAATGCAGCCATTTGTTGGCTTCTATGAGCAGCAGACAGTCTACCCTCTATGAAGCCCTGTCTCTGCCTGTTCTGTGTGTGCTGTGCTCTCTCCTGAGGATTCTGGAGGGAGAAAACACAACTAATCACAGACTCATAGAATCAACCAGGTTAGAAGAGACCTCCAAGATCATCCAGTCCAACCTAGCACCCAGCCCTAGCCAGTCAACCAGACCATGGCACTAAGTGCCTCATCCAGGCTTTTCTTGAATACCCCCAGGGACAGTGACTCCACCACCTCCCTGGGCAGCCCATTCCAATGCCAATCACTCTCTCTGGCAAGAACTTCCTCCTAACATCCAGCCTATACTTCCCCTGGCACAACTTGAAACCGTTCTATTGCTGGTTGCTTGGCAGAAGAGATCAACCCCCACAACCTCATAGAACAATATAACTCATCCTAACCAAGGAACTCTAACAGGAATCACCAGTTGGACTGAGCAACCTCTCCTTGTCACGACCCTCTTCTCAGTTTCCCTGAAAAATGTGGTAAGTCAAAAGGAGAAAACAGTGAGGGAACTTCTATTGGTGTATGACTGAAGCTACATTTGGCTGGGCAGGTGAACTTCAGTCTCCTAAGTCCTTGCAGGTAGTGACCAAGCACCAACAACACAGGGACCCTCCTCTCTTTTAGTGTTGTGAGAATTTCTTTAGCACCTACTGCCTCCATACAAAGCTCAGAGGCCCCACTGTGCCTTCTGGACTGTAGTCCAGCACAGAGCCACAAAAATTATTAAGGAAGGTGAACACCTTCCTTATGAGGAGAAACCGAGGGAGCTGGGGCTTGTTAGCTTGGAGAGGAGGAGATGAAGGGGTGACCTCATTCATGTTTATAAATATGTAAAGGGTGAGGACCAGGAGAATGGATCCCGCCTCTTCTTGGTGATGCCCAGTGACAGGACAAGGGGCAATGGATGGAAGTTGAGGTATAGGAGGTTCCATGTGAACCTGATGAGGAGTTTTTTTTACTATGAGGGTGACAGTGCGCTGGAACCAGCTGCCCAGGGAGGTTGTGGAGTCTCCCTCTCTGGAGATATTCCAGATGTGTTCCAGTATGATCTGCTCTAGGTGCTCCTGCTCTGGCAGGGAGGATGGACCAGATAGAATCATAGATGATCTTCTGAGGGCCCTTCCAGCCCCTACTATTCTAGGATTCTATGAACCATGAGAGCTGCATGAACCTTGCATTGCCTCCATGGGAGGAGTGCCTGGTTAACAGGCAGCCACCCTCTCTGAATTCCGTCACACGTTTCCATCACAATGAGAGAACAGAAATACAGGCACAGTACAATTAATGTCACTTCTCATTTCATCAATTTAAGAGCTAATGCTCTATTTTGGTTCTAACTTATAAGCACGAGAGAGGAACCTTCTGGACATTCATTTGAATATAGAGTGAATGAGCAGGGCATTGGCTGTAAAAAGAAAATGAAGTCAACGTCATTCATTGGTTTGTTAATTGGTATTAAAAGCCAATATGTAAACAATTTCACAGTTCCTTTGCATCACTGACTCCTCCACACCATGTACTAACCTTCCACAGTATCACATATGGAAGAGACCTCACAGATCATCAAGTCCAACCCGTTACCACAGAGCTCAAGGCTAGACCCTGGCACCAAGTGCCACGTCCAATCCTGCCTTGAACAGCTCCAGGGACGGCAACTCCACCACCTCCCTGGGCAGCCCATTCCAGTAGCCAATGACTCTCTCAGTGAAGAACTTTCTCCTCACCTCAAGCCTAAATTTCCCCTGGCGTAGCTTGAGGCTGTGTCCTCTTGTTCTGGTGCTGGCTGCCTGAGAGAAGAGAGCAACCTCCTCCTGGACAATATGTGAGATCTTGCTGGTTTTCTATCTGGGGGGAGAGAAGAAGGTGGCATTGGCCCCTTTTGGGCTTTCTTTACCCAGGGAGAGGAGAACTAGATTTCTGTGTTATTTCAAGTTGTAGATACTTGTAAATATATTTCCTATATATGCTTGTAAATGTAGCTTGCTGTAAAATACAGCTTTATCTTACTTCCAAGCCATCTGAGCTGGTCTGGTAAATTTTATTTGGTAGGTCATTTATCAAACCCACCACGCTCCTTCATCTCAGGAGACCATCACAAAATCCATTTAGAGCATAATGATATACTCCAAGTCAAAAACCAGACAGATTTTCCACCAGCCTATTTTCTTCCACAAGTAAGGCAAATCATTACCATTCATATTTTATAAACAAAGAAGCAATGAGTGGCTACAAGGGGTTGTCAAAAGCCAGGAGACTATGCTGGATTGTGAAAAATCTACTAAGTGAAGGGCACCTCCAGCTAGCTGTACTTTGTCTGTGCTGGTACTGATAAAAGACATATAGACATATTTTACCTGTAAACTTAGATTCTTCTTGCTGGAGATCATTAGAATGGCAAAGAGAAAAAAAAAAAACAAAAGCCATTGGTTCTGTTTCTTTGCATACAGTCAAACAAAAGCTTGTGGTCATCACAGCATCAGTATCTCATGCAGTGAATGGTTAAGACTATTTAAATAGAGCTCCTGATGGAGAGAAATGACAAATACTTTGTGTTACTGAGCAGTGAACAAGTCCCACATATTCTTTTACACCAGTGCTGGGCAAATCATTCCCAGAGGATTCCAGAGATATCTCACTTAATAAACTCCTGACAGAGAAGGAACACAGGCAGGGCACAATGCAGAAAGAGGTCATATTTGTGCACTCATAGATCTTCATCACAGGAATAGTGGAGACAATAAAATGAAGAGGAAAAGTTACTTAGGTAGAGCTATCCTAGCTACAGCTCACTGAATTTAAAAGAAATATATTTCAACACCATTCTTCTGGAAAGTAGCCACTCTAATCTCTATTTTTTAAAAGAAATAATAATGAAAAAAAAACCAACAAACTTCAGAGGAGCTCAGAACCACTATAATCACCTAGAAGATGATAGGTCTGAACTGAAGTCCTGCTTCTCTCACACCATTCAACCGATTTTCTTACTATCTACCACCTGCTCTAATCCAGGAGCCAGATCATAGAATCAACCAGGTTGGAAGAGACCTCCAAGATCATCCAGTCCAACCTAGCACCCAGCCCTAGCCACTCAACTAGACCATGGCACCAAATGCCTCATCCAGTCTTTTCTTGAACACCCCCAGGGACGGTGACTCCACCACCTCCCTGGGCAGCCCATTCCACTGCCAATCACTCTCTCTGGCAACAACTTCCTCCTAACATCCAGCCTACACCTCCCCTTGGCACAACCTGAGATCTTTTATTTGGGCTCATTTTCCTCTCCACCCTTTGTCCCCCTGCTCCAAAGTTCGATCCTACAGATAAGTCAGACCATTTGTCTGAGACTGGTACTTCTTCCCCAAAAAATCCTGGGTTTGATACAATTTGTAAAATAAAAAGAGACATCCAACCTTCACCACATCATTTTAACAGCAGCATTTTGGTGATTATAAAGTACAGTAGGATGTTGAATGAACTACACATTCTTTTCTACTGAATTTAAGGGTGTTTGAGGAATCTTGTAAATGATGCCACTGAGCACTGCACAGTGAGGGAAGTTGCATGGGAACTCAGGGTGAAAGCAAAGCTTATGCAGCTTTCTCTTCCCTTCATGCCTGCCCTCAACTGCATCTTTGCATGGGATCCTGACATCAGGAGTTTCCCACTACAGCCCTTTGGCTTCATCTCTCCATCAGCCCCCGGACTCTCTGCTCTTTTCAGGGACTCTTCACTGCACAGAAGAAAGATCCCAGGCATTTTTCTGGGGCTCTGGGAGCCACTTGTCTCATTCCTTCTGAGGAAACAGCTGGAAAGTTGCCCTCAAAAACTCATTTGTGAGCTGCATTTCCACCAAAAGTTTTATCAGCTGGCTCATTTCATGCAAGACAGCTGGACTGGATGAAAAAAAAAAAAAAAAGAATAAACATCTTCATCACTCCCAGGCAAAAAGGACCTCAGACCCACACCACTCTTCACAAAGTCCCCAGTGAAAGCTTTTTACAGATGCCAGGTGCAGGTCACTTTCCCCTTTTTATCTCACCTTCCTGACCCCAGAAATAGAATAGAATAGAATCAATCAGGTTGGAAGAGACCTTCAAGAGACCTTCAAGATCATCCAGTCCAACCTAGCACCCAGCCCTAGCCAGTCAACTAGACCATGGCACTAAGTGCCTCATCCAGGCTTTTCCTGAACACCCCCAGGGACAGTGACTCCACCACCTCCCTGGGCAGCCCATTCCAATGTCAATCACTCTCTCTGGCAACAACTTCCTCCTAACATCCAGCCTGTACTTCCCCCAGCACAACTTGAGGCTGTGTCCCCTTGTCCTGTTGCTGGTTGCCTGGGAGAAGAGACCAACTCCCACCTGGCTACAACCACCCTTCAGGTAGCTGTAGACAGCAATGAGGTCTGCCCTGAGCCTCCTCTTCTCCAGGCCAAACAACCCCAGCTGCCTCAGCCTCTCCTCATAGAGTTTGTGTTCCAGGCCCCTCAGCAGCTTTGTTGCCCTTCTCTGGACATGTTCCAGCACCTCAACATCTCTCTTGAATTGAGGAGCCCAGAACTGGACACAGTAGTCAAGGTGTGGCCTCACCAGTGTTGAGCACAGGGGCAGAATAAACTCCCTTGTCCTACTGGCCACACTGTTCCTGATCCAGGCCAGGATGCCTTTGGCCCTCTTGCCTACCTAGGAAAACGCAATCAGCCACCTTTTTCCTGCTTCTGTCTGTCTGGGAGCTGACTGGAAAGACTAAAAATCTCTCAAGACTGAAGAATTTGTCAAACTAAGGCATGACGACATTGTTAACGAAGGGCATGGTGAAAGGGAACACAATTTCAGTTATTTCCCTCTTGTAGGAAAAAAAATAGAAGGAGAGAAACAAGAATCCTCTCACATCACAGAAAGACTGTAAGAAAATGAAAGAACTACTAAAGACCAGTGTTGGCACAAAACCAAATGGGCATGGAGTGGCTACAAGAAAGTTTAGCTTGGAAATTAGAAGCAGATTTCAGAACATCTGAGGAGCAAGGTACTCAAATGGCTTCCCAACAGGAAGCAATAGGAGCAAAAGCTGTTTAATTTTGAGACAGAGATTGATAATTTTATCAAGGGAATCCTGCAACTTGATTTCCTGCAGTCACAGAGATGTCCTTTCACCCAAGTCTTTCACTCTTACACACCTCATCCTCTGCTGAGCCAAGACAGGCAAAACAAGCAAATAAATTAACTAATGAAACCCAGAGTCAAGGTGCAGCAGACAGAATGTTAGTAGGGCAGTAGTATAAGACTTGAGTCTGCTTTCTTTATCAAGGAAATCTATGGAGAGGGTTTGTGAGCAGAATTTACCCACCTGAAGGGACTTTGGCATTTTCAAATGAAATCTGAATCAAGAGAGAAGACCAAATCAGGTACAAGGTTATCTACATCTACAACCATCTGCAAAAGGACAGTATAGAAGTGAGCCTTCCCACATATCATGCAATCGTTAGACTGGACTGTCAGAAGCTATCTTCACAGACTTGCATCCAGAGGTTAAATCTGTCAAAGGAACTACTAAAAGGGGTAGGTGAGAAAATTTAAACAGCAAATGATTCAGGAAGAGTTCAAGTTAAACAAAGAAGTTTTATAGCTGTGAAATGTATGGATGAGTACAGAAACAATCAACTGCCAGACTTGACTGCAATTTTACTGGAAAGAAGTTTCTGAAGCCATTAAATAAGTCAGCAAGGCTGACACCAAGCTAGGAGCAGGTGCTGATCTGTTGGAAGGTAGGAGAGCCCTGCAGAGGGACCTAGACAGGCTGGATGGGTGGGCAGAGGCCATTGGAAGGAGATTTAACAAGGTCAAGTGCAGGGTCCTGCACTTTGGCCACAACAACCCCAAGCAACGCTACAGGCTGGGGACAGAGTGGCTGGAGAGCAGCCAGAAGGAAAGGGTCTTGGGGGTACTGGTGGATAGTAGGCTGAAGATGAGCCAGCAGTGTGCCCAGGTGGGCAAGAGGGCCAATGGCATCCTGGCCTGGATCAGGAACAGTGTGGCCAGTAGAATGAGGGAGGTTATTCTTCCCCTGTACTCAATACTGGTCAGGCCACACCTTGAGTACTGTGTCCAGTTCTGGGCTCCTCAGTTCAAGAGAGATGTTGAGGTGCTGGAGCATGTTCAGAGAAGGGTAATAAAGTTGGTGAAAGGCCTGGAACACAAACCCTATGAGGAGAGGCTGAGGGAGCTGGGGGTGTTTAGCCTGGAGAAGAGGAGGCTCAGGGCAGACCTCATTGCTGTCTACAACTACCTGAAGGGAGGTTGTAGCCAGGTGGGGGTTGGTCTCTTCTCCCAGGCAACCAGCAACAGGACAAGGGGACACAGTCTCAAGTTGTGCTGGCAAAAGTACAGGCTGGATGTTAGGAGGAAGTTGTTGCCAGAGAGAGTGATTGGCATTGGAATGGGCTACCCAGGGAGGTGGTGGAGTCGCCGTCCCTGGGGGTGTTCAAGAAAAGCTTGGATGAGGCATTTAGTGGCATGGTCTAGATGACTGGAGAGGGCTGGAGGTCTCTTCCAACCTGGTTGATTCTATGATTCTATGATCTTTCCACATGTTATTCCTGTATTGAAAAGCACAAGATACCATCCTTTCTCTCATACAGCAGAAAAAAAACACCCAAAGCTAAAAAAAAAAACACGAAAAATCTAGTCCTGTAACATAAGAAGTCATCTGTGAACTCTCCTGTAGCACATCAAACATGAGGCACTCATTCATTCCCACAAATGGAGTTAGTGTTGATCTATAAGCTGCAGCTCTGTATTATGCTTTTCAGTTTGATGCATTTAAGCCAGACAAACATTCCCAGAGGATTGAGAGAACCCGCTACAGTGAGTTGTGGTTCTATTTTGGATCACAGCACAGCATAACAAATCACAGTTTCAGACACTAGGATAAGGGGCTCAATAAACCAAGTAGCATGCTAACTTCTTCCACTCATGCAGGCATGTGTAAAATCAAACCCATATAAGGCTTCTCAAACACTACAGTTACAAAGCAATGATCACTCTACATACCTACAGGTATGCACTGTGCAATAGAGTGCACTGTCAGCAAGTTTGCTAAGGACACCAAGCTGGGTGGAGTGGCTGACATACCGGAGCTGTGCTGCCATTCAGAGAGACTTAGACAGGCTGCAGAGTTGGGCAGGAAGAAATTGAATGAAGATCAACAGGGGCAAGTGTAGAGTCGTGCACCTGGGAAAGGACAGTCCCACGTATCAGTACAGATTGGGGACTGACCTGCTGGAGAGCAGTGAAAGAGAAAAGCACTTGGGAGTCCTGGTGGATGGAAGGATGGCCAAGAGCCAGAAGTGTGCCAGTGCCATTCTGCAGTGTATTAGAAGGATTGTGGTTAGTAGGACGAAGGAAGTTTTTCTTCCCCTATACTCTGCCCTGGTGAGGCCTCATGTGGAGTATTGTGTCCAGTTCTGGGCCCCTCAGCTCAAGAAGGACAGGGAGCTGCTTCAGAGACTCCAGGGCAGAGCCACAAATATGATTAAGGAAGGTGAACATCTTCCTATTGAGGAGGGACTGAGGGAGCTGGGGCTCTTTAGCTTGGAGAGGAGACCAAAGGGTAATCTCATTCATGTTTATAAATACATAACGGGTGAGGAGGATACATCCTCCATACAGGAGGATGCAGCCAGGCTCTGCTTGGTGATGCCCAGTGACAGGACAAGGGGCAATGGGTGAAAGTTGAGGCATAGGAGGTTCCATGGGAACCTGAGAAAGAATTTTTTTCTGCTGTGAGGGTGACAGAGCACTGGAACCAGCTGCCCAGGGAGGTTGTGGAGTCTCCCTCTCTGGAGATATTCAAGAACCGTCTGAATGTGTTCCAGTGTGATCTGCTCTAGGTGCTCCTGCTCTGGCAGTGGGGCTGGAATAGATGATCTTTTGAGTTCCCTTTCAGCCCCTGACATTCTAGGAGTCTATGTGTCTGTATACCACTATCCAATCAAATACACATTCTTAAACATGCATTGCTTACTAGATACTGTTTCATAGCAGTAGCTATCTAATCCTGTCCATGCACACCAAGGCTGTTCAACAGATCTGATCTCAAGCATTTGAGGAAGCAGAAAGTTCTTCTGGTGTTGATGGTTTGTTACGGTGTTTTTCCAGCTGTACTCTGTGGTCCTCAGGAAAAAGCAGTCCTCAGAAACAGAGTCAGAATCAGTCATGAGATCTATTTGGTAACCCACTGCTGTTCCTCAAGCAACTCTGAATGCTGGCAAAGATGTACTGAAAGATGTACCCTGCTAGCACAAATAATTTTTTAGAAGTCAAAGTGGTTTGTAAATTAAGTCAGTTTCTAGGAGGAAAAGAATCACAGAATGTAAGGGGCTGGAAGGGACCTCAAAAAAATCATCTAGTCCAACTCTCCTGCCAGAGCAGGATTACCTAGAGCAGATCACACTGGAACACATCCAGGCATGTTTTGAGAGGGAGGGAGACTCCACAACCAAACCAACAACAACAACCCATAACTCATAGGTTGGACTGGAAAGCTATCTGTATTGCAAGTACCCTGTACTAGAACTCCATCCTGCTGATCTTTGCTCTGGTGCCAAAGGAAATCATGTTAAACCATGCAATGGTATTAGAAGAACAGTTTATCTTAATAAAGCATCTTACAGGACTCTGTTCAGATTAGCAAATCTTACTTTAATATAGAAAGATTTCTGTTATTCACTAAGTAAACATGAGAGACAAGACTTTCAAGAGAGTTCAAACCTTGCTGAGGTACAAGATGCTATATTTTCCTAAAGATTTTTGTACATAGGATGCCTGACTATAAATATCTGTTGGTTCTCAGGCTGAGAAACTGAAAACATAACTCTGAGCTACTTCAAAATATCTGGGCCTTGGGACATGAAGAAAGTTAAAGTAGGAAGCATTAAGTTTCCAGACCCTGACAGTCACACTTTCTTGATCTTTCTCTGTTGTGCTTAAAGGCAAAGCTCTGCCTTCTTTCTGTACAGTGAGGGTGGTGGGACACTGGCACAGGTTGCCCAGGGAGGTTGTGGATGCTTCCTCACTGGAGGCCTTTAAAGCCAGGCTGGATGAGGCCTTGAGCAGCCTGCTCTAGTGGGAGATGTCCCTGCCTATGGCAGGGGGTTGGAGCTGGATGATCCTTGAGGTCCCTTCCAACCTAAACCATTCTATGATTCTTTGCATCTAATTAAGGTGGGAAGAGGAAAAAACCACACAAACAAAAAAGTAGCTCAATATAAATAAATCCCTGAAAGGCTTCCAACCCAAACTCTGTACAGTATTAGAGGATGAAAGAACTGTTTGCAAAGTGACCAAGAAACAGGAAGTTTCACCACATAACCTGAGTAATGTGTAATTTAAAAACAACCAGCACAAAGAGTGACAAGCAACTTCCTGCACAAATATAGACTTTTATGAGCATGTGCTCTCTAGACAGAGATACAAGGCACCTTTTTTCCTAGAGAATATGACTAAAAGACATGTTTAAATCTCAGGGGGGAAAAAAAAAAGGAAGAAGCCATGTAAGAAAACATGAAAATGCAGTTTGTGTAACATTTACAGACAGTATCTCTTCGCTTCCCACCCCCTCCAAATACAATGTCCTTTCCAAAAAAGTTTAGTCTGTGCTAGAAATAGACAAGGTAAAAAGATAATACAGAAACACAACAGCCCTCCCAGAAACCTGAGTCCCCAGGAGAGGCTCTCAACCACCCTTCCACCTTCTCCCCTCCCCTCAACCTTACCCCAGTCCAAGGAAGAATGGAGGTTCAGCCAGGGGGTTAGGAAGCAAAGTGGATTAATCAGAGAGACGGCAGAGAGACTAGAGAGAGAAATGCAGCTCAGCTCCCAAGCGTAAGTCCTTATCTATATTTGGATTCTTGTTCTTACACATCTCAGCAAGCCTATGAGTGAAGGAGACATCACCCCTTGTTTCTCTTTCACAGCCTGTAATCTACTTCTTCTCACCAAAACATTCTAGCTAGCTTCAAACTAGCACATGGACATATCTTGGCACAACCTAAACAGATTACTGAAGCTGTCCCTCATCTGATTAGCCAGACCTTTGTTGGCAACCTGACAATGCTTCCTCCTTGGAGGTGTTTAAAGCCAGGCTGGATGAGGCCTTGAGCAACCTGCTCTAGTGGGAGGTGTCCCTGCCTATGGCAGGGGGTTGGAGCTGGATGATCCTTGAGGTCCCTTCCAACCTAAACCATTCTATGATTCTATGACAAAAAAAGAAAAAAAGTTGAATAGAAAGATGCTGAATTTCAGTTTTGATCCTCTGACAGGACCAAAATGACAGGGCCAAATACTGCTTTACAGCAGCACTGGGAGAGCTGACTTGGGCACGGTCCCAAGGCACCACTCGTTCTGTGGCTGAACAAGGGGACTGCACTGTTACTGGATTGTCAGTTCAACGGATTTCACACCAACTAAATCCTTTTTGCCTTCTTCAAATAAAAACAAAAGACATCCAACTTACTGGTGAAGCTGTCCAAGGTTTTTGAAAGATTATAATCCTTCAGCTGACTGGGATCTCTTGCTTAATATACAGATGTGGGTGCCAAGAGGTAGTTCAACCCCAGCTGCCAGCGCACCTTTCTATTCAAGCAAACCCAGCTTCCTGCCCTTTAGCACACATGGATTTGGCAAACTTATTCAAGTCACTGTTCACTTTATTGAAGTATCAAATTGCCAGAAAAATGTTTTGATTGCTTACCAGAAGAGAGAACTTCTCCTTCAGCCTGTTTTCTTAAAAGTAATTAAAAACCCAACCCTTTGTATGCAAACACTGAAGCTTTTACTCTGTTTTGGGTCTCTTTCACCTGCAGGAAGATGTACTTGAAAAACTAAAGTCTGTACCTGAAAGGATACGATAATGCTTGCCTGCTGTCGAAGGCACAAGCTTTTGTGAAGCCGAGAGGAGGACTAGCTCAGGCATGCACATACATGCACCCACACACACACAGTGTCTACAAAACTGCCACTGTAAGAGACTGAAGGTTTATTTTTTTAATTAACTGAAAATGATAACACAAGAGCTTTTCATCTGCCATGAGCTTGGGTTTCATCAGCTGCTGGAAAAGATTCTCCTGGAAAAATGAAATTACAGTGTTTCTCCATGTACTTTCTGGGGATTTCAGAATAAACACAGCCGTATGATCATAGACTTATAGAATGTCAGGGGCTGAAAGGGAACTCGAAAGATCATCTGTTCCAGCCCCACTGCCAGAGCAGGAGCACCTAGAGCAGATCACACTGGAACACATCCAGATGGCTCTTAAATATCTCCAGAGAGGGAGACTCCACAACCTCCCTGGGCAGCTGGTTCCACTGCTCTGTCACCCTCACACTGGAAAAAAATTCTTCCTCAGGTTCCCATGGAACCTCCTATGCCTCAACTTTCACCCATTGCCCCTTATCCTGTCACTGGGCATCACTGAGCAGAACCTGCCTTCATCCTCCTGGCACTCACCTCTTACATATTTATAAACATGAATGAGGTCACCCCTTCATCTCCTCCTCTCCAAGCCAAAAAGCCCCAGCTCCCTCAATCTCTCCTCAATAGGAAGATGTTCACCTTCCTTAGTCATATTTGTGGCTCTGCCCTGGACTCTCTGAAGCAGCTCCCTGTCCTTCTTGAGCTGAGGGGCCCAGAACTGGACACAATACTCCATATGAGGCCTCACCAGGGCTGAGTAGATCACATCAGTCAATAGATGTAGGTAAAATAACAGGTCTTGATACATCCAGAAAGAGGCTGCAGAGCTCAACATACAGCCTAAGTCACACATCATATTGACTAAACTCAGAAAACAAGAAGAACTGAGTAGGGCACTTAGAGAGTTTCCCCTTAGCCTTTCTGCTCCATCTGGGATATTACATTATAGACCACAGGATATAACAGCCACATAGCATCTGATGCTCCTTCTACTCATTCACATTTCTCAGCACAGCAAAGTTCTCAAATGGAACAAGGCATGAAAGTAGGAAACTAAAAATTACTTAGACAAAGACTTCAGAACTGATTTTGTTCTGTGGTCCACTTTAAAAGTCAGCTATCCCACCGTGAATCAATTACTCTTCTCCTACCCCCTTCACAAAAGTATCATTTGACAGATTGTATCCAGCCTTGCCCCCAAGAGCCCTGGGTGTTGTAGCCCAACAATTGTGGAGCAGTGCATTGGCATCTTAGATAACCAGAAGGTCTATGCCCCCTCAAGGTTGAAAACTACTTCCTCAACCCTCTTCCTAAAATGTTTATACACCAATGCACACAGCATAGGCAATAAACAGGAGGACCTGGAGGCTGTTGTGCTACAGGGAAACTATGATATATTAGTCACCACAGAAACCTCGTGGGATGACTCCCACAGCTGGAGTGCTGCAATCAATGGGCACCAACTTTTCAGAAGTGGGGTAGGAGAGTTAGAAGTGGTTATGTTAGCGGCACATATGAAACCTGACAAAATGGTTATGTTAGGGGCACATATGAAACCTTACAAATTAATGAAGGTGACAATAGAGTTGAGTTCCTATAGTAAAGAATGAGGAGTAAGGTCAGCAAGAGTGATACTATGGTGGGAATCTGTTACAGACCACCCAGCCAGGATGAAGAGGTAGATGAAATTTGTTATAAGCAGTTGAGAGAGGTCTCACAATGGCTCTACCTTGTTCTCATGGGAGATTTCAACACGCCAGATATCTGCTGGACATACAATAAAGCAGGGAGAGAACAGTTCTCAAGGTTCTGGAGTGTCTGGAGGATAACTTCCCAACACAACTGGTGAGGGAGTCAAACAGGGAAAGGGCCCTCCTGGACTTGCTCCTTCTGAACAGGGAAGAACTTGTGGGGGAAGGTTGGAGACCATCTGAGGCTCAGTGATCATGAGATGACTGAGTTCTCTATTCTTTGGGAAACAAACAGAAGGGCTAGTAAAACTGCCACCCTGAATTTCCAGAGGGCAAACTTTGGCCTGTTCAGAAAACTGACTGACAAAGTCTCTTGGGAGGCCACCCTGAAAGTTACAGGAGTCCAGGAAGGCTGCACATACTTTAAGTGCAAAGTCTTAAGGGCACAGGTGCAGGCTGTCCCTGCATGCTGAAAAATGAGTCAGGAGCAAAGGTGTCCAGCCTGGCTGAATAGAGACATTTGGCTGGACATCAGGAACAAAAGGAGAGACTATGGCCTTTGGAAGAGGGGACAGACCTCTCCTGAGGACTATAAAGCTGTAGTGAAACCATGCAGAGAGAAAATTAGGAGAGCCAAGGCACAGCTAGAGCTCAACCAATCAGTTGGACTTGGTGATCCCGAGGGTCTTTTCCAACCTGAATGTTTCTGTGATTCCTGATTCTGTGACAATGGTAATCAACAGCTCTAAGTATAAAACTCACCCTTTAATGAATGCACTGAGAAATGCAGCCCATACTAAGTAGCAGCACTGGCAGTTGACACTTCTGTCTTTTCTTCTCATATGGAACCCTTACAATCAATAGTCTCTTGACCATTGATTCATGAGACCAGGGTCTCTTGAATTTATGTAATCATAGAAAAGGAAAGAGAGCTCTCAGCGAGGCCTTTTCAGTCAGTAGGAATTCCTAACTCTTCTCACCATTTCATGTTCCAAAACACATCAACTTCATGTATACTTCTGCTAAATGCTCAGAAGATTATCTCACAGGTTTCAAGGTATAGCAAAAAGAACAAAAGGGAATTCGCCGTTGATTTGATTTACTGGCAGCACAGTATTTAGATGTGATTATTGAATGATGCATCATGTAATGACTATCATATTTCTGTAAGTATAATTAAACTGCTAGAGTGCCTGTAAGTTTTTAAAGACTTTGTGTTCATTATTTTATCCTCACTTAAGAAAAAAATACTCTCAATAATAGACTGAGATTAAAGAGAGATTGAAGTTTTCCAAGGAGTCTAATGAATCTGATCAAGAAGAAAAAAAAGCCTTTGGAACTACAGATAAGAAAAAGGAACAGCTCAGTCATCAAACTGAAACACAGTCAAGAGCCTCAGACACGTGGTTACACCTGTACATAGGCAAGGATGAAAATACTGTCTTGGAGGATGTTCATGCACATGAGTATTGTCAGATATAACAGCTGAAAGAGTTTGGACTAGCTGCAAATGGGTGTCTACTCCACTGAAATGAATCTTTGAGTAGTGCATTCCTGCAATAATTCCTTTCCTTCTCCACCTTTAGAGATATTAGATCTTATTTATTTTTCTTCACCTTCTCTGAAGGTCAATATTATTCAGTGTTGTACAGGACAAAAACTTAAGAGGTGTCCACTTACAACGATAAACATAACCCTTGAGTCATGGAAAATGTGGCATTTCAAACAATTACAAAAAGTAGAGACAGACAAATAGGTCAGCCATAAACCCACATCTAACACCACTCAGTGTAAAAAGCACTGTCTATAGAATCTGTTTCCAAAGAACAAGGTAAATTACTATGGTATCAACACAGCAAGTCTTTGATATAAAACTGAGGTTTTAATCCTGTTTTTGTTATACAAAAGGGGGGAAAAAAGTTCTACCTACAACAGAGAGTAAGGTCAGATTCACCTCATCACAAGCCTTCATAACCTTTGCTCTGGGCAATATAAAATAGAATAGAATCAACTAGGTTGGAAGAGACCTCCAAGATCATCCACTCCAACCTAGCACCCAGCCCTAGCCAGTCAACCAGACCATGGCACTAAGTGCCTCATCCAGGCTTTTCTTGAACACCTCCAGGGACGGTGACTCCACCACCTCCCTGGGCAGTCCATTCCAATGCCAATCACTCTCTCTGGCAACAACTTCCTCCTAACATCCAGCCTATACTTCTGCTGGCACAACTTGAGACTGTGTTCCCTTCTTCTGTTGCTGGTTGCCTGGGAGAAAAGACCAACCCCCACCTGGCTACAACCTCCCTTCAGGTAGTTGTAGACAGCAATGAGGTCTGCCCTGAGCCTCCTCTTCTCCAGGCTAAACAACCCCAGCTCCCTCAGCCTCTCCTCATAGGGTTTGTAACCTCCTTCACTACATGAAACCAGAAACATGCTTAGTGAAAAGGCTTTATTAAGTAGACTATGATGAGATGCTCAAAGATGAATACACAAGAACCTGCCACAAACTCTGTAAAACAATGATCAAAGCTAATCAAATTATAAACCAAACTGTCAGTAATTTGTTGAGCAATCATAAGTCTTACTTTGGCTAGAATCACTCAGCAGTTACTGTCAGTGTTAGGAAGTAGCAGGCAAGCATTTCAGTTTCAGGCACAGAATTTGTAGCCTCACCAATATCCTACTGGCAGGTATAAAGAGTAGCCTCTAATGAAAAAACCTATGCAAGGACGATCAGTTTCCTTAATTTGATAAAAATATAGTTGGAGAATTTCTTCCCATGGTAAATATCCCACACATACATCACAGCAAAAGTTAACTGTATGACCTCAGCATCAGCCATGCACAGACTTAATGTGAAGTCTCAGGCACAAAGTAAACTCAAAGGACACTCAGGGGAAAAAAAAAGGCCAAAAAATAGATGCTGAAGTGAATTTTCACATGACAGTAAAAATAGGATCAGGCACACCAAACTGAAGCTTTGTCAAGCAAAGCTTTTAATTTGAAATAAAGGTGAGGAGGATAATTGGTCTGAAATTAACTTCCACTACCATAGTAAACACGTCATGAACACAAATTAAATAGATGGGGAGCTGCAACTGATAGGAGCTTAGCTGAACACAGAGTGGAGGAGACACTTTCAGTGAATAAATGAGCCTAAGACAAGCATCTGCTGTCTCAGGATGTCTGATAACTCTATCATTCTCATTGAACTTGCTCCACTGCCCAGGAGCCCAGCATGTCCTGCACAACACATGAGGGACAGCCAAGTAATCCCATCAAACAGTCTGCTTGAAGGAATGTGAAAGAGATGGCTCAGTAAGTTGCTCTTGCCTAGTTGATCTCACCTAGTGCCTACTAGTTCAGAGATGAATTGAAGAGAGAAATCTTTCCTCTGATCCAGAAAATCATTCCAAAGGGCCATCCGTTCCTGGATGTCTACAAAACATGAGGAGTATGAAGAAATAACTATCTTTTCTCAGAAAACCTGCTAACATCCCAAGTATGCACTGCCTCACACTAACTCTCTTGCAGGTAAGAAAATTGACTTCTGCTCACACGCTTCACTGACTCAGCAGAGTCTAAACTTTTCAATAAGGTATAATAACTGGGAGTCTGAATGACTCTGTTCCATACGGTCATTCAGCTCTTTTAATCTGCTTTGCCCAGCAGCTATCACATTAAAGATTCAAAACCTGCAAATCTTCCCATCTCACTGCAAGTGATCTGTAAGTAACAGGAATAAAGCCAGACAGAAATAATACAGTGTTCGAGGCACAACCAAAGCCCCAGGTCACAGTAGAAACATTAAGTTCGAATAGAGGTTGCATCAGATGAGAACTTGACAGCTCTGATTCTTCTCTACTCACCATAGAAAATAATATCTTCCATTAATTTTACAGCTTTTGATTCAAGGAAACAAATTCCTATTCCACAAATCAGCAGATTATATATGTCAGAGCATAGATAAGTAAGGATACACACACAAGAAGTAAGGACATTCTGTTGCTATATTCTGTAACTCTTCATTATATAAGGGTAGAGTATGGCACAACCATCAGGCTCTTGTACCAGTAGTATGAAGAAAGCTGTTTATCCACCTGAACATATCTCTCCCCCTCTCCCCAAACTATCTGACAACATGTGGTTCAGTCATTGGGGTTTACAGGTCTCATTATCCAATCTCTGCTACACGTCTGTGCTGGATACAGGGGATACACTCCCATATCAGACATGTAACTCCAGCCTGCAACTAGATCAACACTCCTCATCTCCCACACCATTACTGAACTAACATTTCTGTCATGACATTCCACATTGTCACTACTCTTCTTTATCCAAGCTAACCATACAACACATTGCAGGAAAAATAAAACACAATCATAACCAGGCTCTAATTTTTACCACTCATCAGTAGAATTTATAAATCAGATCATCACTTTTTTTTTTTCGGGGGGGGGGGAGGGGGAACAAAGCTCAACATGACAAACAAAAAATGTCCACTTCCACAATGTGAGGCAACAAGAAGTAAAAACATCAACCTCTCTAGCTGAATGCTGTGTGCTGTAGCTTCCTGCGTGTGTAACCAAGTTCCCTTTTAATTCCTTAAATTATCTTATACCTCGATGTGGTGCTAAGGGACATGGTTTAGCACCAGACTTGGTAAAGTCAGATAATGGCTGGACTCGACGACCTTAAAGGTCTTTTCCAACCGAAAGAATTCTGCGATCCTATGATTCTATTCAATTTATCACTGAAATTCTTTCACCAACTCCCCGGTTTAGAGAGCATTATCCGGATGCAGCAACATCGCCCTCTGTCCGACGCAGCGAAAATTACACTTAATGCCTCTCTTTTTCCAGAGCTGCCAAATGTATTTAGTTAAACATAGACAAAATTTGCCCGACAATACTTCGGCATCCAGATTTCACCGATAGCACAGTTTTTAAAAGATGGTTATTTCTGCTGCACGCTTCCCCGTGCGTTTTCAAGCTGTTTAACACAGAATTTGCTTTTACTCTGAAAAAGTAAATGACAAGTCACTTCTAGCTTCTTGAGAGGTGGTGTGTTGGGTTCTGGGTTGTTTTTTTTCTTTCAAATCTCCCTCTTTAATCATCTCCCTGAGAAAAGCCAATTACAACTCTTACCAGTTTGCTCCTCTCCCCCGCCCCCATACCAAAACACTTGCTGGTTTCCCCTTCTCTGGCAGCAAAGCATCAAAGTGGAAAAAGGATTTCAACAGAGAAGCACAAACAATGAACAAGTCCTCAAAAGTTTTTTACACTTTAATTTGCCTCCATGTTTTCCCAGCAGCTCTGTTTAGAAAACAAAGCAAACAAACACAACCAACAACAAAACTGGAAAATATATATATGTCTATATATATAAATGATGAAGCTGGAACACTGCAATCCAAGGAGGAGGATGTGACTTTAATTTGACTTACCAATTTCATCCAGCTGTATGTTTTCTTACTCGCTTCTTACAGCAGCTGAGCTCAGTGCTCAGGAACGTCCAGCCCGTGTCAGGGAGGCAGGCAGCGCGCTGATCCTCAGGCTGGATGCTGCTGAGCGAATGGAGCTGGTGGACTTGGAGCGGCGGCTGGGGTGGCTGCTGCTAGCTGCTGCGCTCACTCGGACCCAGATCAGGAACTGCTTCCCATTCCCCAGCGCCGCTCCAGCGCTGCAGGCTTCGGGAGGCAGGGCCGGCCCCTGCTACTGTGCTGCGCTTTCTTAAAGGGACAAGCGGCGGCCTGGCAGGAGCGCACGCCAGCCGGGAGGTGCCGACGCTGCCGCAGCTGGCCGCCGGGGCAGTGCGACAGAGGGCTGCGCGCACCGCCTCCAGCCCGGGACGTGAGCATCGCAATGCCAGAAGGTTTTCCACCTGCCTAGGGCACAACAGCAAGCCTCCTCTACACAGCTCTTCATTCACGGCTCTGAGGTGTTGTGTGGCTTTATTTTCCCCGCAGCGCCGGGAAGGGGGAGCCTGCGCCGCGCGGAGGGTCATCAGTGGCAGAGGAGTTTCACCTGCGCCCGGGCTCACGGTGAGGTGCAGGGAGCCCGCTCCAACACCATACTCTTCCATGCGCTCCAGCACGCTGTCTGCAGCGACACTGGGATTCAGCAGTCAGGTCGGATCATTTTGACCTTTAAAGATTTTATTCTCTGGAATGGAAGAATCTGACTTGACTCAATAAAAAGCCCCAGTCATTGTCCAGACAGAATCATAGAATCAGTCAGGGTTTGGAAGGGACCACAAGGATCATCTAGTTCCAACCCCCCTGCCATGGGCAGGGACACCCTACCCTAGATCAGGCTGGCCAGAGCCTCATCCAGCCTGGCCTTAAACACTTTCAGGGATGAGGCCTCAACTGCCTCTCNCCCTCTTGTAATAGGGGCTCCAGAACTGGATGCAGTACTCCAGGTAGGGTCTCACCAGAGCAGAGCAGAGAGGGAGAATCACCTCCCTCGACCTGCTGGCCACACTTCTCCTGATGCAGCCCAGTATCTGGTTGGCTTTCTAGGCTGGCTTTCTGGGCTGCAAGTGCACACATAGTTTTAACTCCACATAAATCACCATTTCTGGCATATTTTCTGCCTTCACTTTCAACTCCATCTGATAGTAATATCTAGATTAATACGGGGGAGTTGTCTGCTTTGTGTAGGGGTTGCTGTTTGCAGTGGAAGAAACCACATTCTGTGTTAGAGAGTAATGCTGAAATTCAGAGACAGCAGCACCTCTTATACTTTTTTTCTCTAAACTCATCAAAATACATGATTTGCTCTCTCACATGTAAGTCATTTGTTTTTATCATAACAACTAAACTTCCACGATGACAACACCAACCAGCACATATCAGGAGGCAGTCATACATGTACCAGTACATGTATATTTAATAGCACAACCAGAGAGAGAAAGTTACACGGGAAAAACATCCCCTTCAAACGGGCAGGCCAAAGCAAACAAGGTGAGACCAAATTACCACTGTCCTGTACACTCTGTCTTCATATATCAACACATAATAAGCACAGAGTGGGTTCAAACTGCTAGCAAACTATGATGTCTTTCTATTCCTTTGATCCCATGGTGAAAGGACATGGGTACAAACCAGAACATGAATCCATCTCTTTTAATGCTAATGGTCCTTCACAAACAGCCTCAATATGTATCTGCTAACTACTGGCACGTAAACCTTCTACCCTGTAAGTAGAGGAGCTATTTAGCCACATTACTAAATTATTATCTTCAGCATTATTAACTTGGTATTGAACTACTGGGACCCATCAGTATTCTTTTAGCATGAGCTGTACTGTGCTCCTGCCTTTCTCAGCATAAAGCCTGGGAAAGTTTGCTATGATTTACACATGCAAGATACATACGATGCACAATAGAAGAGAACTTATAATTTCATCAATCCTCCTTTCTGTTCAGATATTTCCCTTAATCTATTAATCTTCACTTTCCACTCACAAGTTTGCCTACTCTGTTTTCAATCTCATCCACCAAGTCCTTTTACCTTTACTCCTTGTTTCCTCTTTCTGCATGACAGTTACTTCCACAACTGATCCTCACCTTTTGAGCTTTACCTAATCTGTCTTGGTTCCTGCTTCTCTATCCTCTGTTTCTCATCAAAGGAGGAAAGAGCTCAAAGGAGAAGTGAGAATGATTAACTTATTCCTCCACTTGCTTTCTTCTCCTTACTTCAGCAGAGGTTTTGGAGCCAGAGACCTGTATTCACCCCTAGAAACTAACCTGCAGCAGCAGGCTAAGGGACAAAGGTTAGATAGGCTTCCATTAACAACACTATCTCCCTTCTCACCACAGCACACTGTACCATATGATACAGTGTAACCAAGATAAATGGCCTTTGTCTTGTTCTTTGGTTAAAAGTTAACAAAACATCCAACTTTAAGACACAAAGCTGGTCATTCATGTGATGTCTCCACTAAGGTTATTTTGATAAGTTCCAAACAGGCAGAGTCTTGTTTACAAGACAACAGGGTAAGTTGCTACAGTGAACGGGGATTTGAATAGCAAAGACACCAATGATGGATAGAACCTGAAGCTGGGAGGGTGCTAAAGTGATGCTCTATTGCCACATACACACACAAAACAAGAGCATGCAGAACATCAGATAGTGCTCAGCAGGAATAAGGCTTGTTCCACTGGACCAGAATGATCTAACCACTATAAATGAACAAGAAAACCAAAACTGCTGTTGCTTACATATGTTGCTCCTTAGTCTTCTCATAATCCCATGTGAAAGCCGTCCCCCTCCCCTCACCGCAGCATCTGGATGTTCCATTGATACAGCATTGTCTAATGGTTACAGCACAGATCCTGGTTTCTATTACCAGCTGTAGGAGAAATGTGTGGTATATTAAACAAAATAAAGGACATAGAATTTGAATTTTGCCACATGCTTCAACATTTAGTCAGCAGTAAATGAAACTAGATAAATCATTGATTCTTTCTGTGACTTTGTTTCCCCAATAGTGAAAAAGTGCATTGAACTCAATACTAGCATGAATAACAGCCTGAGATGGAAGATGTCAGAGTAGACAGCTTTTTACTATTAAATACTGAACTGCAGATACCTCAGTGAATATTGAAAAGTGTTGCAGTTAGCAAAAGTGTTTGATTCTGCAGACCAATCCCCTTGCACAAGAGGTAACACTTAATAGAAGCTACTTTGATGTCTTAGCTTATAGAAGACAGCAAAACCAGAAATCATCCCAAAGTTACCAAGAAAGAAAAAAAGTATGTTTCTCTTTCTAACCAGTGTGTCACTTAAGGTCTACATCCCAAGACAGCACGAATATACTTACAAAACAGCTCTTTCTGAGTTTGGGAGTAAGACCATTAAAGAAATTGCCTGCCTATTTCTAGAAGCTGTTTTAGGCTCTGATGATCAAGGTCAAAATGAACAGGCTGTTATCTGTGTTTAAGGGCTTTTAATAGTAAGGTGTGAAAAGCCAAGGGGAAAGGGATGTACAAAACCAAAGAGATTTTTTGCTGCTGAAAAACAGATTTCTTGTAGAATGCAGAAGCAAGAGCTTCTGTGAAATGTTGCTCCACCTCTGGAGATACAAACTGTTTGTTAGATCCCTGGTCAAAACAAAAGGTCCTGGGTGTATTAGTCCAACAGTAGTACCCATTGTGAGAGGGGACCCCGTGCCAGGCTGCTTGCTTCATCTGACAAAGAGATTAAACACCATGGCACTGTGAGCTGGGCTGCACGCCTTGCCTGACACCACCATTCGGTGCAGCTACAAGGTCTGCAGCTCAGTCACCACAGGCTACAGAACTAGCACGATTTTCACACCCTCACTTACAGAGATAGTTCTCCTAATTTCTGAAATACCACTGCGTGTTTTGAACGTCTCTTCAGCATGGCAAAGCCATGTATTACTTCTGTACATTGACACCGGATGTAACATGGTAGTGGGATCATTGCTATCCTTACTTACTAGAGCCACAAGAAGTTCCACTTCACTGAGAAGCTGAAATAAACCATACAACACATGACTCCATACAACACAGACATGCATATATGCTCTTTCAGTCAACATAATTCTTCTATTTGTTTTTAAAGTTGTATTTATCTTTGAGCTCAAACCACACCATTTGATCTAAGGGCTAGATTACACTCCAACTGACTTCCCCACGAATCAGGATGGAGCTATGCTCCAATTCAGGGATATATAAAAATCAGACTAGTCCTAACCCACATCTTTAATCTGTTAATGAAGCATTTTGAGAACTCTCTTTGAACTTTAAAAAAATAAGGATCTGGGAAATGCTCATCTAAAATGATGTTCACTGTTAATTAAAATTTAAAACTATTAATGCCACAACATTCTTTTCCACTTGGTGAGTCATAATGTGTTGTCAAGGGTTGGTCATCAGGTGAGTGACAGGTGCTCTAATTGCCACCTCTCCACTTCCAAAGAAGAAAATGAAGGGACTAAGGCAGAGAGGTTTATGGATTAGAAAATTAAAACTACTTCAATGAAAGATTTAAAAAAAAAAATAGTATATGCAAATATATGCAAAATCAACACTGAACCCAACCCCAGTGATTGTAATTATGTCACCATCAACACTGATATTGGGCAGGTGCTTGGGAAGTATCAAACTGGACTCAGTGGCAGATAGGAGCTAGATTACAGAATCAGAATTGTAAGGGTTGGAAGTGACTCCAAGGATCATTTAATTCCAACTCCCCTGCCATGGGCAGAGACATGACCAGACTTGGTCAGGTTTCCCACAGCCACATCCAGCCTGGCCTTAAAAACATCCAAGGCTTCCACCTTCTCCCTGGGCAACCTGTTCCAGTGTCTCACCATCCTTATGATGAAGAACTTCTTCCTAACATCTAATCTAAATCTACCCTCCAGTAGCTTGGATCCATTCTCCCTACTATCATTGCCTGATATCCTAAAAAGCACCTCACCGCCTTTCTTGTAGGACCTCTTCAGATATTGGAAGGCCAAAATAAGGTCTCCTCGGAGCCTTCTCTTCTCCAGACTGCACAACCCCAGCTCTCTGAGCCTGTCCTCATAGGAAAGGTGCTCCAGCCCTCTGATTATCTTTGTGGCCCTTCTCTGAAAACACTCCAGCATGTCCAGATCTTTCCTGTAATAGGGTCCCCAGAACTGGATGCAGTACTCCAGGTGGGGTCTCATGACAGCAGTGTGGAGGGGAAGAATCACCTCTCTTTACCTGCTGGCCACACTTCGCTTGATGCAACCCAGGATCTGGTTGGCTTTCTGGGCTGCAAGTGCACACTGGTGGCTCAGGTTGAGCTTCTCATCCACCAGCACCCTCAAGTCCTTTTCTTCAGGGCTGCTCTCAAGCCAGTCACTGCCCAGCCTATATCAGTGCCTGGGATTGCCCCAACCCAGATGCAGAACCAGATGCTGATCCTCAAGGTTGGCTTGGGCCCACCTCTCCAGCCTGTCAAGGTCTCTCTGGATGGCATCCCTGCTCTCCAGTGTGACAGCCACACTACACAGCTTGGTGTCATCAGTAAACTTGCTGAGGGTGCACTCAATCATAGAATCATAGTATGGTTTAGGTTGGAAGGGACCTCAAAGATCATCCAACCTCCCACCACAGGCAGGGACACCTCCCACCAGAACAGGTCACTCAAGACCTCATCCAACCAGGCCTTGAACACGTCCAAGGAGGAAGCATCCACAACCTCCCTGGGCAATCTGTTCCAACGTCACTGACAAAGACATTAAACAAGACTGGTCCCAGTCAGATATGGGCTAAATGTAGATATTCTGATATGGAATGGAATACCTTGTTGGTCAGTTTAGGGTCATCTTTTCTCTCTTACTTTCTGCATCCTCAAGGTGGTACACAAGATTTAGCAGTGACCTTGGGCTGTGTACCAATCCTTAGTACCAACTACAAACGTCAAGTATTATCTGGATGGGGCACTTAGTGCCATGGTCTAGTTGAATGGATAGGGCTGGGTGCTAGGTTGGACTGGATGATCTTGGAGGTCTCTTCCAACCTGGTTGATTCTATGATTCTATCTCTACTAGAAGCAGACACCATCTGTGAAAACATGCAATCAGAAAGTAATGCTAGGGACTGAACTGAAAAGCAAAATCACTGAGCAGAATTAGTTCTGTTCTAACTCTAACCAGGACGTGTGTTTAGTTCAGCATTCCTGTTTCAGTTACCTACCATTGTGAAGCCAGCACAAACACATATAATTTTGTTGGGTTTGTCAGTTAAAAAAAGAAACATTGCTTAAACTTGGTTCTAGAACCTAAGCCTTATCAGGTCTGTAGGAGTTGTGCAGTTAATGAAAATTATGGCCTTTGGCATAAAGAATTGTTGCTTGACAGTGCTTTAAATCAATGCACTAGCTATTAAACTACTATCAGTATTTGCTGTAACTTGGGTGACAGCTCTGCAGAAAGAAAAAAGGCATTTGCTCTACAGAAGGGAGAAATGGGTTGTAAGTTCTTAGAAAGCAAAAGTCAGAAACTACTCCTGCAGATAATAAAAGGGGAAAAAAGTGGAAATTTTTACAGGAGTGGTCTTGGGTTTTCCCTTTAGTTTTGACTTGTATTTCTCAAACATTCTGAAAGTGCAACTCTATTTTCAGGTAACAGCCCAACTCAAATCCACATCCCTGAAGGCAAGTAAAACAGAATCAGACAACTGTAGATTCCCTGCCATCCAAACATTCATTGCCTGACAGCAATTAATGGTAGCACCTGATAACTAAATATTTATCACCACTAACTTCACCATGGCTTCATTTGTCTGCCTTGAAGAAAAGACTGGATGAGGCACTTAGTGCCATGGTCTAGTTGACTGGCTAGGGCTGGGTGCTAGGTTGGATTGGATGATCTTGGAGGTCTCTTCCAACCTGGTTGATTCTATGATTCTATGAACTGTCATCAGCCAACTCTCCATGGCGTGCTCCACACAGAATCAACTCTATGCAGGTCTTTTGTAAGGGATGGGCTACCCTCAAACTCATCCTGTCATGCCTTGGGGGGAGTGATGTTTGTTTTTTAAAGTGAGGGACTTTAAGGCATGTTTTCCCACCATCACCTCAATATCCTACTCAACCCCATGCAACTGGGAAGATGAGAAGCCAGAAGCCCCCTATGATGTTTGTTCCTTGCCTGCACAGTGTGCAAGTCAGTATTAGCAGTGGAGCAGGCATGTGGGCTTGGTGAGCAGCAGGATGCAGCAAAGCAGCTGCCCACTTCCCAGCTTTCTAGTCAAAACCATTCTTTAGTTTTCACCTGCCTTGAGCCCTGCCTGCATGTTATTTGGCCATGCTCATGCTGCCAACATTTTAATGTTTGTATTTCACATTTGATTTCACTGCCATTAGCTTATCATTCATTTAAATATTACTTAATTTATGAGTCAACAAAAAACTGCTGCAGAACCAGGTGGACACTTCTGATGGCCAAGCACAATGAAGGCACAGGATTAATCAATGAATGCATGTTGCAAGCAGTATGACTATTTCTTACACTTTTAACTCCCTCACAAATACACATTTCCCCTGTGCCTGAGCAGCTCCCCCTGCTGTTTTCCTCTTTCCTCCCTGCTCTGGGATGACCACCTGAATCTGCTGACTCACAGTGTTGTTCCCAGGTGAAGCTGGTTATGTAGAATTGTCTCATTGAGAGTTGACTGTGGACAGTTGTCCTGGCCTGTCTTTAGCTATGAACACACAGACCTCAGTGACTTCTGGGAAAATCAAAGCAATGCATGTACAAAGGAATAGGGAAAGGCTATTTTCCCTTCTTACTCTGATACAGGGTCTAGGCCAGATTTTCTACTCTGACTTCTGATTAGCACAAAACCAGAGTGAAGAAGGGCAGTTTTTAAACTGCCTTTTCAACTGTAATCTATAAGCTGATCAAAGTATGCTAAAACTGATGTCAACTTAGAGCAGCCTTGGAGTTTTGTAAATGACATGTGGTTACTCATGGAGCCTGAAGCAACTGCTCAGCAGGCAGGGAGCACCAGCTAAATATCCTTTTCTTTACACTACTGGTGACAGGGCTAGCATGCTGCTCCTATTCTACCTAGGAAACTCACTTCCTTTAAAAGTGACTTCAGGTTTGCAAGTTCTTCATGCTTCTGAGTGTTTTGTGTATTCTCAGTGGAAAAAAAGTAGCTGGAGCAACGAGTTATTGCTCCTTTTGTGGTGCTGGGTAGGAGACAACATTTCCTGACTGTGTATTCTTTGCAGAAGAGCTAGAAGGATTAGTTACGGTTGGTGTGGCTTGCTAAACTTTGATTACTCAAGTCACTTGAAATTTACCTGCAAACTAATTAGCAGCACTGACCCCTTAGGAAGAAGCTGAAACCAATAAGGAAGACAGCTGACTTTATTATTGCTACTAATTGTAAACAATATTTAGTCTCTGTAGTTGATTGTTAAGGTCTTTATTCTAGGTTTTGTGGTTTTGGTGTTTTGTTGCCAAGTTGTTGTCTTCCTCCCTCCATTACACCACTGTTAACCCAATCTGATTTTTCCTAGATAAAACTTCCCTCATGTAGAATCTGTCCTGTTTTGTGACACATGCTTTCCTGGAGAATACTTGGCTTTCTTTACAAGAATTCCTGTGTGCTTAGGAGTCCTGGAAGTGGGACAAGGTTCCTAAGAAAAGGTGACTCCTTACATCCAGGCAAATAATGCTGAATTGCTGTTTTGGAAATCTGCTTGACTGTGAGGGTGGGAAGATGTAAGCCACCTTTGTTGTACTTGGCAAGATGGCAACTTGGCAAGCTCACCGAGAATGCAGAGCACCCATGCTCCACTGAGGTGCTAACCAGTACATGTGTGATTAACAGAGAAGTTGAGTCGCTCTGGAGACAAAAAATACATTGCTCTCTTTGTGAAGGAGTTGACTGGGATATGAAGAGGGACACACCCAGATTCTGCAAGGTTTAATTCTGTCCTTGCAGTCTGAGCCAGAAGGAAACTTGGCATGTGCCAAGAGAGCAGCACATATTTAACTAGGTAGTGGTATTCAGAGAGACTGGGCTCCTAAAATCATTGTTTGCCCCTGAACCACTGCACATGTCTGAGGAGAAACTGGTCACTTTAAAGGATGTAGCTAACCAAGAATGAGTCCATTTTCTGGATATTTCTGAATATTTCAAAGATGTAAAATGGCAGTGCTTTGAAATTATGGGGAGTAAATATTTTCTTCTTTTATATATATATATATATATNGGATGAGGCATTTAGTGCTATGGTCTAGATGACTGGATAGGGCTGGGTGCTAGGTTGGACTGGATGATCTTGGAGGTCTCTTCCAACCTGGATGATTCTATGATTCTATGGTGATTCTATTCTAATCTATTCTGTCAGTACATGTGGGTGTATCTCATTGAGTCGCTGTCCCTGCAGGTGTTGAAGAAAAGCCTGGATGAGGCACTTAGTGTCATGGTCTGGTTGATTGGACAGGGCTGGGTGCTAGGTTGGACTGGATGATCTTGGAGGTCTCTTCCAACCCGGTTGATTCTATGATTCTATGGTGATTCTATATATATACAGACATCACTAGAAAATGGAGCTATGAGCAAAATATCATACTTTCTTTCACAGAACAGCATTTGAAGTTTAACATTCATATATTTTGCATTGTCTGTGAGGTTCTAACAGCTGTAGGAACTACTTGGGATACTGACAGAAAGGCAGGATCATGCCTATGGAGACGACTACAGAAAACTCACTGCTTAATCCAGCAACAGTATGTCTGAGCTTGACCCCTGATGACTGATTCACCACTGCCCCAGTACTTGGTGTACTCATTTGTATCAGTGTGAAGCACTCAGCCGCACTTTACGCTCATGCAAATGCTGCCACACAGCAAGTGAAAATAGCCTGGAAAGAAAAGGGTTTATGATATTTTGTCTCTGTAAATGATTGCTACAAGCACGATGAAAGAGCTAGAAAGGACACTGAAAATAGTGAGAAAGAGCTAGAAAGGACACTGACATCAGGGGCAATCAGACTTCATGCACAAACCTTGGAGGTTTCTAAAATTGCACTAAGGAGGAAAGCATTGATGTAAAATTTTCTTCTAGTTGGTAGCCACTCCGGAAGAATGAAGGACAGAATAAATAAAGAGGAAAAATAGAGCACAAAATTAATAGTATTACTAAACTATAATTTGCAATCAGCAATTTTACTAACTTTAAAAGTATTCCTCCAGTTTAGACTAGTTGTAATTAAAACCAAGTTAATGTGCTGACCCTCAGACCGAGTAACAACATGACTAACACTTGGTGCTCAGCCTGGAAACAAGCAAGTTCTGTTCTGCTGAAAAGTGATGGGGTGAAGACAACAGATGGGGTTATGAGGTTACAATTTTTATGCCATTAGGATTGATGTTGGCTTCTAAACACACCTGGTTTGTCTGTAATTTGGGTTAGTGGGGCCCTATTTGCTGTAACCTCGTTCTAAGGTTACAAGCCACCTTGCAAATTGGTGGAAGTTTCCTCTTGACTGGTAAATGGTTTAAGAGAAAAGTGATAGCTAAAATCCTGTTCCCTGGTGTTTGACTCCTCTCTCATCCACCATATTTGCATGAGAACTAACCTGGATGATTTGCGTAGTGTTCGGTTTGCTCTTCTCTCAGTAGGTCTCTGTATTCAATTCAGGTCCTCACTGCATAGAAAGAGTCCACCTTCAAATGAGTTTGTACAGCTGTTCTGTCTGTGCAGATGGTCTCCTGGAGAAACAAATGAAAATAAGCAGCTCCTTTAAGCTTCCTATGGGTATGAGGCATCACCAATGGGTTTTTCAATTTCAAAGAAAATCACAGAAGAAATATGCACAGACATTCCCCTGTGGTCTCTGTTAACTCCAGTACAAGGCTGGCCTTCCAGTGTTGTGATGATGTGATGACATTACCTCAAACCACCATGATTTGAAGCCCATGATTGACAGCAAGCAAGAGAAGATGCAGGTAGCAGGTATGTAGCATTTGTACACGTAAAGACTTCTTTGCTGAAGCTCTCAACAGTGCTCTTAATACTATGCTCTGGAATAAAAGTCAATGTAAGTATCTCACATGTGCCACTGTGAGACTGGTTTACTCTGTGTATGAAATTTAAGTATAGGGATCATAAGTGATCACTGATAGAGAAAAAGAAGCAAATTTGCACAGACAAAAGTGGTTTTCAGCTGATACAGAACTATTGGCTTTCTATCAGCTGCTCTAGACAGATGACTTCCAGGAGTTAGAAGGAAATCTGTTATGAATTATTTACTTTTATCATTCAGCTAATTTCCTGATGTGTGTGTAATTATTTTTTATTAAAGCCAAATGATTGTGCTCTAGGACATTCCAGAAATGCTGCTGCACTGTCATTTTAGGAAATACCATTGAAGCAATCTTTTCCTTCTTTGCTTCCCAAGGCATTTAACTAAGCTGTTTTAAGACAAATGTCATTAAAATTGTCAATTCCTCCATGGGTGATTTAAGATTATTCATAGCAACTGTAGGGTTTTTTTGGATAATAGACACACAAGACCTTGTTTTCCCTTCATTAACCCCACTTTCCAATGGAGTAACAATATCAATTTTAACACAGATCTGTCAACAGTGGACAAATTTAGGCCTTTCTTTTCATTACTTTTTCCTTCTCTCTAAGAATTTGATACTAGTGAAAGATACCGCATTAGAAACCTTAGGGAGTGAAGTCCTTTACCCAACCTCAAATTATATATAGCACAGGAAGCAATTCTACTGCTCCCCCGCAAACCTTTCACCACAATTCCTGATTTTTGTTCTGGCATAACTTATTTTCAGAGGACGTGGGACATTACATCCCAAATAGTACTTGGCCCAAAATAGTGAGGGCCAGCTGTGATCACAGTTCTTGAGCTGTTTTGACTCAGCCATGAGGAAAAAAAAATGTCACCTGCTCCAAACCCACTGCTCAAAGTGGGGTGGGTCATGTCTCAACTAGAGAACGTTGCATGGGGCCTTATCTGGTCATGTTTTGAGTATCTCTATGCATGGAGCTTCCATAACCTCTTTGAGTAACCTCCTCTAGTATTTGATCATGCCCACATTAAGAAAGCTTTTTCTTGTGTTTAAATGGAATTTCCATTTTTTCACTTTGTGCCAATAAACACTTTTTGCCCATAAACACTTCTCCCGCCACTGGGCACCACTCAGAACCACCTGGCTACATCTTTGTCTTCTTTACTCCCCCACTATCAGCTATTTATAGATATTGATAAGATTCCCTCAAGCCTTCCCTTCTCCAGAATAAACAGCCCCAGGTCTATCAGTGTCTCCTCATATGTCAGATATACCATCCCTTTAATCATCTTTATAGCCCGTTGCTGCACTCTGTTCAATATATCCATCTATCTCGCACTGGGAAACCCAGAACTGGATACAGCACTCCAAATGTGTCCCACCAATGCTAAGCAGAGAGGAAGGATCACCTCTCCTGACCTGCTGGCAATGGTTTTCCAAATATAGTCTAGAGGCTGTTTGCCTTCTTTGCCACAAGGGTACATTTCAGATTCATGTTCAACTCATGTTTAATGACTCCAGGTCATTTTGCAAAGCTGATTTCAAGCCGGTTGGTCTCAGTTTGTACTGGTGTATGAGGTTTTTTCCTTAGCAGAAATAGGACTTGACATTTCCTTTTGTTGAATTTCAGGAGATACCAATTGAAGTCAGGGGCCAGTATAGTCCCCCTGTAATCCAGAAGGAAGCAGTAAGGGACCTGCTGAGCCACTTGGATCCTCACAAGTCCATGGGACCAGATGGGATCCATCCTGGGGTGCTGAGAGAGTTGGCAGATGAGCTGGCCAAGCCACTCTCCATCATTTATCAACAGTCCTGGCTCACTGGAGAGGTCTCCGAAGACTGGAAGCTGGCCAATGTGATACCGATCCACAAGAAGGGCCGGAGGGAGGAACTGGGAAATTACAGACCTATCAGCCTGACCTCAGTGCCAGGCAAGGTCATAGAACAGGTTGTCTTGAGTACCATCACAAAGCACCTACAGGGCAGCCAAGGGATCAGGCCCAGCCAGCACGAGTTTAGGAAGGGCAGATCCTGCTTGACCAACCTGATCTCCTTTTATGATCAGGTTCCTGCCTGGTGAATGTGGGGCAGGCTGTGGACATAGTCTACCTGGACTGCAGCAAAGCCTTTGACACTGTCTGCCACAACAAGCTCCTGGCCAAGCTGGCAGCTCGTGGCTTGGACA
>WAAF01020644.1:103892-140125 GCA_013400475.1 Tricholaema leucomelas
CTGTGTCCAGTTCTGGGCTCCTCTATTCAAGAGAGATGTTGAGGTACTGGAAGGTGTCCAGAGAAGGGCAAAGAGGCTGGTGAGGGGCCTAGAACACAAACCCTATGAGGAGAGGCTGAGGGAGCTGGGGTTGTGTAGCCTGGAGAAGAGACTTAGGGGTGATCTCACTGCTGTCTACAACTACATGAAGGGAGGTTGTAGCCAGGTGGGGTAGGTGTCTTCTCTCAAGCAACCAGCAACAGAACAAGGGAACTGTCTCAGGTCGTGCTGGAGGAGGTATAGGCTGGATGTTAGGAGGAAGTTCCTCACCGAGAGGGTGATTGGCATTGGAATGGGCTGCCCAGGGTGGTGGTGGAATCGCTGTCCCTGGAGGTGTTCAAGAAAAGCCTGGATAAGGCATTTAGTGCCATGGTCTAGTTGATTGGCTAGGGCTGGGTGCTAGGTTGGACTGGATGATATTGGAGGTCTCTTCCAACCTGGCTGACTCTATGTTGGAGTGCCTTCCAACAGTGGCTTTCTGTTTGCAAATTTGCTGAGGGTGCACTCAGTCCCATCATCTAGGCTACTAGATGACATTAGATGTTTCCTTGGTATTCACTGGTATTTCTCATCATGTTCCAGGGACTGACTTGTTTGTTTGTCCAGATTATTTAAATATCCCCTAATCCAATCCTCATCTATCAAGCATAAGTCTTTTTTGCTCCATACTTCCCTGATGGTCGAAGAAGCCACCTAGGTTTTCTAAAAGTGCATATTTCCAGTAAAGACCACAGTGAAGAAGACTTGAGTATTTCATCCTTTCCTATGTCCTTTGTCACCACATCCTCTAGACCATTCAACATTGGGTCTTCTTTTTCCATCATCTTTCTTTTGCAGCTGATCTCCCTTTAGACACTCTTTTTTGTTGCCTTTTATGTCACTTAGAGCATTCAATTCTAGATAGGCTTTGGTTTTCCTTATCCCCACACATTCAGAACTTTCTATATTCCTCCTAGGCTACCTGACCCTGCTCCCACCTCTTGTAAACTTACTTTTTGAGTTAGAATTTAGTTGGCATCAAATTGCTTATCTCTTGACAGCTTTGTTTAATTTTCTGCTCTTTAGAAAATGTCCTTGAACATCCAGGAGGAGGTACTTGCAAATCCATTTGTTGCCCTGGACCTCTCTTCTTTCCAGGGATTCTTTCAAGCAGGTCTCTGAATAGGCTACAGTCTGCTGGCCTGAAATCCAAGGTTATGATCTTGCTTTTTTTCTTGCTGCCTTGTCTCAAGATCCTGATCTCTACCATCCCATGGTCACTGCAGCCAACTTACCCTTGACTTTCACATTCCCAACCTATTGTTCCTTGTTTGTAAATATCATGCTGAGTAGAGTGAATCCTCTGTTAAGATCATTCGTTATGTGTGTTGAGAAGTCATCAGTCCTCCAGAAACCTCCTGGATTTCTTGTGCTCTGCTATGTTACCTTTCCAGCAGATATGAGGTAGTCATGAGGCTCTTCCAGTTGCCTGGAGAAAGTCTGTTTTACTTATTCTAAACAGGTGATCCATAACAGACATCCACCAAAGCACTGCTCTCTAATCTTGACTGTCAAGTTCTCAACTGGCTCATCATCCATCCCTTCAAAGAGATAGTGTCAAGCTGATGCTATCATACACTGGAGACCCATTCCACAGCAGCATCAGGCTCCTCTCTTCTTCAGTTTGTCATCCCTGTGCTTACCAGGGAACACACATAAATTCAAAGACATTCCATTCTGGGAGGCCTCATGCCCATTGCTCAGTCTGCCTAAATCAGTTTGCAGCAAACCATAGATCCTTCCCTATTCACTGGTGCTGGTATTTCTTTCCCAGGCTGCAGTCTTGTCACCTGGTACTTCACCACAGTGACACATTAGACCACACTTTAAAACTTGGATTTTGACCTTTCTAGAAAGAAGTTTCAACTAAATCTTTCCATTTCATTATTGTAGAGATAGCCTCATATGGTCCTGATTACCCTAGAATTCTCTGCTAAATGTTATCTCCATTCATTCCCTATGTTCCCACTTCATGATTCAGTCTGTCCTTATACTCACTAAATATCCTTAGTTTTGGACTCCTGACTGGCTGTTTGATTCTGCGTTCATGTCTACCTCTGTCAATGCCACAGCATCCTGCTATGCAATGAAGCAATCCTCATCCCCATCTTCCTTACACAACATGTAGCAGAACTAGGATGTAACATCTGACAAGAAGCAGCAAGCATGCTGCTCTGTAGTCCTCATTCATCTCAAAGAAAGTTCCTGCCTCAGCTGACACTAGAGCAGTGAAGCCTGGGGGTTTTAAGAAGCGCTGCCTGGCTCATTATCCACATGCAGTCCTAAGTGATCTTCTCAAAAGAGCTGGTGGAGACGGAGCAGATAAAGAGATTTAATGTCAAATTTCTTCACTTGATGCAAATATCAACTCCCTTGAGGAATAATTTGACATTCCTCAGCAAAGACATACTGTGCTTTTGAAGTATTTACCTTATTTTTTATAACCTTAAGAAAATTTGGGAAGAATGTGAACTGGTTTGAGGTTGGAGTTTTTTGATTGGTTGGTTAGTTGGGGTTGTTTAGACTGGAGAAGAGGATGCTCAGGGGTGACC
This sequence comes from Tricholaema leucomelas, assembly GCA_013400475.1. Classification (NCBI taxonomy): domain Eukaryota; kingdom Metazoa; phylum Chordata; class Aves; order Piciformes; family Lybiidae; genus Tricholaema lacrymosa; species Tricholaema leucomelas. Next base: position 106,523 of record WAAF01020644.1, read on the forward strand.
TGAAGGGAGGTTGTAGCCAGGTGGGGGTTGGTCTCTTCTCCCAGGCAACCAGCAATAGAACAAGGGGACACAGTCTCAAGTTGGGCTGGGGGAAGTATAGGCTGGATGTTAGGAGGAAGTTGTTCACAGAGAGAGTGATTTGCATTGGAATGGGCTGCCCAGGGAGGTGGTGGAGTCACCGTCCCTGGAGGTGTTCAAGAAAAGACTGGATGAGGCATTTAGTGCCATGGTCTGGTTGACTGGATAGGGCTGGGTGCTAGGTTGGACTAGGTGATCTTGGAGGTCTCTTCCAACCTGGTTGATTCTATGATTCTATGATTTTGGCTGGGTTGGATCTTTTTTTTCTTGTTTGATTTGTTTGTTTGGTTGGGGTTTTTTGTGGGTTGTTTGTTGTTGTTGTTGTGTTTGGGTTTTTTTTGTCAATTTGGTTGGTTGGGTGGCCTTTTTCTGGTCTTCCTGTGATGGCAGAGATTTATTTATAGCCAGGAACTGGAGGACAGTTCTCACGTGGCTGCTGAAAATTAAAACAGCATGTACAGTTTCGTTTTGTTTTGCTTTTATGCCTTGCCGCTACAGTCTCTCCCTGCGTTCCCTAAACCCTTGTTATTGTAACCAGAGCCACATTTTGCATTGCTACAATTGCAGGGTTATGTAAATTCCAAAGGCTTTAAAGGAAAGGGCCTGCAAATTCTGCTCCAGGCCACAGGGAAGTTAACAGAAACAGTTATGGCCAACATCTAGGGAGAGGCAAAGGCATTCATAAATTGTCAACAGACAAGAAATATAAGTTTCTAACTCAGTATCAGCCTAAAGTTTTCCAAACCTCTTAGAACTTACTGGTTCCATTTAAATTGATTGTCCTCCCATTTTCAGTGTTGTGTTTTGCTATGGCCAGGAATACCTCCTTCAGCTGTTTCTGGAAATCTTCACATGCCCTCTTTCACCTTCCACCAGTGTGTACTGGTTTACTCAGGAGAGCCACTACACACGGGAAGCCCTACAGGTACAAACTGTTTCAGACTCAAGGGACTGTGTTTTTAAACTGGTAATGAAACTGTGCACATTGGAAAGCATGACTTTACCACTGAAGACTTTCATATTGAAAAGAAAATTACATGGAGAGCTACAAACATTGACAAAAGGACAGCATGAGAAGAAAGAGTATGCATCTGATCCCTCACAAGAAGTCATTACAGCAAGTAGGGGTAGAAAGAAGTGCAATACTTATTGCACATCTGCGTGCTTCTGAGTGACTAAGTTGTAATGATGACACTAGCTGTGCATTTCTGTGTGGGCATGGGCAAGCCAATTCATGTTACTGACTGTCCTCTCTAAAAGAGGGATAATAATGACTGACTCAGAATCAATGTTAGAAGGCTCTGCATCAGCTCGTCTTAGTCTGCCGTGTTTAGACAACTCAGCTAAATATTTAGCCCGCTTCTTCAGCCTTGCTTCTATTTCAGCTCTAAATCACCATTAGTCAAATCATGCTTAGGCCTCAAAAGAAAATTACATTATTCCTGAAGTATGTGGAGGTTTTGCACAGCATGGTGCATCCTGATCACTGGAGTGTGCTAATGAGAGTTCAGGGACACAACTGTTTGTGTGAAAAGGTGCAGCCAGGATTCCCTAGCCACTTCAACTGACGCTACAAGGAAGGATGAAGGTTTGCTGCCATCCAACATGCTGCTTTCTACAGCTTCTGAGTTTTTCAGGCAATCTTAAGTTTCCTACATTGGATCTGAAAAAGCAGGGCTTGCTGCATTGTTCACCTACCTCTTTAGTACAAAGCCAGTCAATAAAGCCAAGAACACAGCCTCTCGCTCTGCAACCAGGTAAGTCATCACAGAAGGGGCATTCCAAGCAGTTCTCAAGACATGAGATTTTAAAATCACTAGAATGGAAGAGATTGCTTCAGCAGTGGACAGCAGTACCCACTCAGCTGGTAGGCTGCTGCACGGGTAGTGAAAGCTGTTATTATCAAAGTGTAGGTGTTTAAATGGTATTTGGAAACTCAAGACCCCTTTCTGGAGGTGCAGCTACACAGGATCCCGGCACAGCTCAGAAGCTTCTGCCAGTTTGTCATGTGTGTTTGTTTACTGGGAGCCAGGAACTGCTCTGTGGAGCTCTGATCCTGTTCCAGGTTGAGACTATAGGGTTAAAAATTTTCTGGGGACTAGAAGATTGTTATTCAGTCCCATAATCCTGCTATCTCCTTATAAACTCACAACAAGGTCAGTTCGCTCTCCCTTCCTCCTCCTCCTGCCCTGGGTGTGTGGCGGGAGCCACTTGACCGGGAAGAACATGTAAGCAGTAGGCCTCCAGAGGCTTGTGTAGGCCTCTCTGGATGGCAGAGGCCGGGGGGAGGGGGAGGATTGGAACACTGGGGAGTATTAGATTTAGTTTTTGGGTTGGGGGAAAATTCAAGGGGCTTTGCCAGGGATGCAGTAATTGCTTTGTAATACCTCTCCCTGTATCTCTGTCCAAATATAGTTCTGTATTTTTTCTCCAATTTCATTTGAGAGTTTAATTTCTGACAGCTATCTTTAAAAACCACGGCAGGTCCTTACTGTCATTGTGACCCTGGGTAAATGACTTTGTACCCAAAACTCTTTTTGAAGTCATCTAGTGATGTGGATGCTCAACAATTCTGAGAAAATGAAATAAAAAAAAAGTAGCTAAGCCTTACAGGTCAAACCTAAAATCTGCTACCGCTGAAGTGTTTTGTGTGACATCATAAATTATATATATTTTGGACACAAGAAGTGAAGCATCTAGAGGTAGCAAATATTTTTGTAGACGTGGTCCTTTAATGGGCCCAGTGTGACACAGCTCTCAGCCTCAGAGTAGGTGGAGTCCAAGGAGCCATCTACATCAACATTTTTTGGAAGAGGGCAGTTTCACAGTCTCACAGTCTCACAGTATTACCAAGGTTGGAAGAGACCTCACAGATCATCAAGTCCAACCTGTTACCACAGAGCTCAAGGCTAGACCATGGCACCAAGTGCCACGTCCAACCTTGCCTTGAACAGCTCCAGGGACGGCGACTCCACCACCTCCCTGGGCAGCCCATTCCAGTAGCCAATGACTCTCTCAGTGAAGAACTTTCTCCTCACCTCAAGCCTAAATTTCCCCTGGCACAGCTTGAGGCTGTGTCCTCTTGTTCTGGTGCTGGCTGCCTGAGAGAAGAGAGCAACCTCCTCCTGGCTACAACCACCCCTCAGGTAGTTGTAGACAGCAATAAGGTCTCCCCTGAGCCTCCTCTTCTCCAGGCTAAACAACCCCAGCTCCCTCAGCCTCTCCTCGTAGGGCTGTGCTCGAGGCCTCTCACCAGCCTCGTTGCCCTTCTCTGGACATGCTCAAGCATCTCAATGTCCCTCTTAAACTGGGGGGCCCAGAACTGGACAGTTTGTTAAGGATCTGTGTGGAGAGAGAAACAAGCAGCCAGAAGACAGACAGAAACCATTAATCAAAGACAGCTGTATTGGTGTCCCACTCTCAGTGCACCTAATAAGTAATAGAACTGACCAAAACTGTTACTTTATTTTGTAAGTTACATTTCCTAATAGTCTAGACTCCTGAATCCTTTCCTCAGAGATGACTAGTTTAGTGTTAAAAAGAACTGTGGAACATGGGCAAGAAACTCAGATACTCTACATGGGTTTAAGCTGGAAGAGGGGAGATTTAGACTGGATATTAGGAGGAAGTTCTTTACAGGGAGGTTGTGGATGCTTCCTCCCTGGAGGCGTTTAAGGCCAGGCTGGATGAGGCCTTGAGCAGCCTGCTCTAGTGGGAGGTGTCCCTGCCTGTGGCAGGGGGCTGGAGCTGGATGATCCTTGAGGTCCCTTCCAACCTAAACCATTCTGTGATTCTATGATTCTATAATATCGAGTATTAAGCAAGGTGGAGGTTGCTCAGTTTTTGGAACCTGTGAAGTCTGAAGCCTATAATTATTAGCCAAACCAGCAGCATAGCTTCCATCTACGACTCATTTGTTTCCATGAGTTAATAAAACCCTCCCTTACCTTCAGTGCTTGCATACACAATAGATAATACTTGGCTCAGCACAATTAGCAAAGCAGACAGGCCAAGGGGCCACTTACTCAGCTCTGACGCATTTGCCAGTAGAGGACCTCCAATAGCTGACAGAGTTCAAGCAAAGCAAAAAAAATCACAAAATACTAACAAATATAACCACAGAAATTTGCAGATGACACCAAGCTGTGTGGATCACCCAACCTGCTAGAGAGAAGGGATTCCATCCAGGGGGACCTGGACAGGCTGGAGAGGTGGGCCCAGGCCAACCTCATGGAACTCAACAAGGCCAAGTGTAAGGCCCTGCACCTGGGTCAGCGCAATCCCAAGCACAAAGCCAGGCTGGGTGGTGAATGGCTGAGAGCAGCCCTGAAGAAAAGGAACTGTGGGTCTGGGCTGATGAAAAGCTCAACATGAGCCAGCAGTGTGCACACAGCCCGGATAGCAACCCTGTGCTGGGCTGCATCAAGAGCAGTGTGGCCAGCAGGGCAAGGGAGGGGATTCTGCCCCTTTACTCTGCTCTCATCACCTGGAGTACTGTGTACAGTTCTGGAGCCCCCAGTACAAGAAAGACATCAAACTGCTGGAGCAAGTCCAGAGGAGGCCACAAAGATGCTCAGAGGGCTGAGCTCTGCTATGAGGACAGGCTATGAGAGCTGGGGCTCTTTGGCCTGGAAAAGTGAAGGCTTCGAGGAGACATTGTAATGACAGGACAAGGAGTAATGGATTTAAACTGGCAGAGGGGAGACTTAAACTAGATGTTAGGAAGAAGTTCTTTACAGTGGGGATGGTGAAACACTGGCACAGGTTGCCCAGGGAGGCTGTGGATGCTCCTCCTTGGAGGTGTTCAAGGCTAGGTTAGATGAGGCCTTGAGCAACCTGTTCTAGTGGGAGGTGTCCCTGCCTGTGGCAGGGGGTTGGAACTGCATGATCCTTGAGGTCCCTTCTGACTTAAACCATTCTATGATTGCTTGAATGTTGTAGTGCTCTCAATCATGCAGCTCAGGGTGAGCTGCAGAAGGCAGACTTAGGTTGTCCTCCCCACTGCAATCAGCTACACCCAAAAATATCTAGAAGGAGAATAACATCTGACACAGCCATGGTAAAAATGACCCAAACTAAGAAGTGACATCTCTGAGAGTGTGGGAAAGTCTGCAAACAAATCACTGGGTGTGTCAGATACAGACGCTAACAGAACATAGTCATTACCCTGTCTCTGCCCAATGAAAATGTAAAAGTGAGGCTATGCACAATGGCCACTGAACAAACTCAAGTCTGAGCACATTTGCCTAGGGGTGGTACAACACTCACCGTGATGCAAAAGGTTCACAGGACACTCAAGAACAGAACTGAAGTAAACAGGTACTAAACAAATCCAGCAAGGCATCTTATTCTACATAAAGACTTTAAGACTTTACAGTAGTTCTAAGTATTGCAGAACTGGGAAAACTGCTTTTGGACAATCATGAGTGATTATCTCAGGGAGCTTTGCTACAGGGCCTGATATTCCCCACCCTATTAACATCATAAGCGGCAAAATTTGGCTCTAGAAACAAGCCTCCAAAAAGCTGGTGAGAACTTCAGCCTTGGAAAAAAACTAATACAACAAAACCAGAAACCTAGAGAGCTCATGGGCTTAAGGTAAAAGAGTCTAAACAGGAAACCTAGAAAACAAAGCTTATACATCCATGCAGCCTGGGCTGTTCCATTATAAGCAAACAGGTAGGTAGCTAAATAGATAGGTAGAGGGGGGCAGACTGAGATAACACATTGGAAAGCACATACCCCATGCAATGCAAAGAGGTCATTACCTGTTTGCAAGCTCAATTTCTAATGAAAATCAAAGATTATTTCCTATTCTTTTGGAGGCACTGCCCCCAAGACTGGCACCAAAGTGCCCAGCTCCCTCTAGCTTCTTTGTAATATAAGCCTGGCACCAAAGTGCCCAGCTCCCTGTAGCTTCTTTGTGAAATAAGTTGATCCCTGAAAGAGCTAAAGAATCTCACAACTAATGAGTGCCAAAGGAAAAATGAAGGTTCCCTATCTCTCTCCATCACCATCTAACTGCTTTGTATTGAGTACCCAGAATTGAGCAGTGTTCTGACTGCTGTTTCATCATACCTCAGAGACATATTACCTCAGCAGGCTGAATCAAACACTTAAGGCAGCATCCCTGAAAGAAAAGGTAAGGCAAAATGCAGAGGGGACTTTTTCATCATCTGCTTCCATTTTAATTGGCTGTACTCCCACATGTCACCACAGCCTGTAGGGTGGTCAGCTGGACTCTGTGTCATGTGCATTCATGGGTGTATAGACTAGAAGGTCATCACATCCTGCTTCCTAGAATCACAGACAACTGCATAATAGACACATAGTCCAGCTAACTCCACAGCACATTTATTCCAATACTGTCACACATTAACATAAAACCTTTCAAGTGACCAGTGGGAAGCAAATTAGATAAGCTTTCCAATCTGAAGCAAGACAGCCATTTTCACTCCTAGTTTAAAGCAGCTGGCAATGACAAATAATCTATTTCGTTGTACAGAGGTATAATACAGCCTCCATGACCTCTAATATATAGAAGGGACATTGAAATCCTCGAGCGTGTGCAGAGAAGGGCGACGAGGCTGGTGAGAGGCCTCGAGCACAAGCCCTACAAGGAGAGGCTGAGGGAGCTGGGGTTGTTTAGCCTGGAGAAGAGGAGGCTCAGGGGAGACCTTATTGCTGTCTACAACTACCTGAGGGGTGGTTGTGGCCAGGGGGAGGTTGCTCTCTTCTCTCAGGTGGCCAGCGCCAGAACGAGAGGACACAGCCTCAGGCTGCGCCGGGGGAAGTTTAGGCTTGAGGTGAGGAGAAAGTTCTTCACTGAGAGAGTCATTGGCTACTGGAATGGGCTGCCCAGGGAGGTGGTGGAGTCACCGTCCCTGGAGCTGTTCAAGGCAGGATTGGATGTGGCACTTGGTGCCATGGTCTAGCCTTGAGCTCTGTGGTGAAGGGTTGGACTTGATGATCTGTGAGGTCTCTTCCAACCCTGATGATACTATGATACTAATATATGATTCCAGAGATCACAATTTAGTTCACCTCTATCTGAATACTTATACTCTGTGTACAGAGCTACAGCTACATACAGCTACAAAGAATACTTTGAATATCGAGGTCAGAAAAAAACCCAAAGTATTAATATTGCATGTAAGCTGAACTGCATGTTGATGTATCTGGCAATAACGAAGGCTGGTAACTGAAACAAATTACTCTCAAGACTGATAAAGTGTGTGCTAGTTTGAAGCTAGCTAGAATGTTCTGGTGAGAAGAACTAGATTACAGGCCGTGAAAGGAAAACAGTGGTGATGTCTACTTCCCTCATAGGCTTGCTGAGATGTGTAAGAATAAAAGCAAAACATAGATAAGGGAGTCTCTCACTTGGGCTGGTGCTGGGGAATTGGCTGAGCTGCATCTTACTCTCTAACCTCACCCTCCATTTTGGACTAATCCACTTCACTTCCTAACCTCTATTCTTCCTTGGGACTGGGGTAAGGTTGAGAGGGGTAGGGGAAAGGTGAAGGGGCAGTTGAGAGCCCCTCCTGGGGACTCAGGTTTCTGGGAGGGCTGTTGTGTGTCTGTATTACCTTTTTACCTTGTCTATTTCTGTCTATAACTGTATATACTGTAAATATCTGCTTGTATATTGTGCCAGCTGTAAATATAAGCTTCATTCATATTTCCAGAGCTTGCTGAGTCTAGTCTGGGTGATTTCCAAAAGTGTGTGTGTGTGTGGGGAACACCCAAACCATCACAAAGTGTCATTCTTAAACTGTTTTTGTGATACCACAAAAATGTTAGCATATCTTAGGTCAATTCTAGCTTCTATTTGCAAGTATTTTCTTAGATAAGGCTCCCACTTTGCAATAACTTAGCTACAGTCACAGATGTGTAAATCAGAAAGAGTATAAGCCTCTGGAGATGTCCTGATGGATGTGAACATACTTTAGTCATCACTGTAAGTAAGCAGGGGATGAGGCAGTGAAGAGTTGCTTGCTAAATTTTGCCTCTGTTTAAACATAAAATATGTCATAAAGGGCACAGTAGGATATTCATAGCTTAACACATGTCCCCCAGCAGGTACATGAAGCTGTTCTAGATAAGCCCAGACACAGCTGGAAAACAAGTCATGAGTCCCCCAAGGAAAACTTCACCTAGTCAGAAATTGCATCTGTTTTTCTCCCTATAACTTAGTAACCGTGAGTGCCAAAGACTTTCACACAGACTGCCTGAATCCTGCTGACAATGAAAGCCTAAGGTCAAGCTTTGTACTTCTGTCATTAGCAACACATTTTGGGGCCTCTACAACAGAGCCAGAGAGATTCAGTCATTGGGATGTCTGACCCACAGGGCAGTAAAAGTATGAAAGAAGCAATGAGGGCAAGTTCATATCTCAGTAGGGCAGAATTGGAAGACAGTTCATATTGGCAGAGTCCTAGCATGGTTATTGCTCTATCCCTGCATAACAGTGCAGGAGGATGCTGACAGATCAGAGCACAGATGAGAACAAAACCAACTGTCTCTCTGTGCATTCAGCTGTTAGCAACATAGTTTAATTGGTTCCTGCTGTATACATGGCTGCAAAAGTAGCAAAGACTGAGGTCCCCTCGTGTTTGGTCAAGAGCTTGCTTTCTTTCATCTGTTGTGCAGATGCTGAAGGGGTCGCCTGCCTGGAGGGGGTCAGGATTCTGCCAAATGGATTTAAGCAGGGTACTCACAGTCCAGGCATCCCAGCTTAATGGTCAGTGACTCAGTGAGAAAACCATGGGTGTTTGCACTAGTGGATGGTCCCATTCCTGACAATGTTTGTAAGGAAGAATGACATCCTAGCAAACCTTCTCTACAGATGTATGCTGTCTAATCTGGCAAATAAACACATTTGATCTAGTTAGGGCAGATCTCTTACAATAATTACCAGTAGTACCTAAGTTTCATACTCCCAGTGTAGGCCAAAACCTAAATGAAGGGTGAACAGTAGGGAGAACTGAGGATTATAATAGAGGTTCTGGGAAGCCAGAAACAGCTATGGGGGAGGGAGTAAAACAGGGGAGAACTACTGACTCTGCAGTAGGGTGTTAGAGTGCATTCTGGCAGAAGTATAATTTTGGTGAATATATGGCTTATCTACCAGGCAAGAGGCTAAATGCAACATAATGATAAAGATGTTGTTATAATAGTTTGGTTTCATTTGCTTTATTAAACTAACACTTCAGAGGACATAAACATACCTTAAAAAAAAAAAGGAGCCTCTAACTTACCTGCAGCAAGAGTGTTTATATTATACTACAGACTACATCGGCTTGCAAGCAGCTGTGAAAGCTGTCTCTCAGTTTCCCAAAATGCTAACTCCATTAATATCTGCAAAGTGCTTGGATAATTTCAAATGTGCCTTATCCTCACATATTTGTATAATGTATGAATACAGACAAGAAAATATTATCATTTAGTCATAATGGTTAGATAGGAACAGCCCACTGAGATTGTCCTAGTGCTGTCAGAAACAATCTGGCTAAAGAGCATACAGTACTCACAGCATTATTCAGGATTTGATCTTAAACCAGTGGAAACTACAGAACTTACTGTGTTGTAGGCTGATGATTTATTGACTACATGTTTTCTGAGGAACTGGACTGTTGTAACATCCTTGGGGGGAAAAACAGCTTCATGTTCAAGGGAAATCATGTTAACAGGTCTACAAGAGTTCAGGAAACCTCTACACACAGATCAACAGGGGCAGGAGTGCTTACACAGTTAAATGATGGTTTCGTTCCTTCTTGAAAATCATATTCCCTCCAACCTGACAAAGAAAGGAACAGAATTGGTAGGCTGATGCATAGCAACATGGAATTCCCACATATTTCTGCCACAGCCTTCTGGAGATTTGAAAGAAAACAGATGACAGTGTAGGACCAAAAGCGTGCAAAGAGATTAATGAATTTTCAAGACCAGCTAGAAACACATGAAAATAGCCCTTTGTTTTTTCTTTCTTTTTTTTCTTTTCTTTTTTTTAAAGCACAGCACTGAGCTTTCCTGGAAAATGGAAGCACCCAAAATATTTGGTATTTATGAAAATATCAAGAAAAGTGTGACCAGCAGGGCAAGGGAGGTGATTCTCCCCCTTTACTCTGCTCTCGTCAGACCCCACCTGGAGTACTGTGTGCAGTTCTGGAGCCCCCAGCACAAGAAGGACATGGAACTGCTGGAGCCAGTCCAGAGGAGAGCCACGAAGATGCTCAGAGGGCTGCAGCACCTCTGCTATGAGGACAGGCTGAGAGAGTTGGGGCTCTTCAGCCTGGAGAAGAGAAGGCTTCGAGGAGACCTTAGAGTGGCTTTCCAGTATCTGAAGGGAGCCTACAGGAAGGCTGGGGAGGGACTACTGACAAGGTCTGGTAATGTCAGGACGAGGGGGAATGGGTTTAAACTGGCAGAGGGGAGATTTAGACTGGATGTTAGGAGGAAGTTCTTTACAGTGAGGGTGGTGAGACACTGGCACAGGTTGCCCAGGGAGGTTGTGGCTGCTTCCTCCCTGGAGGCGTTTAAGGCCAGGCTGGATGAGGCCTTGAGCAACCTGCTCTAGTGGGAGGTGTCCCTGCCTAGGGCAGGGGGTTGGAGCTGGATGATCCTTGAGGTCCCTTCCAACCTAAACCATTCTATGATTCTACGATCAGCAACAAACACATTACTGATAAGTAAGCCTGTTGGAAATGCTCTTAGACAAATATTTTACTGCCAAAAGAATGTGCAAATTCTAAAAATTATTGGAAAGGAGACAGCAAATTAAATCCTTTCTGCAAAAAAAAAGGTCACTGTAATCCATTTTTTAACTGGGGAAGACAAAGATATGCTACTCACTTTTATCACTGATGGGAAGACAGAGGAGGTGCTAAAAATGAGGGTATAGTTTCTTCATGTGCATTCTTTGTACTTAAAAGACTCTAAAATGTGAATATGTTTCTGGAGGTTCGAGGTGTACCTGGTCAGGTACACCTGCATCTTACAGTCATGACTGATTCTACCCCGTACAACACAGAATCATAGAACCAGCCAGGTTGGAAGAGACCTCCAAGATTATCCAGTCCAACTGATCACCCAGCCCTGTCCAGTCACCTAAACCATGGCACTAAATGCCTCAGAGGATCTCCACAGTATTTTCTCTCATGAAGACTACAGGAATACAAAACTCTAACCCAGCATTCTGTCTCAAAGTAAGGGGCAACTGTATATGGTTAGAGAAAGCATATAAAAATACCATATATATTCTAATCTACCCTTGCTCAATATCAAGTTTAATAGCTACCAGTGGACTCATCCTTCCCGAAGCTTTGTCATGGGAGAAGAGAATCTTGCCACATGACATTAAACCTTGGAAATGTATCCTCGCATGACTTCTTCATGTGATATTCAACCTGGTTTGCACTCTGTGGCAGAGAAGTTTGCTCTCCCTTTTGCATGTGTGTGTCTGTTTATTTAATTTATTATGATTATTTTAATAATTTATCATTATTATTTAATTTATTAAAATACACATATTTGGATCAGATTTTTAAGGATCAAATTGGACATGACTACTTTCTTCCAGGATGAAAGGGGTGCTGTGTAAATTTCCATCTCTTAAGACTCCATCACTCATTAATTCAACTGTTTAAGAAGCTAAAAACATTGACCCTCCAACCAGGAAACAAAATATAAAGCCTTCAAAACCAGTCTTTTGCACTGCCTGGAATAATAAAAGCCATTACAATAAAAGTTAATCCATATTTAGGCCCTCTTAAAAAACTGAAATATGAAGGAGACCAAAGAGAATTGTTTGGTCTCATAAATCAGCTTTGTCTCCAGTTCAAAGAGGACCTGGGCTGGCATATGTGTTGCCTGAATTTAGGCCATCTTGGAACAGAATGAAGAGAAAAATACCCTTCACCAAAACCAAATGTGATCTTCAAAACTCATGGGCTGAAATATCAACCTCAGTGATAATTACTTTGAAGTTAGCTAAACTGGGAAGTGAGCAATGGCTTGTTGTTCAGGGAGAGGGCCCAATCTTCTCTTGCAGCCAGTTCTTCTCAGGTCCTCAAGGCTACCTCTGTTTCCATTTTTACCCAGTCTAAACACATCCTTCTGACCTCCAGCTTCCACTGCTTAAATTTCAACGAATCTTCTGATTGCCTCCCTTTTTTATCTACTTTCTTCTTTCCTCTTTAAGTCTCTCTAATTCCTAATCCAGAGAAACCTTATCACTGGTTTTCACTTATGGCCTGCCATGCTCTCAGAATAACTTTCCTACTAACCTCAAAACCCATGAGCTTCTCCTGGTGAGATTTCTTACCCATGTTGTCCTGAGTCTAGAAAAATCCTGCCATAAGAAGACTTTATCTTCTATGACACCATAGAGATCACCAGAGAAGCCAAAATCTCAAGTGTTGAAATACTGTGTGGAAAACTGAAAACATAAATCTACCATGGAACGTGAACTTCAGGCAACATACAAACCAGACACAAAGCCAACAGGAGGGAAAAGCCTGATTGACCACCATCAGGTACAGATTAAACACACAGCAGTAAGAAAGCTTGAGGATGTACAGTCAATAGCATTGTTCAATGTGTGATGCATCCATGGGCATGTGGCTATGTGGTTCTCAGCAAATCAAAGCTGGGTACATGCTGGACATGTCAAGGAAAACAAAATATGAGTACAGGATTGACATATCAAACCTCATGGGAGCTGCCAGCAACTTGGGACACATTCCTCTGTGACTTCTACTGCTATAAAACAGCAGTGGCTCCACAGACCTCCAGAGAGTTACACTGCTGTAAAAAAAATATGTGAGAAGAATCAAATCCACTGTGTAGATTTGCCCAAGTCAGCTGGCCAGCATTTCAAAAGCAGCTTGTAATTTTGGCTGTCTCAGGTTTTGAGTGTCTTGGTGCCTTAGCGAGACGCTAAAAATAAAGAATCAAAATTACAGGTTACTTTGCAAAACTTGGGCCTCACTTTCTCTGGTATAAATTCTGATTCTACTTGAACTTACTTGTAACTGAAGCCTGGAATAAGTTTCTTGAACAATACAGCACTGCAAAAATCTTTTACAAGTACAGATGAGAACACACTTGCACTGTCTGTGCCTCAGGTCATTAATTACCATTCTGAAGACACTGGGCCTAATCCTCAGCTGGAATATATTTGTCATAGCTACTCTGGAGCCCTCATACCTATTTACAGTGGCTGAAAATTCAACCCAATAAATCCCATTGCACTAATTTACATAGCATTATGAAATTTCATAGTTACACAGAATTTGGAAGATAACAAATCCTCAACCTGATAACAATTCAGAGTAATGCAAAACAGAAGTAACTCCACTGTTAAGTAGAATTTCAGAAGGATGAGAAACTAATTGCATCTACTGTGTGTTATTATATATACTGAGCCCTACTACTACCAGTTTTCTGCAAGTACCTCAGTTCAAAGGAGTGCAATATTAGGGCACACAACTGGCAAAACAGAAAACTCATGAGGCACCACTGTCAATCATCAACACAACAAAAAGTGCAGGAAAACACTCACAAACTTTTCCATCCAATGAAAATCAGAGCAGCCAGCTTTCTTTTAATTTAGGAACACGCTGTGCTTGCCTGGGGGCAGTGGGGCCAGGGAAGACAGAGAGGGTCAGATCTCCATAGGATTGACCCAGGTTTGAAAATTCACAGCAGTTAAAGTGCTGAGAGCCAAACCTCCCACGCATCCTTCCCCTAAGCGTCAGGAAATTATGTCCCCTGATTGCCCAATCTCTAGGTCAGATGGCTGGCCTGAAGGGACCAGATGGGTTTCTGGGATTCCATTGGAGCTTGGGGGAATTTTATGTCAACTAAGGCACATAGAGCAAAACCAAACTATCTGGGAGATGCCTTCATGATGCCGTTCAACACTTGTTGTGCCTCTTCCAATAAAATACTGTCAGTGCATGCCACATCTGGACTTGGTAAGGAAAGAATTTGCCACTGATTTCAGGACATACAGAAAGATCTCCATTACGTATAAGGAGCACAGTTGAAATAAACCCAGCAGTGATAGCAGCAGACAAGTGAAATAGTGTGGTAAGGCAACTAGGATATCCAGAGAATTTGCTTACTCTGCTCTGTGAAACCATGAGACTGCACTTCATAACATATAATATAGACTTTTAAAACCTCAGGGTTGCACTGTGACTGTCATAAGCTCCAAAAGGGAATTTCTTTCTGTTTCACAAAGCAAAACTTTAAAGATATCTGCCTGCCCATATTGTGTTTGTTTCTTCTGCTTCCAGAGTCAGCGTCCATCAGTAAAAAAAGGTAGCAATTTCCTGGCTGGTAAAACCTCATCCAAATTCAAGGCTGCTGAGTGATGATCTGTACTTTCTTATAAGACACTAAATTTACCTACTATCAGATCAGTATCTCCCTTCCTATTCCTCCTCTGACCCTTTCACTCCAGTGCACAACTTCACTCCTTCACCATGATTATGAGCTCACAAGGAACTTTCAGATTTGCAAATCCCTGCAGGTAGTGTCTCTAGTGGGATGTGGAGCTGGAGGACAGAGAGAGGAATAGTGACACATAAAGGAAATAGTTGGCTTAATATGTCCCTTTATTAAAGAGAAATATTTCCTCCTTAGTTCCTCTTCTCACTCTCACAGCTTTCAGCAATTCTGTATGTATCAGTTCTGTGCTGCCAAATGTACTTCGTACTAACTGCTGAACCAGGTCATAGAGGTTGCAGCTCTCAGACACTTGTCATGGCTGTGACAGCTCTCAAGTCTGGGTGATTTTCAAAGTGGGGGGGGGGAAGGTGGGTAACACCCAAACCATCATATCTTTTATTCTGGTGCCCAACATGGGGCAGATTGATTTTGAGTGATTGTTAATTAACTCTGGGAATCAGAATGAAACTAATGAAGCTATTTTACTTAGTGGGGGCTATTGTGTGACTTGTCATCTGTTTTCTTGTTTATAATTGGATCGAGGCCCAAATTGGTTACTTTTTTGTTTAATCTAATTTTGAAGAAGATCAAAGCTAAACTTACATCCATTTTTTTGGAGCTGGGGGGATTTCATGTGTGGCTATATAGGGTTTAACATCACTGAGTCTTTTACCAGTAACATTACAGGGGCATTTACCAGTAACTTTACAAGAAATGGAAGTGTTACTTCTTCTGCTTCATCTACATCTCTAATGAGAGTAATCTCGCCTAAGACCCAGGTGTCTGACCCTTGTTCTAAAAATAAAAGATGTGATGGTTTGGGTGTTACCTGCCCCACCCCCTACACTTTAGAAATCACCCAGACTAGACTCAGCCAGCTCTGGAAATTTGAATGAAGCTTATATTTACAGCTTAGCAGAATATACAAGCAGATATTTACAGTATATACAGTTATAGACAGAAATAGACAAGGTAAAAGGGAATACAGAAACACAACACACACACAGATACCCGAGTCCCCAGGAGGGGCTCCCAACCACCCTTTCCCCTTCTCCCACCCCTCTCAACCTTACCCCAGTCCCAAGGAAGAATGGAGGTTCGGCCAGAGGGTTAGGAAGCAAAGTGGATTAATCAGAGAGACGGCAGAGAGGCTAGAGAGACATGCAGCTCAGAGCTCCCAGGCAGAAGAAGACTCCCTTATCTGTGCTTGGTTTCTTGTTCTTACACCTCTCAGCAAGCCTATGAGTTAAGTAGACATCACTCTTGTTTTCCTTTCACAGCCTGTAATCTAGTTCTTCTCACCAAAACATTCTAGCTAGCTTCAAACTAGCACAGGTATATATGTTCTTTGACATTGCAAGCTGACATGATTAGGCTGTTGCTAAGAAAATAATGCACCTTTTGTTAAAGGAGCTGCTAGGCTACTGGAAGCAAAATCCAATGAGAAGTGAATGAGGGAGAGAAAAATGATCCTGATACATGGTGGTAAAGCAGCACAGGTCTCAAACAGATTCCTTCTAAGTCTGGATATTTCACTTCCAAAGCACATCCCTGCATCTCTGGCTCTACCTTGTGTTCCCTTACATATTCAGTGACTATGACTGCTTTTTCCCCAAGTCAGCCTAGCTTGCTTTATATGGCACAGAATGGTATTGCTTAGTAGGGATTAGACCTTGAACATTTTGCCCAGTAAAGGGTCCCCCTATTATGTTAGCCAGCACAGTGCTTACATCAACCTGCAGTTGCTTTCACCAGAGCTAGCTAGACTTGTTTAATTTCATTCTGCAGGCAAGATAGCTGCTCTCCTCCCAACGCTCACCTTTCCTCTTTCACTTTCTTCTCCCTGCCTCAGCAATCCACTTTACCACCCTCAAAAGGAAAAGTATTTGCAGACTTATTCCATTACCAAAACAACTCAGCCCAGGGAACACGGATTCTCAACAGTCTTTCTTGTGACTGCTTGTTGGCTGAAGCTAATTACTAACAGCACAGTGCATTATATTGTGCAATTCACATAGCTCCTGCTTCTCAGCACAGCTTTGTGTTCAAGAGCATCATCTCTCCTCCAAGCAACTGCACAGACCAACCATCCTCTCAGTGGCAAAGCTTTCAAAACTTTCAGGTGCTAGCTAAATATGTCAACTTCACAGAGGAGGCTTCAAACTCTTCTACCCACCTGGGAAAATGAGCTATCACAGGTCTCATTAGAGAGGATGCCAATTAAGAAGTCAGCTGCTTCTACAGCTGTCCCCAGAACTTCTCAGAGAATGAAGAAGGGACATCTGAGGTGTCCCAGGGGAGATAAGGTGAATTACATGGACACAGCATTGAATTTTCATTTTAAATCAATATAGCTGAGTGCAGAAAACATAATTTTCTTATTAATTAGGCTTGGGAATCTCTGGATGGATGAGGTTAAAAAAAATAATTACAAATCACTACCATTCCTTGAGATTTGCACCATGTGTCTCTGCGATACTTCTGCAGGTTTTTCACAAGGAGATTCTCCTTCTAGTAGCTGTCTCCTTCATATATGACCCTGTTACAGCTAGATTTTGGGTATAAGAGATGCCTCCTTCCTCTGCAAAAGCAGTAGGTTCTTTGAAAAGCCCTTAGGATACAATGAGTAATGGGCTCAAGGTGCTAAATATTTCAGATTTAGCAAGCAATACCCCATGCTTGTCTTAAGATCTATTATTGCCAGCAAATTACCTGCCATTTACCTCCTAAAGACAGAGGAACTCCTTGTTGCACAATATGACAAGAGACCAAAGAGTTAAAACAGAAATCCTTCATTGTGGAGTTGCCTAAGGAAGTTGCATTTTGCCTAGGGCTTATCTGGGATTTTGCTGTCTTGCTACCGGAATGTAAAGGAGCTGAATTTCAGTTAATTTTGTAGTCTTCCAAAGAGATTTCCCTTCCTTCCTCCCTCTCCTTCAGCCCCACTCATCCCCTGTCACTCCAATCCACATCCAGAAGAGTGCAAAATAACTGCACCGTCAGCCCCTCTGCATACCTTTGGGAGAAGCAATCAAACTAAACCTCATTCCTATGTGCTGCCAAGCTGGCTTCAAGATATTTCACATCAGAAAAAAAGAATAAATGACAGACAAGTGATACTTGCAGAGATTTGTTCTTCAAAGCAATCAAAAACACAAGAGTATTTGCTGCAGCAGCTGAACTTACACTGTAGTGCCCACATCTCTGTGCGGTTCGTCCCTGCTCTGCAGTCCTGTAATCCATACAGAGAAATGTCTGTGCTGCTCCTCTGTCTGCCAGTGCTGTTGTAGTGAGATTGGAATTGCTGCTGTGTTCACTTTCAGACCAGCCTCTCTCTCCAAATCCTCTGACGTCAGACAGCCTGCAAGAGGCATTTATGGAATGAACAATCTAAACGTTTCTCTAGGTAGAGCCCAGATTGCAGTTTTCCAAGATCTGTAATTTTTACACTTTGGGGTAGAAAAACTGACCAAGGAGGGGGTCACAGAGGAAATGGTGGGGAACTACAGAAGTGGTTGTATAAGCCCATGGCAAAAGACAAGCCCTGTATTTTTCTGCCCATGGTATATTATGTCCACACCCAGGATGTAACTATCTGTCATGAAAGTCTCCATTTGGAAAGCAGTATTTTCCAGTCTCTCAGCTGTGCCTAAGCAGGGTTCAAATCAAGCAAAGAGGTCTCTCACACACAGACATATCTAGCCCACAGCCCTCTGCCGTGTCCAGGCTTTGACTGGATTTAACTAAAACATGAGTGAAGCAGACCTTCCAAGCATCTTGTCCACATCCTCTTTTAGTTTTGCACTGAATTCTTCCAGCTGGAATGTTTTCTCAGGCATGTGGGACAACTTCTTTGCTAACTTCAAAATACCTTCTAGAAGTGCCTCATCTCAGATGAATACCAGCTCAGAAAATTCATTTAATCTTTGATCTTTTTTATGCTCTGCCTATTTCATAGGATCATAGAATCATTTTGATTGGAAAAGACTCCTAAACACCATCAAGTCCAACCACTGTCTATCTCTACCAAGTCTGATGCTAAACCATTTCCCTTAGCACCACATCACCCACCTCCCTGGAGAGCCTATTCCAGTGTTTGAGAATGTGTTCATCAAGAAGTTTCTTCTAATATCCAATCTAGCCCTCCCCTGGTTGATTCTATTCTATTCTATTCTATTCTATTCAGAAGGAGGAACGTGGAAATCCTGAGTATCACACAGAAGTTAAGCACTGATAGCTCTAGTCTGTAGTTATCTGTATGGTATGACCCAATCACAACTGGGATTTCAAAAGGCTTTGCAGGATGATTTAAATGCCAATAGAATTACATGCTCTGTTTCACAATATAGAATCATAGAATCAACCAGGTTGGAAGAGACCTCCAAGATCATCCAGTCCAACCTAGCACCCAGCCCTATCCAGTCATCTAGACCATGGCACTAAGTGCCTCATCCAGGCTTTTCTTGAACACCTCCAGGGACAGTGACTCCACCACCTCCCTGGGCAGCCCATTCCAATGCCAATCACTCTCTCTGGCAACAACTTCCTCCTAACATCCAGCCTATACTTCCCCCGGCCCAACTTGAGACTGTGTCCCCTTCTTCTGTTGCTGGTTGCCTGGCAGAAGAGACTGAACCCTACCTGTCTACAACCTCCTTCCAGGTAGTTGTAGACAGCAATGAAGTCCCCCCTGAGCCTCCTCCAGGCTAAACAACCCCAGCTCCCTCAGCCTCTCCTTATAGGGTTTGTGTTCCAGGCCCCTCACCAACTTTTTGAGTTCTTCTCTGCACACCTTCCAGCACCTCAACATCTCTCTTAAATTGGGGGGCCCAGAACTGGACACAGTACTCAAGGTGTGGCCTGACCAGTGTTGAGTACAGGGGCAGAATAACCTCCCTCCTCCTACTGGCCACACTGTTCCTGATACAGGCCAGGATGCCATTGTCTCTCTTGGCCACCTGGGCACACTGCTGGCTCATCTTCAGCCTACTATCCACCAGTACCCCCAGATCCCTTTCTTCCTGACTGCTCTCCAGCCAGTCTGTTCCCAGCCTGTAGTGCTGCTTGGGGTTATTGTGGCCAAAGTGCAGAACCCTGCACTTGTTAAATCTCATCCCATTGGCCTCTGCCCACCCATCCAGCCTGTCCAGGTCCCTCTGCAGGGCTCTCCTACCTTCCAACAGCTCCACACCTGCTCCTAGCTTGGTGTCATCTGCAAACTTACTGATGCTGGACTCAATCCCCTGGTCCAGATCATCAATAAAGATGTTGAACAGGACTGGGCCCAGCACTGATCCTTGGGGCACTCCACTAGTGCCAGCTGCCAACTGGATGTGGCACCATTCACCATCACTCTCTGGGGTGAATGGTGCCACTGTCATGGACAATGACAGTGAAAACTGCTAATAATCTGTCTCCAGTAGTGCATTTCCTTTCTGTCCTGAAGGGATATGCCTCTCAGCATCTAGTTGTTAAAGTAGAAACATCCATCCTGTCAGAAATGCTACAACATTCTTCTTACCGTGGATTAAAACCAAATATTTTTATGAACTTGCTGCATTTCTTTAGCGAAATGAAGGAAAGAATCATAGAATCACAGAATGATTTGGATTGGAAAGGACCTCCAAAGGTCATGTAATCCAATCCCCCTGCAGTGAGCAGCCACATCCTCTAGATCAGGTTTCTCAAGGCCTCGTTGAACTTGACTTTAAATATTTGCAAGGATGGGCCTGCAACTGCCTCCCTCAGCAACCTGTTCCAGAACCCTCATGGTAAAGAACTTGTCCCTTACAGCCAATCTAAATCTATTATTGGCTAAATTTAAACCACTGCCCCTTGTGCTATCACTACAGGCCTTCATAAACACTCCCTCTCCAGTCTTCTTCACAGGCTTTCTTCAGGTACTGGAAGGCTGATATTAGGTCTCGCCAGAGCCTTCACTTCTCCAGGCTGCACAACCCCAGCTTCCTCAGTCTTTCCTTATAGGAGACATCCTCCAGTCATTATCTTTTTTTCTTTGTATGTCTATATGTTGTGCAGCGAATCACATAAAATTCACTTCCACAAGATGTAACAGAGCCCTTTGTAGAACACATCACAATATGAGAAGCACAAAGATCCCATCTGTCGGCAACCTGTGCTCCTGTTTCCTATACAGAACCCTCCCCACTGGACTGGGAGTGTGCATGTGGGAGCACAATTAGCTTCACTTTGAACACAATCTATTTTAAACAGTACTTCTCCCAAAAGATCATAGAATCATATAATGGTTTATGTTGGAAGGAACCTCAAAGACCATCCAGTTCCAATCCCACACCATAGACAGGGACACCTCCCACTAGAACAGGTCACTCAAGGCCTCATCCAATGTAGCCTTGAACACCTCCAGGGAAGGAGCATCCACAGCCCCCCTGGGCAACCTGTGCCAGTGTTTCACCACCCTCACTGTAAAGAACTTCTTCCTAACATCTAGTTTGAATCTTCCCTGTGCCAGTTTAAACCCGTTACTCCTCATCCTGTCATTACAAGACCTTGTCAGTAGTCCCTCCCCAGCCTTCTTGTAGGCCCCCTTCAGATACCAGAAGGCCACTACGAGGTCTCCTCAAAGCCTCCTCTTCTCCAGGTTGAAATGCCCCAGCCCTTGTACCCTGTCCTCATAGCAGAGCTGCTTCAGCCATCTGAGCATCTTCGTGGCCCTCCTCCAGACTTGCTCCAACAGTTTGATGTCCTTCTTGTGTTGGGGGCTCCAGAACTGCACACAGATACTAGAAGCAGGCACTTTTGAAGAGTAAACTTCAACTTTATGCGCTGGACCAACACAAGCATGGGCATTACTTAGCCCTAAGAAAACAGAGCAAGATCCTCTGCACCACCAGCATATGACTGCCAAAATAAGACAGCTTGTGTTTTTCAGTCTTAATACACGTTCACATGAGCACCTATAGCAGACTGGTTGTCACTCCCTTAGTGCAACATAACAAAACAATAAATCCAAGGAAATGAAACCATATTAAAATACTATCCTTGTTGCCACAGTGGAACAGACTGGCTCTCTAGTCTCATACACTGCCTCAAGCAGCAGTTAGATACCTGATGATTCAGAGCACGAAGAATGGAAAACACACTACATCCAGCTAGTTGTGGGCTGGAATATTACATAAGAACTGGGAGGTAAAGACAGAAGATAAATTCTTTCATGAACCTTGCAGCTGATCAGTTTACACCCTGAAGCATGAGGTCGTTTCAGATGCTGGGATTTTTCACTTGCACTACTATTGCTATGAATGTTATTTCTGCATCTATTCCAGTTTTAGGAAGCTGCCAGGGTTTGTTTTTTTTTCCTAACCCACTGCATTCGTGAAAGGCAGAGTTAGGGCACATATTCAATAGGATAGGACACACTAAAGCATGCAGAAAGCCCTGCTTTTGTCCTCATATGCACGCAGCCTTGGCCATAGTTTTTAAATCCACCTGGTGATTTTCCTTTCATTTTTTGCATGTCAGAATTCTATTCTCTGTACTTCTGGCTTCCACATTCAATTCTCCATTGCTCTGACTATGGTGAAACCACTTAGAGATCTCATAGATATCTTCATTTCCAAGACCTGAAGCAGCATTATAGCATACCAGGTGTCAGTAAGCAGTTTAAGTGATGGGAAGAGAAGCTGATGATGTGTGGCAGATACATGTGCCAGCAAGAAGGATCATTCTAAGACACTGCCACAGCTATCTTTGTCTTGTGCAAGGGATTGTATTCTGCATTTCAGGGAAGGGGGAAGGAAGCCACCCAGGACTGTGCAAAGGATGGTAAGTGTCTGAATGTTGTAATCAATGTGTGGCACTAGATGAATATGTATTTACAGTGAGGCAATGAATGGACAGCATTTTGGACTCAGTTTCCTCCAGTATGAATGTCTACAGAAGTGAGAATCAAGGGAGACCAAGGCTCACAGAATTGAAGGTGCACTTCCAATTAGAAGCAGTGCAGTGTTAGAGTAAGACTAATCAAGCCAGAATCTCTTTAGTAGACTGCAACGTAACTCAGAAACTGAGGGACAGACTGTGCTTCTCAAACTACATTTAGGCATCGACAATACTCATACACAAGGGTAGACAGAGGCAGCAAGGACTGAGAACACCCTGCCTTCATCGGTGGCAGAACAGAAGGCAGGAAAGAGTGAGCTCTATCCCACACAGGGATTTGTGGCTACGCTCTGACTCCTTTGCAGCAATCAACTAAACTAAAGAGAATTGAGTAGGTCAGACTATCTGAATCATAGAATCATAGAATTGACCAGGTTAGAAGAGACCTCCAAGATCATCCAGTCCAACCTAGCACCCAGCCCTATCCAGTCATCTAGACCATGGCACTAAGTGCCTCATCCAGGCTTTTCTTGAACACCTCCAGGGACAGTGACTCCACCACCTCCCTGGGCAGCCCATTCCAATGGCAAATCACTCTCTCTGTGAACAACTTCCTCCTAATATCCAGCCTAGACTTCCCCCGGCACAACTTGAGACTGTGTCCCCTTTTTCTGTTGCTGGGTGCTTGGGAGAAGAGACTGAACCCTACCTGGCTACAACCTCCTTTCAGGTAGTTGTAGACAGCAATGAGGTCACCCTCTGAGCCTCCTCTTCTCCAGGCTAAACTACCCCAGCTGTTCTGCAGATATACACTATCAGAATTGAACAACTTTTTTTGCAATGTATTACACCCCAGCTATCTATTCTCATAGCTAACTTAGATTCATTTTGTTTTCCACAAAAAACCTACAGAATGAATTCAGGTTAACCAGGGTCCTTTGAGAGCTTTGTGGGACAAGCATTTCTTGGCTTCTTTCACACATATACTGGGCTGAAAACTTAAAGCATGGATGCTTCTTTGAAGCAATAGAGGCAGCCTGGGAGGAAAAAATGTAAACACAGATGCAGACAGAAATGCCACCACTGATATCCCACATTAACAGCAATCACCATGTGTTGCAAAACAGCACGAGAACCTGGGTGGGGAAGAGAGCTAAATTATGCAGACTGGTATCAAATTTAAACATCTTGACTAGTATCAAGGTTTTCTCTTCTTTTCTAGACATTTTCTCCTCTTGCAAAGAATTTATTTTTAAAGGACTTCAGGAAGTCAAGAGAGCCTGTTAGACCAGCAATTATCCTGAGTCATTTCCTAAGATGGTATAAAACAGCTTTGCAAAAAACCTCTTCTGTGGGCGTGGATGCAAATACATCAGTGGTCCAAAGAGTTGAACCAGTAAATCTGAAAGGAGTGATGATCTACAGATAACTGCATTAGATTTTCATCAACACTGAAAAAATTCCAGGGCTGGAAAATAAAATGTTGGAAAATGACAGGTATAAAACACATAATATCAGTATGCTTATCCACTACCCATGCAAAAGAGTTGTAGCAGAATATGGGATGGCACCCAGCTGCCTACACTGGACTAGATGACCTTTGGAGGTCCCCTCCAACTCAAACAATTCTATGATTCTATGAACTCATTCTCATGTGACACATACATTAATTGTGAACATATCACTTATCACCTGCCCAATTGCTTACTGTGTCCAGTTCCAGGCCCTCAATTTAAGAGAGATGTTGAGGTACTGGAACATGTCCACAGAAGGGCGACAAAGCTGATGAGGGGCCTGGAGCACAGCCCTATGAGGAGAGACTGAGGGAGCTGGGAGTGT
Source organism: Tricholaema leucomelas (assembly GCA_013400475.1). NCBI lineage: Eukaryota > Metazoa > Chordata > Aves > Piciformes > Lybiidae > Tricholaema lacrymosa > Tricholaema leucomelas. Next base: position 130,760 of record WAAF01020644.1, read on the forward strand.
TTAGCCTGGAGAAGAGGAGGCTCAGGGGGAACATCATTGCTGTCTACAACTACCTGAAGGGAGGTTGCAGCCAGGTGGGGGTTGGTCTCTTCTCCCAGGCAATCAGCAACAGAACAAGAGGACACAGTCTCAAGTTGTGCCAGGGGAAGTCTAGGCTGGATGTTAGGAGGAAGTTCTTGCCAGAGAGAGTGATTGGCATTGGAATGGGCTGCCCAGGGAGGTGGTGGAGTCGCCGTCCCTGGAGGTGCTCAAGAAAAGACTGAATGAGGTGGTCACGGTTCAGCATATTAAGAGTATAGATTTCACTGGATAATGTTAAGGATTACAAAGTACAAGTTGGAGATGAAAGGGGAAAAAATTAGTAGGGCTAGAAACAGTTCAGGTAGTGGCTAAGCAGGCAGAAAATTCAGAAGGAAGGTTTTGGGACATGGTTATGAAGCAAAAAAGGAGTGCCTGTGTTTCCTTATATTTGTAATTGGTAGGATACTCCACAGATGAAGTTTGCATGGGAGTCTTCAGCAAGTGTGGATTATGAAGGCTTCACTCTCAAGGAAATTATAGTCTTCTGTTGAAATTGTTATATCTTACCTTAGACATAACTGTGGCTTAGTAGTAAACAAATTATATGGGTGGAGACAAGGGGCATTTTCTAAAGCCTTAAACATACAATAAGACAAAAATAACACCACTTTAAATTATTTGACAAATACATTGAGGGCTGAAAGGTCAGGCAGGGCCAGTGAACCTGCAGGAAGAGGCTTGATAAATTTTGTGGGGACTGCTGAACAGTGAATCACAACAAACACATTGCCGAGTAAGCACTGGGGTGAGTGTGTGGCTTACTTGAAAAAAATGGATGAAGATGCTTTTGCTTCCTCTTCATCTCTGAAACCTGATGAAAAATGCTTTGTATTAACCCTGCCACAAAACCCCTTCTGAAATCATTCCAGGAGCACAGGACCACTGGAGTGAATTAATGCAGAGGATCACAAGTGAGCGGCTTCCTTCCTGTAGAATCAAGCACTCTGAGGAATGGACTGCCCAGGGAGGTGGTGCAGGCATTGTCCCTGAAGGTGTTTAAGGAAATACTGGATGTGGCACTTAGTGACAAGGCTAGTCAATGTGGTAGTGTTAGGTCATAGGCTGGACTCAATGATCTCAGAGGTCTATTCCAGCCTCAGTAATTCTGTGATTCAGTGATTCTATGAGGATAATTAATTTATCTAGGAGGCAAGTCACAGGCATCCTCAGAAACTAGGGCATGTAAAAGCAATCCAAATTCAGGAGAATAACTAGGAATTGGTGAATGAAGTATTTTGTGAAACTGATGGCAGAAGAGCACCAAGTTGCAAACTGAAAGAAGGAAATGGCTCTTCTTCAAACCAGCATTACATATCTGACCTTGTTAATATCTGCAAATCTCTTTTAGGTCTTCCAATGGAAATTATGGCCGGTCACTAGTGGTGTCCCTCAAGGGTCAGTGCTTGGCCCCATCCTCTTTAACATCTTCATAGATGATCTGGATGAGGGCATTGAGTCAGTCATCAGCAAGTTTGCAGATGACACCAAGCTGGGGGCTGATGTGGCTGGGTTGGAGGGCAGAAGGGCTCTGCAGCGGGACCTTGACCGCCTGGACAGATGGGCAGAGTCCAATGGGATGGCATTCAATGGCTCCAAGTGCAGGGTGCTGCACTTTGGCCACAACAACCCCATGCAGAGATACAGGCTGGGGTCGGAGTGGCTGGAGAGCAGCCAGACAGAGAGGGATCTGGGGGTGCTGATTGATACCCGCCTGAACATGAGCCAGCAGTGTGCCCAGGTGGCCAAGAGAGCCAATGGCATCCTGGCCTGCATCAGGAATGGTGTGGCCAGCAGGAGCAGGGAGGTCATTCTGCCCCTGTACTCTGCACTGGTTAGACCACACCTTGAGTACTGTGTTCAGTTCTGGGCCCCCCAGTTTAGAAGGGACATTGAGATGCTTGAGCGTGTCCAGAGAAGGGCGACGAGGCTGGTGAGAGGCCTCGAGCACAGCCCTACAAGGAGAGGCTGAGGGAGCTGGGGTTGTTTAGCCTGGAGAAGAGGAGGCTCAGGGCAGACCTTATTGCTGTCTACAACTACCTGAGGGGTGGTTGTGGCCAGGGGGAGGTTGCTCTCTTCTCTCAGGTGGCCAGCGCCAGAACGAGAGGACACAGCCTCAGGCTGCGCCAGGGGAAGTTTAGGCTCGAGGTGAGGAGAAAGTTCTTCCCTGAGAGAGTCATTGGACACTGGAATGGGCTGCCCAGGGAGGTGGTGGAGTCGCCGTCCCTGGAGCTGTTCAAGGCAGGATTGGACGTGGCACTTGGTGCCATGGTCTAGCCTTGAGCTCTGTGGTGAAGGGTTGGACTTGACGATCTGTGAGGTCTCTTCCAACCCTGACGATACTGTGAGACTGTGAGACTATTCAAGATTACAAAAATACATAAAGGAAAAGTAAGAGTGTCAGAACGTATACAATGGATCTATGGGAAATGATCATTCTTCTCCATTTCAAGAATTGTTTGACAAGTTTTAAAATTATTTCTCTGGGAACTGGTCTTGCTTAAATGTGTTTATCCTTTTTCTTTTGTTAGTTCACGCTTGCATTTATTGTCCATTCATAGCAGATGAACAAAACAGTTTAAGGTACTTGATTCTTTCATGAACTGTAGATAATTCGGTATTTCAGTCCTGCATAACTTCAGCCACATAGGGAAAAATGGAATGTGGCAAGAAGCCCAGGAAAAGACAAATTGAGTTGGATTGGGAATTAGCTGGAAGGATAATAATCCTGCAAGCCAATATTCATTAAGGAATTTTATGTGTGGTGGAAGAAAATGATGATACACATTTGGCACCTGTAGGCTTTAAAAAGTTTCAGTAACTGTACAAATTGGCTAACAGTTGTGATACACTACAATTGTTTCTGAAGTGCTTCATGCCAACATGGTTTGGTTTGAAGTAATCAAAATAATAGCTTATCAGGCAGTCTAGCTGTTTTCTGAGGTGCAATATGCAACCCTTGCTACCATATTCCTTTTTTCAGCCTTCATTTAAGCTACATAGAGATCACATTCACTTCAACCAAGCTTCTGGAGGAGCTTTAGCTACACCAGGGCCTAGGTACAGCCTATAAAAGCATACAAAACCATCACAACTGTAAAGTAAGAATTTAAGATCTTCAAAACTAATAACAAAAGCAGTTTAAAACCAGTGTAATGAAAGTGTCTTTTTGGATTTAATTAATGTCTATTCTTAAACTACTTAAATTCAGCCAAAATAATATCATGCCCTTCCAAGGTAAGATGTTTAATTCCTTTCATGGCTTCTGATTTGCACCAAACTGTATGTTTTACTTATGCAGATTTTCTAACAAGCTATTCAGTGAACACTGCAAGTAATGAGCTCCATTGAAAGGTAAATGTTATGTTCCTAGTGAAAATTTTGCTTGGTATGTTCACCACATCACTCACCTAGAAGCACAGTTTCTTTCTCTCTAAATTGCTCAAATCATTTTCTCAAGTGAAAACCTGACATTTGACAATGGATACTCCAAATCCAGATTTCTGTTCCCCATGAAAAAGGTATTATTTATCTGAAAGTAGACAGTAGACAGGGATTTGATTTTGTTTCTTTTCTAAGTACTGTTTCTTCACGCACCTCAGTGGATCAGACTTGACCTCTACAAACACAGAAACTTATCTAGGGAGTCATCACACAGCCTCCTATTTACATAATTGGAAAAGTGTTTTCCTCTTAGTTCACAGAATCACAAAATACCAGGGGCTCTAAACGACCTCAAAATATCATGTAGTCCAACCCCCCCTGCCAGAGCAAGATCTCCTATACCACATTACACAGGAACGTATCCAGGCGGGTCACAGGATGTTAGGAGTTGGAAGGGACCCAAAGAGATCATTGACTCCAATCCCCCCGAAAGAGAAGGACCACACAATCTAGCTCAGGTTGCACAGAAATGCATCCAGATGGGCCTTGAAGGTGGAGACTCCACACCCTCTCTAGAGCCTGCTCCTGGGCACTGTGGCCCTTACAGTAAAGAAGTTCCCCCTTGCGTTGAGATGGAATCTCCTGTGCTGCAGCTTACATCCATTGCTCCTTGTCCTATCCCAGGGAGCAAGTGAGCAGAGCCTGTCCCCCCAGCCCTGACCACCAGCCCTTGGATATTCATAGACATTTATTAAATCCTCTCTAAGTCTTCTCTTCTCCAGACTAAAAAGCCTCAGGTCCCTCAGCCTCTCCTCATCAGGCAGTGCTCCACTCCCCTAATCATCCTTATATCCCTCCACTGGACCCTCTCCAGCAGATCTCTGTCCCTCTTAAACTGGGGAGCCCAAAACTGAATGCAGTACTCAATGTGAGGTCTCACCAGGGCAGAGTAGAGGGGGAGAGAAGAACCTCTCTTGATCCGCTGGACGCACTCTTTCCTAATACACCCCAGGATTCCATTGTCCTTCTTGGCCACAAGGGCACATTGCTGTCCATGGGTAACTTGTTAGCCACCGGGACCCCCAGGTCCTTCTCCACAGGCTGCTCTCCAGCAGATCACCTCCCAGCCTGTACTGGTGCAGTTTATTATTCCTCCCCACATGAAGGACTCAGCACTTGGCCTTGTTAAACCTCATTTGTTAACCCTGTGCCCAGCTCTCCAGTCTGTCCAAGTCTCACTGGATGGCCACACAACCTTCAGCTGTATCAGCCAAGCCTCCCAGTTTGGTGTCATCAGCAAACTTGCTGAGCAGACACTGTCTGTCTGTGCCCTCATCAATGTTATTGATGAAGATGTTGAACAGCACCAGACCCAGCACTGATCCCTGGGGGGCTCCACTAGTCACAGCTCTCTCCAGCTGGACCTGGCACCATTGATCATGACTCTTTGAACTCTGTCTTGTAACAAGCTCCTAACCCACCTCACTGTCTGTTCTTCCATCCCACACTCCCTCAGCTTGCTCACTAAAATGTCATGGGAGACGGTGTCAAAGGCTTTGCTAAGGTCAAGGTAGACTACATACACTGTTTTCCCTGAATCTACCCATTCAGTTATGGCATCATAGAATGCTATCAGGTTAGTCAAGCATGATTTCCGCTTGGTAAATCTATGCTGACTACTCCTGATAACCTTCTTCTCTTCCAAGTGCCATGAGATGCCTTCCAGAAGGAGCTGCTCCATCATTTTTCCAGGGATGGAGGTGAGGCTGACTGGTCTACAGTTCCCTGGAACCTCTTTCTTGCCCTTTTTGAAGACTCTTATTCGCCTCCCACCCTGGTGTGCCATCCCTCAGCTTATACTCATTGCTAGCCCTTGTACCTTCTCCAACACACAACTCATTGTTATCTACCTCCCCTGAGATAGCACTGGAGCTAACACATCACCCCACAATTGTCTCAGGCTTGCTTACAGTAAGCCTTGCTTCCTCCCTCCCCTTCTTACAATGTAGTTTAAAGCACAATTAATGAGCCCAGCCAACCCCAGTGATATAAACCTTCCACTGAGATAGATGCATGCCATCTGCAGCCAGCAGACTTGGTGTCATGTGGAGTGACCCATGGTCAAAAAAGCCAAAGTCCTGCTGGAGGCACCAGTCTCCAAGACAAGAGTTGTGCAGGTGAGTCCTATTCTTTCTGGGTTAGTTCCTTCAACAAGGAGGATAGAAGAGAATACTACCTGTGCTCCCACTCCCTTGACCAGTTTACCCAAGACCCTGAAGTCTCTCTTGATAGCCTTTAATTTTCTTCTTCCAAGGTCATCATTGCCTATCTGGAAGGTTAACAATGGGTAGTAATCTGTGGGCTGTACCAAGGAGGGAAGCCTTTTATCACATCCTTGAACTGGGCCCCCAGTAGACAGCAGACCTCCCTTTGGAGTGGCTCAGGTCTGCATTTTGGGCCTTCTGTTTCCTTCAAAAGAGAGTCTCCTATAATGACTCTTCTTTTTGATAGGAGATGTTTGTACGGTGGGCTTAGGCTTCCTCAATTTTGGGAATTCCTCCAAGCCAGATGGTTCTCCTCCCTCACTGGCTGGCTGTACTTGCAGGATATCAAACCTGTTCTGCAAGGGCACCTGGGGGGCACTGTTAAAAACTGAATCAACACTCCCACCACGGTGGGTGGGAACTTGTTGCCACAGCCCCACATTGAGGTGGTGGTGGGAGTTTAGGGGGTAGAAAGTAGACAAGGCAGGAGTTTGTCTACTGCCTTGACCATGGACTTGCCTCCACTCCCTCTTTTCCTTTAGGTTACTGGCCTCAAATTGGCAGAGGGTGTCTACACGGGGTACTTGACCCTCAGTATCTTTTAATGGGTAATTGTGTCTCTTCATCGAGGCAGTTAGAGCCTGGCACCACCTATCTATCTCATCATCCGCTTCCCTGATTCTTCTAAGCCTGTGAACTTCATCCTTTAATCTTTCAACCTCATCTTCTAGCTGAGGTTCTACTCATTTGAGTAGAAAATCTACCTGCTCACAGTGTATACAAGTCCCTGGTACCGAGGAGAGACTGAGGCAGTCACTGCAGCCAGTGACCTGCACCATAGCCTGCTTCTTTTCATCCTCTTTCTGTGTTCCCATAGATTTTGAATACCTCCAGTGAGGGAGACTCCACAGCTCCCCTGGGCAGCCTGTTCCAGTGTTCTGTCACTCTCACAGTGAAAAAGTTCTTCCTCATGCTTACATGAAACTTCCTATGCCTCAGCTTCCACCCATTGCCCCTTGTCCTGTCATTGTGCATCACCGATAACAGCCTGGCTCCATCCTCTAAATCGCCACTAAATTCCAACTTCTTCAATGACAGTAGCTGTTAACAACCATCTGTTGTGTTAAAAGCAGGTATTATGTGCTAATCTTTTGCAAGAAAAACTATGTTCTAAAGGAAATTGCAAAAAGTAATGTTCTGCCAAAACAATGGAGTCAATCTGATACACATATTGATCTATGTTTTCAAGTATCAGACCTAGTACTTGATGTATATTAGCTTTAGATAAATCTGACTGGAATGTATACAAGCTGCTGCCCTTTCCTGGGAGTCACAAAACAATGCAAACTGGAGCAAAAACTACAGACCTCCTGATATTGTGAATAGTGCCACTGGTAAAAGATATATTATTACATTAATAATAACATGAATAAATGCTGCTGATATAGACTTGTCTGTCAAATCACCTCTGAGGTGTTTAGGAACCTCACTTTCGGAAAGAAAGGATTAATGGTGTAGAGTGCTGTTGAATTTCTAACTCAACATCTTGGTTCTAAGCAACAAGTGAAAGATCAAAACTCTTGACAGTGTTTAAAATGGCTTTGATTCAGCAAAGAAATGATGAGAGATGAAGTGCAGTACAGAAAATAGGGTTTATTCTGTTTTCAACTTTGGCCAACTTACTTTACCTCTGTGTTCTTCAATCATACATGAAAAACAGCTAAAATACGTTGCTGGCTGTGGTAAGAGTCTTCAGTTGAGTCTTAATTTGCAGAGGATTTAATTCCAAATGCAAGAATCTCATTAATTTGTTACAGGCTTGGGGATTCTCAAGGGAAAGATGCTAGGAAAGTCTAAACAATGACTAAACACAAAATCCATGGCCAAGACTGAGATGTAAGATCAATGGTGGGTAAATTCACATTTTGTATTTTAATGAAGTGACTCAGAAAGGAAGTCTGCCTCTTCACATTGGCAAATAATTGATGTCTGCAGTCCCTGGACACCAATTTTAGCCTATTTGTAAGATTTCCCAACTGTAGATGCACAACATCAATATTTGACAATGTCACTCACCCTTAAATACATCTGGCATCTGAGATTTGAATGAGCAATGGTAGTTAGCATATTTTAAACCAAAAACTGGTTGCTGAAAAGCAAACAAACAAAGAAACAAACAACCCACACAATATTTAAGTGGAAACAGGTAGCCTTGTTTAAAAAAAAAAAAAAGCCAAACCCAACAGACAGACTAAAAGTATATGGAAGAAAAACAGCATTCAAAAGAAACTCCAGAAAAAAACCACCTACTTTGTCAACAACAGCACATGAACAGTGTTGTACTGATTTGTGCATTGTCCTGTTGACCCCTTGTTCACAAGGGTATGCAAATACAGGGAAAGTTTAGTGCCAAGGTTAATCTCTGTCTTTTTGAGGTTCTTACTGGCTTGGTATTTAAGACATCATTTTCTCTGGCTTCGCTGCAGGCTGTGCTTACACAATTGGACAAGTTGCTCAGTTTCTCCATGTCTTAATTTTCTCCTCTAAGAAAAAGGCATGTACCAACTCTGCAGCTAAATGTGTTAATGTCTGGCATGCCTGGATGGAGTGTATTATTATATCCACGTTGAAGCACCAGTGAGTCTGTTTAAGTACTTATGTATGCTCATTATGACAGCTTCTTGCATCAGTGTCCCAGGGAAGTACAACTGATGTTAGTTTTAGCTATGCTGTGCTACTTAGATGAGGATGTAAACTTTTTGCTTCTTTATAAATAGCCTCCTCTTGTATAAATTCCCTTATCTCATTGTAGATACAAACCTCTGTCATCTGCTCACCTATTCAACTAATAGTCATCACATCCAAATCTATCTTCTCAGATTAACTATTATCCTTCTGTATTCTTCTTAATTACTTGCTCTCCTGTGTCTCTTCACTTTCCCTACACTAGCATCATACTTCAGTCTTTTCCATCTAAATAAACAGGCAGAACAAAGAGCCCTCATTTTATCATAGATAAAAACACTAAACAGCACAGGTTCCAGTACAGACCCCTGAGGGACACCACTTGTCACTGCTCTCCATCTGTACCTCAAGCCATTGAGCGCTATCCTCTGGATGTGAACATCCAGCTAATTCCTCATCCACTCAACAGTACACCCACCAAATCCATACCACTCCAACTTGGTGAGTAGGATGTTGTTGGGGACCATGTCAAAGGCTTTGCAAGAAGTCCAGAGAGATCACATCCGTGGGTTGTCCCTCATCTACTGACAGTAACTTTACCATAGAAAGCCACAAGGTTAGTCAGGCAGGACTTGCCCCTAGTAAAACCATGCTGGCTTTCTTGAATCACCTCCATGTCTTCTGTGTGTCAAAATACAAAATAATGAATAACTATAAACATGGAAGTGAAGTAGCGAAAACTGTGCAGGTAACATCAGCACTGCATCAGAAGTATGTTGACATCTCCTCCTAACAGTTTTTCCATTGTAGTCTGCAACAAAGGCTGCAGTTGACCATATAGATTTAAAAAAAAATCTTTCAAAAAGAAATAGTACTTAACAAAAACAAACCAACAAACAAAGCCAACCAACCAAAAAAACCCAGAATCCCCCACCTCTACACACAAATCAATACC
>WAAF01020645.1:0-38288 GCA_013400475.1 Tricholaema leucomelas
CTCTGGGAATTTAAATTAGAGCCCCAGACAGTTCTGAAGTCACAACAGTCAGAAACCTCATCACTCTTGGACAGAACTTAGTACAGAGGTAACTGAGGGAACAAGCAGATCACTAGAAAATGATGTCAAAACTCCCAGCTTCATGCCACGCACTCATGTGAGCAGGTGTACCCCCCGAGGAGCTCTGCTGGGGTGAAAAACCTGCCTCTCTCCTCTTTGGGGGATGAAGGTTTTCTTCAAACAAGATCGTGACCATTTCTAGCCCCATAGATCAGAGACTCCCATGCCCTTCATGTTTCAATAGAAAGACTCTTTGTAATGTCAGCTAATCCTACTGCTGATATACCTGCAGCTCCCATCTTCAGTCAGACAACCTTCAGTTTGTGAACTTCCTCACTCAGCCAGAAGTCCAATTTAAGGAGTAAAACCAGTTTGAGCCTAGTTCCTCTGCTGTGCTACACAGGGCTGAGGCACTCCCCAAGACTCTCTATGCGCTGATTACCTGCACTGATTCTAGACTTGAAGGATCCCTGTGCTCAGAGGGACTGCTGGCACATAACAGTATGAAGTCAGTGACAAGAGACAATCCAATCTTCATTACGGGTTGACAGATCAACTCATTGCACTGCCAATAAAAACTGCAGGCTGACTTCCAACTCCTCCCATGTCTGGGTGCTTAGAGGAGCGCTTCAAAGCACAGACACTGACGTAAAATTCTTGCTGGAAGACTGCAGCAGAACAATTGGTACCTCTGGGGAAGTGAAGTTATAAAACAGAGACAGTTCTTAAAAAGCCCCCAGTGTGAACTGCCACTACAGCTGTACAAAAATGGTATCTTTTTGTCACCTAGGTAGGGAGGACTAAAAATACAAAGTAAAAAATGAAGAAAAGGATAAAGAAAAACCAAAACCCAAACCCCACCAGTGAATGTTTTAATTTCCTAATGGGAACACTGGCATCTTGCACTTGACTTTTTAAGTGGATCAGCCAAAACCAGAACAGGCCAACTCATGAGGCACTTATCAGAGGACCATGAGAAAAGGTTGCTAGTGCCTGGCAGGTTTAATTATAGAACTGCAATGTTATTATCACTTGGAGTAAGTCACTCCTCAACACAGAGCTGTGCTGGCTAGAGAATGAGGATAGAGAAGTTATTCCATAAAAGGTATTTAAATGAGGTTTTAAAAATAGCCACTCTTTAAAACCCTCTTGTAGAAGTAGCCTCCCACCTATCACTTCCTCTTCTCTAATTGTGCCTTGACTGCCTGTATCTGTTCCTTAATGGGAACATGTTGACATAAAACCTGCAGACAACAAGCGTGACTGCTAATGGAGGCCAGGAGGTAGGAAGCTGTTCTTTTACACCAAGTACCAAGCAAATGGTTTTCCACTGACTAATTCCTATCTTCTGGCAAATTTGATAGCCAAACCTGTGCTGGGCTGCATCAAGGCAAGTGTGGGCAGCAGGGCAAGGGAGGGGATTCTGCCCCTTTGCTCTCGTCAGACCCCACCTGGAGTACTGTGTGCAGTTCTGGAGCCCCCAGCACAAGAAGGACATGGAACTGCTGGAGCCAGTCCAGAGGAGAGCCACGAAGATGCTCAGAGGGCTGCAGCAGCTCTGCTCTGAGGACAGGCTGAGAGAGTTGGGGCTCTGCAGCCTGGAGANCCTAAACCATTCTATGATTCTATGATTCTAAAGTGTCAAGATCTGTCGTTTCCAACAACCCAGCCTGCTAGGAAGAGTCCAGTGGAGAGCCACGAGGGTGATTAGGGGACTTGAGCATCTCCCCTATGAAGAGATTGAGAGCACTGAGGCTGTTTAGTTTGGAGAAGACTGAGATGAGATCTCATCGATGTGTAGAAATATCTGAGGGGTGGGTGCGAAGTGGCTGAGGCCAATCTCTTTTTGGTGGTCAACAGCAATAAGACAAGGACCAACAGCTACAAACTGGAACAGAGAAGGCTTCGCATCAACATGAGGTGAAATTTCTGCACAGTGAGGGTGACAGAGCCCTGGAGCAGACTGCCCAGAGAGGTTGTGGTGTCTCCTTCTCTGAAGACTTTTCAAACCCACCTGGATATACTCCTGTGTAAACTACCCTAGGTGAGCCCTGGAGCAGGCTGCCCAGAGAGGTTATGGTGTTTCCTCCTCTGAAGACCTTTCAAACCCACCTGGTTATATTCCTGTGTGAACTACCCCAGGTAATCCTGCTTGGCAGGGGGTTGGACTGGATGAGCTCTGGAGGCCCCTTCTAACCTCTAAGGTTCTGTGATTCTGTGATTTTCAGAAGTGATCAGTTGGAACACTACTGATGGTGTAAGCAAGGGAATGCTCCAACAGGCAGGTGGCCACTTCCACAAGACAGTGCCCATTCATTTTACTTTCCAGACTCACGCTGGCCTCAGGCATTCCTCTTGAGTTCACACTGAGCTTCTTCTCAGTGCTCTCCCACTGGTTCCACCCCTGCTGACCTGGCTGAAGCAGAGCCACCTCTCACCTTGACGACAGTCACCAGCCCATCGTTGCTGTTGGGGTCGGTGAGGATGGTGAAGCGCCCCGTGGGGTCCCCTCCGGTCATGCGGTACATGGCGTTCCAGGCAGGCGTGTGGGGCTGGTCCTTATCCGTCACCGTCAGGTTCGCCACGATCACATCCACCCTGTTCTCTGGTACCTCCCCATAGAACTGCAGAAAAAAGGCCAAGAAAACATTTGGCCCTGGCTGCAGCAGCACGCAAGAGCCAGGCCTCGCTGAACAGTCATCGAGGCTGGGGAGCAGAACTCTTCGGCGGAGCTCTGACAATTTGTCTAAGCAAGTTTACCTGAGGCCACCCAGAGAACTGCTGGTTTGATTCCCTTGTCAGCTTTTGCCTTTTGGCCAAAGCAGAACACCCTATCTAAGGGAGATACAGGTTTATATATATATATATTCTGCATGTATTTCCACTCTGCCTGCCAGTACACTCTCTAATAAGCAATAGATATTTACTGTCTGTGACTGTAATGAGCAAAGTGGGGAAGGGTTATAAATATGCACATCCCTCAGTTACTCCTACCCTGTACTTACAGTCATGGCAGTGAACTCTGGAGGATTGTCATTGACATCTGTCACAGTGATGACAGCAGTTGCTGTGTTTGAAAGACCATATGTTGGGTTTCCTTCCATGTCCGTAGCTTGAATTATTAATGTATATTGTTGCACTTTCTAAAACACAAAATGACATCAACATAAGTTTTCAGACAAAACTAACATGACCATAGGACAGCAGGTGGTCCCAAAATTGCATTCACTAAGCAATGGAGCCTATCACACTGTTTACTTCAGTTAGCATCACCTGAAATGACAGGAGCAAAGTCTATGTCACAGGAAAACAGCAGCAGGCTGTGTCTTGCTATATTGAACAGTGGTGGTCTTCAAACAGCAGTGAGATGAGGAGAGTCTGCCTGCTTCCTCACCTCAAAACATCAAACCCACTTTTCATCTGGGAGTTCTGGTGGACAATTGCATGACCGTGAACCAGCAATGTGCCCTTGTGGCTGAGAAGGCCAATGGGATCCTGGGGTGCATCATGGAGACTGTGGCCAGCTGGTCAAGGGAGATTTTCCTCCCCCTCTACTATGTCTTAGTGAGGCCTCATCTGGAGTACTTGGTCCAGTTCTGGGCTTCCCAGTTGAAGAGGGACAGGGAACTCCATGAGAAGGTACAGCAAAGGGCTGCAAAAATGCTGAGGGCAGTGGAACATCTTTGATGAGGAAAGATTGAGAGAATTGGGGCTTTTTTGCCTGGAAAAGAGCAGACTGAGGGAGGATCTCATCACTGCTAATCAATAGTTAAAGGATGGGTGTCAGGAGGACATGCCCACCTGGACATGTTCCTGTGTGACCTTCTTTAGGTGAACCTGTCTTGGCAGTGGGGCTGGACTCATCTCCAGGGGTCTCTTTCAACCGCTACCATTCAGCGATTCCAGGACTGTACAGCTAATGCTGTTACCACAGATTTAGCAACACGTTTCAAATGGGAAAAAAACCAGAGTGCAGTTTATACTGAAACAGAGTAAGTCCTCAAAAGCATTTAAGAGAGCTGAGCCAAGGTAGGTTTGTTGGCCAAAGGGCCACAACTGCCAAGGTTTTGTCTCTGCCAAGCCCAAGGACAAAACCGGTGCTGCAGCTTCTGGTGATCGCTATGGAAACCCAAGATGTCAGGGCTAACACAGACCAGTAAGGGCACTGGGAGAAAGGGGGAGGGAAGAACCACACAGGGCTGCTTCCATAAATGTTAAATAGCCCAGCTGAAGATGGCTGCTGCCTTCCCACCCCCCTTCTCCCCACTCACTAACAGCCCTCCCAGCCAGGCTCCTCCAAGCCAGGCGGCTCTCCCTCAGGGCTGGAGCAGGGCCAGGGCTCCCTCCAGCACATGTTCCTCAAACTGGTTAGCTGTTTAACACCAACTCTACAGGGCTGGATTAAAAAAAGCAGAATCAAATATTAAATTAGAAAGATATTTTTTTGTGTGGAGCTGTTGAGGAGTTGTTTTTAACTCGTTGATGGTTTTCTCCCATGAAATGCAAATATTGCACATGGGTTGTCATATACCAGCTCAGCCTCCCAGGAGAGCGAGGTGTTGGCATCCAGCTCTTCCCAAAAGAACATGCACAACCATAAGTTGCTGTTACTTTGAAATAGCACTTTCATGAATGGGTTACTGACACTGGCATAAACCTTCTGGCAAAATGAAAGTATTTAAAGAAAAGTAGTTTTTTTTTCCATCCCCCTCCCTCCCCAACTTGGCATCTTCTTTTCTCCCACTGCTTCGCAACTGCAGTATGATAGATTGCTTCTCATGGAAACAACTTACAAAAAGAGACTATGGATACTGATAGAAAAAAAATCCCAGCAAGGACAATCTCACTTATCATGGCTAACTGTCTCTCAAATTCTGGCCAGACACTACAACACACATTAGACATTTAACAGTCACACAGACTTCCAAGCAGCAAGTAGAAGCCACTGACTTAAAAGGTTTTAAAAGAAGTTGGTTGTTTGGGGGTTGGTTTTTTTAATGAATCCCTCGAGACTCCAAGCCTAGAGTTGCTGAAAACTGTTGGATGGAACCTTGAACAACTTGATCTAGAAGGAGCTGTCCCTGCCCATGGCAGAGGGGTTGGAACTAGATGATCCCTTCCAATCCAAGCTAGTCTACGATTCTTCATCTCCTGCTGAAGATAATTCATGCTTGCACCACCCTTCACAGAGCAACCCTTACAACACCCTCCTGAGATGTGTATGTGCTAGTTTGAGGCTAACTAGAATATTTTGGTGAGAAAAATTAGATTATAGGCTGTGAAAAGGAAACAGTGGTGATGTCTGCTGCACTCATAGGCTTGTTGAGATCTCTAAGAACAAGAACATAAACACACTTGTTTGCTCTCTGTCTTTGGGGCTGCACTTCTCTCTCTAACCTTCTGTCTGTGTGACTAATCCTCTGTTTCCTAACCCCCCTGGCTGATCCTCAAAACTCACCTTGCATGTAAGGCAAAGTCTGGGACAAGGTAGAGGGGTGGAAAGGAGGTGGAAGGGTGGTTGGGAGCCCCTCCTGGGGACTCTGGTTTCTGAGAGGGCTGCTGTGTTTCTGTATTACCTTTTCAACTTGTCTATTTCTGTCTCTAGCTGTATAGATCATAAATATCTGCTTGCATATTGTGCTAAGGGAGGTGGTGGAGTCACCATCCCTGGAGGTGTTCAAGGAAAGGCTGCATGAGGCACTTAGTGCCATGGTCTGGTTGACTGGACAGGGCTGGGTGATAGGTTGGACTGAATGATCTTGGAGGTCTCTCCCAACCTGGCTGATTCTATGATTCTAAGTATAAAGCCTCATTCAATTTCCAGAGGCTGAGTCTAGTCTGGGTGATTTTTCTTCAGTGGTGGGGGGTGGGTAACACCCAAACCATCACAGTGTATCACTGCATGCACATCCCATAGTCCTTTAAAAAGGCAAGACTAACATTATTTACAGAGAAATGCAATATATATGTTTAATAATGCATACATTTGCATATGAAATCTGGCTCGCAAAGTGACCTTCAAACTAAAATAAACATCCTAAAGGTTTCCCTCACAACACCACCAAGAGCAGCAGTCACGAGGGACTCAAAGAAATAATTTTACCACTTTTATCCCAGGGAAAAATAAAATAATAAAAAAAAAAAAATTACACTTCACTTATTGTGAAGCAATAAAACCTACAGCAGTGTTAAAACAAATCTTGCAGCCAGATGATTCTATGTTATTGAAACACCAGGTGCTTCTGATTCACCTGGGTCTTAACACATTGATCCCAAGAAGCAAATTTCATTAAGGAAACTCCATTATTACTACACAGAGACTCAACTTCTGTACAGTCTTCTTATTTGATTCTAGCTGAAGAAGTGCACTAGAAGCTTCCCCCCATAAAGTGCCCCAGAAGACAGCAATATATGTGTTTGTTTTTCCCCCTTCCCCAGCACTCACATACAAAAAGATCAACTGCTGAGAATGAAATTTCAGATATGAACAAGAACAGAACTTTCCATGCATGAAGGAGTTATGGGAGGTTGCTCTCCTCTTTTTACTGAGGGCTGAGAAGCAGCCAAGAATAAGCTGTGGAGTTGGTGTCAGCAGCCTGTACGGACACTCAGCAGCAACACATCCCAAAAATGAACTGGCAGCTTCAAGAAAGAACACAGACCTCATCAGGTCACATCTTTCCACTTCAGCACAGGCCAAATGGAAGAGCACATTACTGAATTAACCTTACGTGAGGCAGGAATGTCAGTGTGTAAATTTAGAGTACCCTGGGCCTGACATTTTGGCACCTCCAGCTAGTAAGGCAGATGTTTTAATGCTGAAGTGCATTCCACAGCAATAGTGGAAGAAGGAACAGCTGGATCTCATGAAAAAGCATCTTTTGGGAGAGCAAGTGAAAGATTTCCCCTGCCTTTCGCTGAGTCCTTACCTAAGCAACTCTTCTCCTGTGCATGTTTGCACAGATAATAACTGCAGAGTGCAGCTTAACTGAAATCACTAGCAGATGATGAATGCCAGCAGAGGAACCACTCTTTGCTGTTTGAACCCCTAAACACTGATGCTCCTGTAAAGAGTCTGTCATGAAATCTGAGACCTAGAAACTGTGTCCAGTATGTTATGACTCTAATTAGAGCTCTCCAGAAATGGATGTTAGAAAGAAGTTCTATACCACGAGGGTGGTGAGACCCTGGAATGGGTTGCCCAGAGAGGTGGTGGAAGCCTCGTCTCTGGAGGTGCTTAAGGACAGGCTGGATGAGGCTATGGCCAGCCTGATCTAGTGTGAGGTGTTCCTGCCCATGGCAGGGAGGTTGGAACTAGATGATCCTTGTGGTTTCTTCCAACCCTGACTGATTCTATGATCCTATGATCCTAAAAAGAGACAAGACCTAGAGAAAAAGGCAGAAGCAGGTGGGTTAGTGGGCAATAAGGAATCTTGTGCTACAAGACACTCCCCAGCCCACCCTGCTGCATTCAGGTCTAGGTTTTTAGACTCCTGGTCATTTTAATTTAATTGACTTCCACAAAATGACTCAGGAAATGAAGGAAGCAAAGCTTGGGAAGGAAACCATTTTATCTCCTATTAGTCTGATTTAATATTTGAATGATTTAACATTAATCATTAATATTCAACATGTGGAAGGAATGTTTATAAATACTCATTTGGGGATCAGCAGAGCGATCCATCAGGAAAACTGATGGCAAGTGACAAGGCTTCTCCAGCTGTTAAAGTGAGAGTCTAAGCTCCACAGAGAGCTGGTTTCCTCTGAGTTAAATCACTCCAGTACAGCTAGTCACTGAAGTAATAAAACTGAGCTAATCTCTACGTCCTTCTGAAAGTTCACCTGCCAAAGCTGACCAGGGGATTTTAGAAACAAGGGTAAAGCTGCCCATCATTCTCTTAATTTCACAGGGCAACACTGTAAAGTTCAGGGTTTTACTTTCCACCAATCCACCTTCCTCACAAACAATTTAAATAGAAAGAAAATGAAGGAAACGTCAAAAATTAATTGCAGTATCTAAGTCTGTTTAGCTTCTCAAATCTTCTGCTTGCCCCTTTCGAACTGAAACGCATCAGAATTCAAACAGCCAACCCAGAGCATCAGAAAGTTCATTCTGTTCTCTATTTTAAGTGCAAGCAAACAGCTAAAAGCTGAACATCAAACTCAGCTTAAAAAAGTCTTCAGATTTAATGAGCTAAAATGAGGTTAGTAAAACAGAGGCTGAAACAAGACGTGTTGGAAAGAATAAAAAAGGTTTGCTTGGATTTTATAGTTTGTTTATAAAATAATGCCTCTCTCTTGTGAAGTTTTCAAGTGGTTCAAAAGCACACTTAGTTCCATGTGACAGAGCAGGAGTTGGGAGGCAAGTATTTTTATTCTCACCTCACAGATGAGTGAACCAGAGCAGAGGATCTGGCACTCTCCTTCTCTCGTGGCAGTCACAGCAAAGAACTGTCTAGACAGAACAAGACTTGCCCAGCATGCAGCAGGGAGTTCTTGACAGTCAGAGCTTTTTAGTTAGTTAGCTACTTGAATGGGTATCCAGGCCTTGAGACACGTCTCTTATCTATGCAGTTGTCAGTTCAATTCTTCCCTTGTACTCAGCACTGGTCAGGCCACATCTTGAGTACTGTGTCCAGTTCTGGGCTCCTCAAGTCAAGAGAGATGTTGAGGTGCTGGAAGGTGTCCAGAGTAGGGCAACAAAGCTGGTGAGGGGCCTGGGAGCATAACCCTGTGAGGAGAGGCTGAGGGAGCTGGGAGTGTGCAGCCTGCAGAAGAGGAGGCTCAGGGCAGAGCTCATTGCTGTCTGCAGCTCCCTGAAGGGAGGCTGTAGCCAGGTGGGGTTGGGCTCTTCTGCCAGGCACCCAGCAACAGAACAAGGGGACACAGTCTCAAGCTGTGCCAGTGCAGGTCTAGGCTGGATGTTAGAAGGAAGTTGTTGTCAGAGTGATTGGCATTGGAATGGGCTGCCCAGGGAGGTGGTGGAGTCGCTGTGCCTGCAGGTGTTGAAGCCAAGCCTGGATGAGGCACTTAGTGCCAAGGTCTGGTTGACTGGACAGGGCTGGGTGCTAGGTTGGACTGGATGAGCTTGGAGGTCTCTTCCAACCTGATTGATTCTAAGATTCTATGATTCTACTGACTGGTTCAGTGCTTAGAAATGTGCTTGTCAAATTTAAAACATCACTACTATTTCCAGCCTGTTTATTTCACAAGCAAAATTCGGATCAAGGAATTAGCGCGAATTTAGCAAGAGAGAATCCAGAAGATTTCAAATCTCTGCCACCTCTGTGCGGAAAGCAAAGAGGAGGACAGAGACGGCAGGAGCCTTCCTGGAGCTTCCAATATAGAACAAACACATAACCAATTCTGTTTTCCATCCATCTACTCTTTGCCTCTGAAGCTAGGCAAAAAGGAAGGGGCTGGAGATGTGGAGTATCTCTCACTTCAGCACCCAGGCTGAGCACCTAAGGTCCTTATCTGCATCACTCTGCTCCAGTTGCTTAACAGCAAACAGGCTTTTGAGACGAGCTCCTTTCTGTGCCCTCACAGAACCACGAGAGATTACACATAAGGAATTCATGGATCCAGTTTTCATCCCCATGATAATTTCCTCTTTTCCAGGGGGATAGTTCAGAGTGGGTAGGGAGAGAAGCATCATTAAGTCACTAGCTAAAACAAACAGTGCATTTTCACCACAGTAAGAACAACCCAGCCCACAGGATTAAGATCTGCCCTACCTCTCTGTCAAGCCCAGCTGCTACGGTGATAATGTCACCAGTCTCGTTGTTGATGGTGAACATGTTTGGAGAGGGACTGCTCGGGGCCTGGGACAAAATCCTGTATCTCAGCATCCCGTTCTGTGCGTTGGGATCATCAGCATCGATGGCCGTAACAGTCATCACATAGGTTCCTAGCAGCAGGATAAATAATGGATGTTATCTAAACACTTTGCTCAGATGACAGAAGATCGCTTACGAGCAACGACCACAGCAGTGTTATTTCTTTTGGGCAACTCTGCACATTCCTTCCCTTACTGAAAACAAACTGGTTAAACACAAGACCCACCAACAGTCTAATTAAAACACAGAGGAGGAGATAAAAATACTCCTTGTTTATAAAATCTCAGATTTGCTTATAACTGAAGAAGCTGCATAAACAATGAAACCCCACAAGTCTGCCACCAATAACATTTCTGCGGCCAGAGAGCTCCTCACGTTTGGATAAAAACATCATTAATTGGGCCAAGGCAAACAAGAGTTAATTTTCAGAATTGGTGCACATACTGATAGAGATTGAAAATCAATGTAAACAATACTCTGCCAAAGGTCTTGGAGATGCATGTCCTTTCCATCTGAAAGGCTAAGTCAACGCTGCAGAGTGAGGAAATACATTTCTTGTGCTAACCTTTCTGAAAAATTCATTATGCATTACTGACGATTTAAGAAAGTGGTTTCAGCCATAGTGCAAACTTGAGTCTGAGCAGATCAGAATTTTAATGCCATGTGAACAACATTTAGATTTTCTTGAGAATTCAAAGGGAACTGCTTGATTTCAAATCCCAGCAGATCCAAAGCCTCTGAGATTGACAATTAGAAAGTCAACTGTGTCCTAGGCTGCAACAAAAGCAGTGCGACCAGCAGGATGAGGGAGGGCACTCTACCCTTCTACTCTGCTCTCAGGATTCCCCAATTGCAGCACTGCACCCAGTTCTGGTGCCCCCTGCACAAGAAGGATGTGGAACTGTTGGAGCAGTTCCAGAGAAGGCCATGAAAATGAAGGCTGGAGAACCTCCCCTACGGGGACAGGCTGAGAGAGTTGCGGCTGCTCAACCGGGACCTCAGAATGGCCTTCTGGTACCTGAAGGGGGCTTGCAAGAAAGCTGGGAAGGGACTTATTACAAGGGCTTGTAGTGATAGGACAAGGGGCAATGGATTTAAGATGGAAGAAAGGAGATTTACACTGGAGATTAGGAAAAAAACCTTTACAGTGAAGGTGGGGAGATACTGAACAGGTTGCCCTGGGAGGCAGTGGATGCTCCCTCCCTGGAGGTGTTCAAGGCCAGGCTGGATGAGGCCTTGAGCAACCTGGTTTAGCAGAAGGTAACCCTGCCCATGGCAGGGGGGCTGGAACTGGATTATTTTTTAACTTCCTTGCAACCCAAACCATTTTGTGAATCTATGAACCTAGAACTGGCTCTGCTGGTATTTCAGAAGTCTCTTACACCTTGATCTGTCAACTGAACAAACGCATGCCAGGAGCTATCATGAACATCACTGTAAGAACTCTTGACACTATAAAAAGGATTTTTAAAACCAGGAATCTAAAAGTATTGGCTGGGTATTAGGAGGAAGTTGTTGCCAAAGAGAGTGACTGGCATTGGAATGGGCTGCCCAGGGAGGTGGTGGCATCGCTGTCCATGGAAGTGTTCAAGCAAAGCCTGGCTGGGGCACTTAGTGCCATGGTCTAGTTGACTGGCTAGGGTTGGGTGCTAGGTTGGACTGGATGAGCTTGGAGGTCTCTTCCAACCTGGTTGATTCTATGATTCTAAGTCCTATTGTTAAAGACCTCTCTGTTTCAGTTTAGGCACATAATATTTGCATCTTTTGGAAATTAACCCTAGCATGATAAAAACTGAATTAAAACTAAGATGAAATAAAAAGACTTTACCTGAGATTGTGCTCCTCACACCAAGACAACTTTGAAATGCCATAAGGTAGTGTGGTGGAATTGTAAGTTCCAGGCAAGTGGTCAGGATTGATCTCAAAGATATTTTCTATCCACACCAGTTCTGAGGTCTGAATGAAATCTTTTTCAACACCTTCAAAACAGATCTTTTCCCCACATGCACACTTTAAGAGCCCTTATTATGTATTACCTGGCTTTGATCCTTCCGGGACTGTCCCATTCCAAACCTGGTGTAAGAATTCAGGTCTGTTGTCATTCATATCAATGACATTAATAACAATGTCAATAGGGTTCTCCACCTGGTTTCCATTCACGTCCACTGCATGTGCTCTCAGCTGCAAAAACCATTAAACAGTGTTGGAATTTTGCCCATCATCCAGCCACAAACACACAGGAATGGTGACAGGAAGTTTCAGGTCAGACATTTTTAGCTCACTGTATTACTCCCCCCTCATATCAAACCCCTCGAATGTTCAGGTTGAAAGTCCTGTTCAGTCTTCTAAACGATTCCAAGTTGCAGACTTACTTCTCTGATTTGCTGAAAATGACTTTGCTTCGTGTCATTTTGATTAATACCAATGCCTACTGTGTCATATAAATCTGGTTTTAGTAATGGCCGTTAGAAAACAGACTCTAGGAATATGCAGATTTATATCAAACAGGCAGCAACTTATTAAGAATCCACAGGGAATGAACACTGACATCACTTTCAGAAATTCTTTCCTGATATTATGGATAATTAATAGACATAGATGCACAGGAAGAGTGCATGGAATAGATCTGTGTTACCTGGAACACTGAAGTAAGGCTTGTGATAAATCACTGTCAGTAAGCACACTGAAATTCCAGGCTAAAATTAATCTAAAGTGTATGGACTGAGTTTCAAAGATACTGAGACACTTAAATTTATTGCTTTGGTTGCCAGAGAGGACTAAGAATCTACTTTTGACAGTAAGATTTACCTAAATCATCTTAAATTGGACAGCCAAAAAATGGGAACACAGTACTTTCTAAAAATGTAAAACCTGATATCCAGGCCAGAGCCTGGCACCTTCTAGACAAAAGAACAACCTCCTCCTACAGCAGTCCTGCTGAACCCTGCTTTAAAAATATATTATATATATATATATGCCCTGGTATATATAAATGCACACATACATATATATGTATGCACACACACACATCTTCTGGCTCCAAACCTAGCAGACAGGAGCAAGAGGGCATTAACTCACCACTGGGGAAATGACTCACAGAAATGTAAACTCCCAAGTCAGTAAATCCTGCATGCCAATGTCAAACTCCAAGTAAAAAACTTATGGATGTGGGAGCTGCTCTCCTGTCATAGCCATTCCCCCACACACCTTCCCCCAGATGCCTCCTGCTGCCTCCTCTCTTGGGGAGCAGCACCTGAAGGGCTTCCCGGAGCTCAAGGCAAGGAATGTTTTAATCCATGACACGCTGGAAACTCTCTAGGAGCTGAGTGACTTCAGGAATGATTTCAGCGTGGTCTCTCAAACACAGAGGTCGTAGCTTGGTGTCCCCTCTTCCTTCAGAACTTTTTCCATTTATGTGATAAAATGAGGTTGAGAAGAGAGCTCTGCTGTTAAGACAGCATTCAGAGGGAAGGAAGAGCTAAAACAGCAGGTTCATTAGAAGTTCTAATATAAAAGTGACTAAATCTAAAGTGACTTTAATCTCAATGCTAACTTTGTGTCCTCTCGAAGTACTCTTTAGGACTTAATGCCTCATGTTGCTGGGAGAAATGCTTGTGGTCACTTGTGTGCCTCTGTCTACACCTTTTAGAATGCACTGCTCTAATGACTGTACTTCTGGAAGTATGGAATTGCCTGCAGAGAACAAGATACACCTTAACATGAAACAGGCCCACTGACCCAAGTGTGCTGCGCAGAGAAATGCTTCTACAAAGGGCCTCTGGAAGTGAGGATGAGGTGAAACAGGTGAAGCAGGCAGCACAGAGTGTGGCTGAAAGGAACCAGAAAGGCTTTGAAACTCAGTGTCACAACAAAGCTCCAGCTGTCTCTGTGTGCATGACGTATTAAATGATGATGTGTGTTCAAAGACTGGTTGGATGGGGCCTTTAGCAACCTGGTCTAGTAAGAGATGTCCTTGCCCACAACAGGGGGTTGCAATTAGATGATCTTTAGGGTCTCTTCCAACCCAACCCATTCCGTGACTCTCTGGAATCCGTGGCCTGCTTTGTCAATTCATTTAGAGCAAAGAATATCATTTCCATAAGCTGACAGACCTAATCTACAATTCCATTAAAATGCTTACATTTGGCCCCGAAAATGAAAATGGGTAGGTTATTCTTCCCATCCATTTCTCAGATCACAGCTGCTGCAATTCTAACAGCAGTCACATCCCTAATTGAAGTTGTTGAATTAAAAGTAAACTTTTGGAAACTACACATTCCAGTGGAGACTGTGATCAATGGCCTGCATTTGAAAGAAGCTACACTATCCATATCCCAATCGTTAACAATTACTTCATCTAAATACATTTAATCACTGTTTACATATGTTAATGTATTTAAGCTGCTTAAACATAGTAAGAGTTAGTCTGAGTCAGTACAATAAATACAAATCTGCTACAAACTCTTCAAATCATATCTCATAGAAAACTAAACGCCGGCTGCTCAAGTCGTGTTTGAAGCAGATGTTAAATCTTCAATTTGATAATCTGATTGATGGTAAATTAAACTCTTACATGAAAAGAAGCAATCTGCTCCCGGTCTAAAGGCTTTGTCACAGACAGCTGCCCTGAGATGGGGTTGATGATGAAGATGCCAGTTGGAGGTTGGTCAGCTCCTGGGCCCGTCACGCTGTACCGCAGCGAGAGGCTCTTGTCGCGATCGGACCTAATCTGTGAGTCAAGAAAGAGAAACATTTGGATGAGCTACAGACAGGCAGTGGATGGGACTGCTGCTGAGGCAAGCAGCAGCTCTTTCTTCTGGCTTTTCCATCTTTGTAAAAATAATTATTCTGGAAAGGGTACAAAGTTAGTAGAAAGTTTGGGGGTTTCAACTGCACCGTCAGAAAGCTGCTCAATCAATTTTCAGGAACGTAAAGCTTAAACCAATGCCCATCAGGATTCTTACCTGCTGGGGTTTGAACAGGATTGGGCAGAGATGGGCAGAACTGAATAGTCTGAGAAAATAAGGAGAGTAAGCAGGATTGAGTAACTGAACTGATAAGGAGGCACAGCTGCAGAGGGGTGACCTTGGGAGGCTGGCAGAGAAGCTGAGGGAGTTCTGAGCTGTACGAGGAAGGCAGGCTGGTCAGCCCTGGGAACAAGCAATGTTGTGGCTATCTTGCTGCAAAGGGGAATTAAGGAGGGTAGCTGATCAGGTCTGCCTCTGTGCTTGTGGACAGCTCATTTCTCCTATGTAAGCCTATCAAAAGTACAACCCTCTCTACCCAACTCCACTCTCTAGGTATCAGGCTTAGCTTCAATAAACAGATGGACTTTTATGCATCGTACTGGTGTAAGCCCATGTCTCTCCTTCTCCCACACAGCCTAGAAGAGAGGCCAACTCAACACTTATCTTCACCAGAAGTGCTATGATTCTAGAGAAGAAATATACTATCATAAAACTACCTAAGAAACAAAAAGCTGGTTTGTTTATTTCTCTCCCTTCTCTGTCTTCCCAAAAGAAAGCTATACATAGACTGTCTTTGGCTGCTGGCTTGTAGAAACTTGTTGATTTTGTTTAAAGACTGAACTCTGGTCTCACCTTCCAAGGAGAAGAATTAAAAGGGCACTGCATGCGTGAGGAGCAGGTGAATCACCAGCAGGCACAGCAGCAAAACACAGCAAAACTCTATCCTGTCTACCGGGGCTAATGCTCCACCAAGCTCCAACTAATACTCACAGAAGCTGATCATGACCAACCAGTACCATGGCTGGAAACTCTCTTCTATGCTGGGCTCCTAGCCCAGCTACATCTGTGCTGCAGAGCTGAGTGGTGATGATGATGTCCTCATCCCCTTCCGTCCTACTTCTTCCTGTCTTCTGGTGCACCACTCCTCTGGCTCATCCCCTCATTTCCCCAGCTGGAAAACTGCTGTGCAGATGACTGGAGATCTCCTGCACCAGCAGAGATCCTCAACCACTTAAGGAAGTCATCACAGCACTTAACAACCAAGCCAAGAGTTCATCTTCCACCAGTATGGCAGCACAGGGATAACTTTAAGAAACTCCTAGTCCAAGCGGCCAACCCATTACACACAAAGGTAGCAACAGAAACCAGCCCCAAAGACTGGGGCTGGTTTGGACTATGAACAAGACATCACTCACACAAAATCTCCTCAAGAGCTCTCCAAGGGACACCAAAACCACATTTCTATTAACTTCCTTACCCTCACTAATTCCTGAGGAAATGGTCCTCTGGAATTTTCTGGTAGGTTGATTGGAGGAATAACCCAGTCTCTCTTCTGCCTCTTCAGAGGGCTGCTGTGCTTGTGTTGTTGCCATGGAAATACGATGTCTTCAATTTTCTTTTGGTCCTTTCCCAGGTGCAAGATAAAACGAAGCACATGTTAGAAGGAGAATCACTGGGAGGTGTTATAAAATCAACTCAGATACAAGTACAAAATGGACTGAGAGGCTCCTTCCTCTGTGCTCACAGAGCTGGTTTGTTCGCATTCACAACACAGTAGGAAAACAACCAAGAGTATTTACAACTGCACTGCAAAATGTTAAGCACTCCTTTTCTCTTCTCCTTCCACAAGTTGGAGGAGAAAGGGATTTATCAACTATTTATAACGTAGCAGCACTGTGTAAACTGCTCTGCACTTTCTGAAAAGTAGTTAATACCTTGCAGAATTTAACAGTATGCCTTTATGTATTTCTCATTAACCAGAACTTCAGCTCAGGTAATGTGCTACTCTACATTAAATTTAGATCTGGGTGTGCTAAAATATAATTTGAGTTTCAAGAGAAGTTTTAATACATACTGGTAGGGAATGTCTCAAATATTTATGATCCTATTAAATCCCATAGAATTAATGCTGTAATTATTTTAAACCTATGTCAGCCATGATGGATGCAGTAGATGACCCACTTTACACACTGGGCATTAATCTTAGCTTGGTGTCAACATTCCCTTCTCTATCTGCACTCAGTTCAGCCTTTGGATCAGCACACACACAGTCATGCCAGCTTGCTTAAGGGTGGAGACAGGAAAAAAACTTTTCCCAACTCTAAGAGCTAAAAAAGGTGAATCAAATATGGCACAGTACAAATAATTGCCCAACGTGAGGCCACATTCCACTGCTCCACATTCTGCTAACAAGGATGCCTGAACTGTGTTCACAGAATGGTCTGGGGTGGAATTGACCTTAAAGATCATAGAATCATAGAATCATAGAATCATAGAATGGTTTAGGTTGGAAGGGACCTCAAGGATCATCCAGTTCCAACCCCCATGCCGTGGGCAGGGACACCTTCCACTAGACCAACTTGTTCAAGGCCTCCTCCAGTCTGGCCTTGAGCATCTCCAGGGAGGGAGCATCCACAACCTTCCTGGGCAACCTATGCCAGTGTCTCGCCACCCTCAGCAGCACAGAATTTCTTCCTAGTATCCACTCTAAGTCTACCCTCCTCATGCTTAAAGCTGTCCCCTCTCATCCTATCATCCCAAGCCTTTGTAAGAAATTCCTTCCTGGGATCTTTGGAATGAGCAGGGCATGCCCTGATAAATCCAAGTATCTACTCTTTTAACAGACTTTTACAGACAAAAAACAGGTTCATAGAATCAGTCAGGGTTGGAAGGGACCACAAGGATCATCTACTTCCAGCCCCCCTGCCATGGGCCAGGGTCACCCTACCCTAGAGCAGGCTGCCCACAGTCTCAGCCAGCCTGGCCTTAAACACCTCCAGCCATGGGGCCTCAACCACCTCCCTGGGCAACCCATTCCAGGCTCTCACCATTCTCATGCTCAACAACTTCCTCCTCACGTCCAATCTGAATCTACCTACCTCCAGCTTTGCTCCATTCCCCCTAGTCCTGTCCCTCCCCAGCTTTTCGGTAGGCCTCCTTCAGATGCTGGAAGGCCACAATAAGGTCACCTGAGAGTCTTGTCTTTTGCAGACTGAACAGCCCCAACTCTTTCAGTCTGTCCTTATAGCAGAGGTTGCCTTTGTTAAAAAAAAATGACTCAGAAGATCTGACCTCATCATCACCTAAGCAAACAAAAAGATGAGGATTACACATCTCTGGTTTCCAGTATGCTCTTGGGAAGGATGTTTTGCATCACCACACTATTTTGACTTTCTATTTGGATCTTGTAATGCAGACCTAAGTTAATCTCTGAATAAATTTGGTTGTTCATTTGTATACTAAGCACTTTGTGAGAGAAGGTTAAGAAACAGCAGGCAGCAAGCGATACAACAGAAAAAGGCAGCAGCCCCAGTGCTGCTTTTCTGGAGTAAATACATTGCTATTTGTCTCTTGCTCAGTTTGATTTTTGTTACACGAGGTGGTTTATGCTGTGGCAGCTTCCAGCAGAGGGAGACCATCTTCCTTCCCAAGTGCTGCTGGAATCATGAATAATTTACAATCTCCAATTTGATTATGAAGGAACAAGACAAAGCCAATATTCCTTGCCAGAAACGCTTTCCTGCTACTGCTGTAAATCTACAGCTCCCATCTAATAAACATGACTGATGCATTCGAGCACAAATTTGTTTATTCTGTGGTTATATTTAACCACTTGAATAAATACTGTCATACTTTCAAGCAACTGCAAACAAAGAAATGACCGTGGCCGACTTAAATTCAGGTATAAATCGCGAGCTATGCAAACAATAAAAAGCTCAAGCAGAAATGAATCCCAGCTACTTAAACAGGCATGTCCTTCCGTGCCAGAGGAAAGACACAGAGGACCAGAGTGAAGGAAGCTCATCCTGAAGCTCCAGCTTTGCATGCACTAGGTGTTCGTCACTGCACTGCCCCATGCGGAGGAGCATGACAGATGGAATACAACCCCTGGATATAGGCCTGTTTGCCAAGACACGGTTATGCAGGCTGCATTTAGTTGTTTCACCTGTTCTGAAGCTGGCTCAGGGGTTAGCTTCACTCTCATTTGCCACTCTTCCTGGGTTTCCTTGTCTTGAGCAGACACGACGAACTCTGTGGGCTCTGCTGAAAGTTGGAAGCTTCGCTCTGCGTAGACCACACCATCCTCACCTACTCTGAAATCTTCTGGCTCACTGCTGCCAAAGTGTATTTTTTTGTTTCCATCACAGCTTCGAAACCTCACTGCAAAGCAGACAGAGAAGAAAGAACAAATAATGAAAAAGCAGCCCACTTGAACTCAGTGTGACACAAAATGCATTAAGAGCACATATTCAAAGCAGAAAGACTTCACTTGCTGCTGCTTCTACCACATGCAACTCCGAAGTTCAAGACTTGCACTTTATGGGTCAGTCCACACAAAAGCAATATCCTTCCATGTTTTTAACCCTAGACAGAGTGTGTCCCTCCCAAACACCTGCCCACCAGCAAGAAAACCATTTCTTTCCATGTCCTACATGACACTTCAGCCCATTTCCAGTGGAACGGCCACAAGGATTTGCATCTCAAGCCTCACAAAGTTCCAGTCATGTCACAGAATCATAGCACCATTTTGGTAGGAAAAGGCCTTTGAGACCATCAAGTTCAACTATTAACATCAATTCATTAGAAACAACACATTTAATTACACTGCAAGAAGAACAAAAACCAAGCCCGCTGAGAGTGCCCTCTCTGCAGAAACTAAGGGCAAGGCAGAAACACAGAAATGTACTAAGAGATTCATTTCTGTCCTCAGCTCAGCCTGTGACTCATTTTCATCATCTCAGGTAGCCAAGGTCC
Source organism: Tricholaema leucomelas (assembly GCA_013400475.1). NCBI lineage: Eukaryota > Metazoa > Chordata > Aves > Piciformes > Lybiidae > Tricholaema lacrymosa > Tricholaema leucomelas. The sequence continues at coordinate 19,622 of WAAF01020645.1, forward strand.
CCACTTCTCCCACCAAGACAGAGCTGACAGCTCAGTTCCCAATAGCTGGGCAGCTGTAACTGCCAGATCAAGGGAGGTTGTCCTCCCCTTTACTCTGCCCACACACATGTGAAGTAGTGTCCAATTCTGAGTCCCCAGTTACAAAGAGACAAGGAACTCCTGGAGAGAGTCCAGCAGAAGATTACAAAGGTAACTGAAGCATCTCTCTTACAAGGAGGGTCTGAGAGTGCTGGGGCTGTTTAAACTGGAGAAAACTAAGAGAGGATCTTATTAATGCTTAGAAGTATCTAAAGGGTGGATGTCAAGAGGATGGGGCTGGACTTTCAAAGCCCAGTGACAGCAATAAAGGGCAATGGGCACAAACTGGAACACAGCAAGTTACATTTGAACATATGGAAAAACCTCTTTCCTGAGGGTGTTGGAGCCCTGGAGCAGGCTGCCCACAGAGGCTGTGGAGTCTCCTTCTCTGGAGACTTTCAAGACCTGCCTGGACATAGTGATCTTGGGCAACCTGCTCTAGCTGAACCTCTTTTAGCAGAATTGGACTGGATCTTTGAAGGTCACAGAATGACAGAATATTAGGGGTTGGAAGAGACCTTGAGAGATCTTCCATCCCAACTTCCCTGCTAAAGCAGGATCACCTAGGGCAAGCCACAGGGGAATGTTGGTCCCTTCCAAACCTTACCATTTTGTCAGCTCTTGGACTGAGTTTCTTCATCTACAAGATGAAGGCAGCAAGAAACACCTCACAGAGAAAAATTCTAAGTTGAAGACCTCACTTTTTTTTTTTAAGCTATTTCCTGTACCACAGATGTCCATTCATCTACTTAGGAGTTACTCAGTCCTGTTCCAATTCCCACCCATACCCCTTCTCTTCTCCCACCCATACCCCTTCTCTTTGTCCCGTCTGACAGGGGCACACTGGCACAAGAAGTCTGTAACACGATGGGAAGTGCACAAAACACAACTGCCAACAGGTTGCTGCCTTCTTTACCCAATTGCTTTTGCTACCACTCATCTTCTGGGTTACTGCAAGCAGTAGTAGGTTAAAAATGAAAGTGTTCTTTTATAACCAATGATCGTTCTTTAATGCTTCCAAAGTGTTATGAAATATTTGGCTTGTATGGGCAATAGAAGGGAAAACATCATTAGGAAGGTTGTGCAGAAATGCACATGCTGAAGATGAAATGAGGCTTTATGCCTCATTTCAGTTATTGGACTTTTTATATTGTGCTAAACCATGCACAAACTATTTAGCTTCGAAACTTAAAGGTCCCTCTCCAGAAAAATCACTATGAAATGTCATGCATCATCTGCTTTGTTTTGTAATGCACTATTTCAGGAAGGTACTCAGAAGAAGAATTGTACCTTTTTGCATCTGAACTTCAAGGACTGAGATGATGTTCAGATGACATGTGAAATTTGTTTCTTTGCTGCACCCTTTCAATTATCCAGAATGCCCCATTTGCCCTCTCCTGACATGGCTGTACTCTCAAAGGGTCTATCAGGTACAAAAATGAGATGAACTCTGGCATTCCTTCAAATGAATGATAAAATGCCAACCTCCTTCATGCTAATCTGGCTGGGCTGGGCAGGGATACTGCTCTTTCCAGACAGCAACCAGAGTCTGAAGGTCTCCCTCAGTCAAAGATCAGCCTTGCCTGGAGAAGAAGGGCAGGCCATGTGCACACAGCACTGAACACAGGGAGAAGAAATCTGCCTGGGTACGAAGGCTGAACCCTCACCACTGGGCTCCTCCTGCAGTCCCTTTCTTAGAATCATAGAATCAACCAGGTTGGAAGAGACCTCCAAGCTCATCCAGTCCAACCTAGCACCCAGCCCTGTCCAATCAACCAGACCACAGCACTAAGTGCCCCATCCAGTCTTTTTTTGAACACCTCCAGGGATGGTGACTCCTTGCAGATACTGCCTCAAGGCCTCCCATGGCTAATAAATACTCATCCTCTCACACCACTGTTCATGTATGTCACTCTCTGGCCACCCCTATTGCTCCCCAACTGCCCTCTACCTACTCCAGAAAGCATAACTCACTTTCTTTCCTACAGATCTACAGCTGTGCAAGATTTGAAAGTAACAAAAGCCTCTGGTTCGCTGTTGATGTGGGAGGAGAAAACTGACTTGCAAAACATCCAGCTCCCAAATGTTGACCATCCCATTGATCCCCTCCACTTTTCAGCACTGAGCCTCACAGTTTGAGTCAGCTCAGAGGTGCCAAATGGAAATGCAACAGCCAGCTGAGAACATACACAAATCTCAGCCAAGGGTATCAAACCACCACTTTAAAACAACCCTATCAATACCCAGAAGCCATTACTGTGGCCCTAACTCTGTAATCCTGATTAGCTAACCTTCAGACAGGGATATTCTACATTGTTTAGCACAACAATAAAGAGGTACCCAACAAGAGTTTACTCCAGAGTCACTACAGCTAATGACTGAAGAAATTACTGACTGCATTACCAAACAGTGCTGCTCACACTTGGAGTTCAGAGGCACAGACCACCCATAACCCATGGAGAAAGCTGGACCTCCTCCAAGCATCATCTCTGGTCACAAACAAAACTCTCAGTTGCAGACAGTTCACATTAAGAGACTAAGGAGGGGGGAAAAAGGCAGCCAGTAATATAAGCCATAGCTCCGTGCCTCTGCTGACCTCTCATTGAAGCTACAGATGCTCCCAAAACTCATAGAATCACTGAATAGTTTGTGTTGGAAGGGATCTTAAAGATTATCCAGTTCCACCCCTGCTGCCATGTGCAGGGACATCTCCCTTAGGTTGCTCAAGGCCTTCAAAAGCCTTGAAAAGTTTTATGCCCAGCTCGGTCTGGTGTCTATCCCAAAGTGGCTTGACCAAAAGGACAAAGACTGAGCCAGATCCACCTCTAGCTCTTCTGGGCATCCAAACATTGATCATTACTGCTTTTCAAAAATGGAACATTTACAATGTGGTTTACAGTTATTATGGTCCAAAAGACTAAGATATCACAACAACACTTTATAATTGCTACACAGTACCACAATATATTACTTTTAATAAATATATATCCAAATCCATAAAGAAGATCATTTCTTTACCCCCATCTTCTTCCATGTGAGTGTCTGCTCAGTGACTTTGCTGATGACACCAAACTGGGAGGCTTGGCCGATACAGCTGAAGGCTGTGTGGCCATCCACAGAGACCTGGACAGACAGAGCTGGACACAGAGGAGCCAAATGAGGTTCAACAAGGACAAGTGCAGAGTCCTGTACCTAGGGAGGAATAATAAACTGCAGCAGTACATGTTAGGAAGTGACTGCTGGAGAGCAGCCCTGTGGAGAGGGACCTGGGAGTGCTGGGGGAGAACATCCATGGCACAGCAATGTGCCCTTGTGGCCAAGAGGGCCAATGGGATCCTGGAGGGCATTAAGCAGAGTGTGTCCAGCAGATCGAGAGCTTCTCCTTCCCCTCCACTCTGCCCTGGTGAGACCTCATTTTGAGCACTGCCTTCAGTTTTGGACTCCTCAGTTTAAGAGGGACAGGGATCTGCTGGAAGAGAGTCCAGTGGAGGGCTATAAGGATGATGATGGGACTGGAGCACTGCCTGATGAGGAGAGGCTGAGGGACCTGGGGCTGCTTAGTCTGGAGAAGACTCAGAAGACTGAGAGGGGATTTAATCAATTTTTATAACTATCTGAGGGCTGAGGGGTCAGGAGTGGGGGACAGGCTCTGCTCACTGCTCCCTGGGATAGGACAGGGAGCAATGGATGGAAGCTGCAGCACAAGAGGATCCAGCTCAACACAAGGGGGAACTTCTTGACTGGAAGGGTCCCAGAGCACTGGCACAGGCTGCCCAGAGAGGTTGTGGAGTCTCCTTCTCTGGAGCCTTTCAAGGCCTGTCTGGATGTGTTCCTGTGTGACCTGAGCTAGATTGTACGGTCCTGCTGTGGCAGGGCGGGATGGACTCGATGTTCTCTTTGGTCCTTTCCAACCCCTGCCATCCTGCGAGCCTGTGATATAGACTCCAGTAGCAAAAAAAGAGGGGGAGAAAAAGAAGAAAGGAAGAAAAAGCCACTCTGCTAGCCACTTCATTGGTATTCCTCCTCCAGGCAACTCTAAAATTCAATGAAAATCCCTTCTCTTTGACAGTATCCTGGTAAAAATGTATAAAATTGCCAATGCTTTGTGAGAATTATTCTCCCTTTGCAAGGAGCACACATTAACAAATTATAGTCAAGTCTTACCATCGATAATTAAATTCCCTTGACGGAGTACAGGTTGTGCAGTAGCTGCTCTCCCCCCAACCACATGGTTATCAGTCTTGCAAACTCGATTTAGACCACTTGGCTGCATTTTTCAGTGCTCAACTGGTCTGAACAAACAGACATTTCCCACTGTAGAGTTTTAGGCAAAGATTCTTCTACAGGAAGAATTTGTTTTCCTCCCCTTGTGGATAATGACTGTTTATACCAACCATGTTCTTTCTACCAACCATGTTCTTTCTACCAACCACACAAAAGGGAGGCTTTGATTTCCCAAAGTCACTTTATGTTGACAGATCAATCATATGGATTGGTTTCATTTTAATAAAGGTTAACTAGAGATACTGTGAAGCATCTGAGTCACTCCATACACAGCAGAAAGAGTAACCGAGGATCCGATTTCACTGCTGTTTAGTAATGCTCTGGGTAAATGATCAGGTCTGAGCATCTCACAGCCTGATTTGTGGATTTTTAAAAGCGTTTCTCTTTTGGGTATCTTCTGCATCTTTTGAAAAGTATCTGCTTTTTCAAAGTACATTTTCTGAAAGCATGACTCAAGCTCGAGGAGAGGAGATTTAGACTGGAGATTAGGAAGGAATTCTTTACCAGCGAGGGTGGTGGAACAAGTTGCCCAGGGAGATCATAGAATCATAATCAATCAGGTTGGAAGAGACCTCCAAGCTCATCCAGTCCAACCTAGCACCCAGTACTGTCCAATCAAGCAGACCATGACACTAGCTTGGTGTCATCCGCAAACTTACTGCTGCTGGACTCAATCCCCTCGTCCAGATCATCAGTAAAGATGCTGAACAGGACTGGGCCCAGCACTGATCCCCGGGGAACTAAGTGCCTCATATAGTCTTTCTTGAACACCTCCAGGGACAGCAACCCCACCACATCTCTGGGCAGCCCATACCAATGCCAATCACTCTCTCTGTGATGCTCCCTCCTCAGAGGTATTCAAGGCCAGGCTGGATGAGGGCTTTAGCAACCTGGGCTAGTTGAAGGTTTCTTTGTCCATAGCAGGGGGGTTGTAATTAGGTGCCCTTTAAGGTCCAATCCAACTCAAACCATTCTATGAATCTGTGAATCATAACCTGAAATAGAACTATTTTAAGTTTAAAAGAGACTACACCTTTGGTAGTATGGAAGCAGTAATAAGCAGCATGGGAGTAAATGCAATTAGTTGACATGCTCAGAACAAAGCTGTGCCCAGGGATTTACAAAAACACAGCTTTTAAAGAGAAGAAAAATAGCATTTAGTAGTAGCATGTCATTATTATTAAACATTAGACTCTAAGACAAAAGACCATTAGCATCCTAATTTGGCAGTCGCTTCTTGTCCTAGAATCAAGACAAGTAGAATCTATTAAAAAAGAATAAGAAAAGACCTCTGTGACTACAACATTCTAAGATGAAAGTCTACAGCTCTGTGGCACTGAAACAAGCTTTCAAGCTAGCACTCTTGCATGGAAGCAATTACAAGGTATGTGTAGTGTACAAAATGGTTAACAACCACACATGCAAAGTCATTTAAAGTGCACTAGAGAGCTACACCACTCCTACTGGGGTCTAATGAGATAAATGATTCATGCAGCAGCAGCAGCTACAGGTTGGACTTGATGATCTAGGAGGTCTCTTCCAACCTTGGTGATACTGTGATACTGTGATACCACACCAGTAATCTTCAATTACCTAGAACCATTGCCCAGACAATGAAACCCCTTTTTCAGCTACTTGAGCTGCTTTGCACTCCTTGCCATCCTGCTTCTGCTGCTTTTCAAAGAGCCATCATAGAAGCACAGAATGGTTTAGGCTGGAAGGGGCATTAAAGATCATACAGTTACAACCCTTTGCCATGGGCAGGGACACCTCATACTAGATCAAGTTGCTCAAGGGCCTATCCAACCTGGCTCTCAACATTCACAGGCATGGAACCTCCACAGCTTTCCTGGGCAACCTGTGCCAATGCCTCAGCATCCTCATGGAGAATAATTTCTTCCTAATGGATAATCTGCATCTAGTCTCTTCCTGTTTGAAGCCATTCCCCCTCATCCTGTTACACCATGCCTTTGCCAAAAGCCCCTCTCCAGGTCCCCTGTAGACTCTTTCAGGTACTGGAAGGCTGCTCTAAGGTCTCCCCGGAGTCTTCTCTTCTGCAGGCTGAACAATCCTAACTCTCAGCCTGTCTTCATAGCAGAGGTGCTTTGTATTATGCAAATAACACTGGAATTCACTGGCTGAGGGACTAACCACAGAATGCTCTCATGGTTTAGATTATTAGCAGTTTCTCATGAACACATGAATGTACAACAGAGACTATGAATACGGCATTTTCCTTACTTGCTTTGATCTCGAGACACTTGCACTGAGTTTCCCACCTGGATTGTTGCACTTTGAAAATATCCAATTCACTTCTAAGTGACATCCACAGAAATACCACCACCACCACCACCACCACCAAAAGTGTCCTTCCTTCCGTGAATTTGCTGGAGCAGTATTAACTCAACTCGCCAGAACAAGACATAGCCTCAGGCTGCGCCGGGGGAAGTTTAGGCTCGAGGTGAGGAGAAAATTCTTCAGTGAGAGAGTCATTGGCTACTGGAATGGGCTGCCCAGGGAGGTGGTGGAGTCGCCGTCCCTGGGGCTGTTCAAGACAAGGTTGGACGTGGCACTTGGTGCCATGGTCTAGCCTTGAGCTCTGTGGTAAAGGGTTGGACTTGATGATCTGTGAGGTCTCTTCCAACCTTGGTGATACTGTGAGACTGTGAACTCCTCTTTCCTCAATGCCTTTGCACCAACCTCAAGGCAAAGGCTCACTTAGAGGACATTATGGAAATTGCAACAAATTCCATGTGCTAACAACATATACACTCCAGCAATAGAGTTAAGAGTGTGTATCATAAAATGGAAAACCCAGGCCTATTTAATCCACTCAGGATCACTCTGCAGCAGATAAAATAAATAGAGTAAGAAAGCAGCTTACATACAACTACCCAACAGATACTTTACCTTTGACAGAATGAGGAATTTTATGAAACACTCTGCTTGAACTGCTTAGCTAGCTACATATTAACATCTAAACATTACCTGCTTCAAGAACACTCAGAATTTAACAACTTTTCCTACTTTTCAGAGAGGGAGAAATGAAAACAGAGTGGAAAAAAAAAAGCCCTCACTCCGCTTTATAAAACCAGTTGCTCATTCAGGCTGGTTACTCCTGTGTCTGTAAGGTGATCTGTTAGTCCTACTAACAGAGAGCACATGCTCATATTTCAGCTCATGGCTTGCTGGGGTGGCATGTAAAATGCCCACGAGACATCCTTTACTACAATTATAGCTAACCTTCAAGAGCAGTCGGGTTTTGACGTCACCGTAGACCATTATAATCGCAAAGAACCGAACTACATTTCCCCATCACCAGCAGCACTTTTAAAGTGGGTCTGATTTTATAACCTTCAGAGATCAGCTTAAAACCAGTATTTAGTTATTGAACTACTTATTTTATATTTGGGTGGTCTACAAGAAGCCAGGAAAAGGTTCTGTTCTCAGCTGAGGGAACTGGCTAGGGAAACTGCTGATGCAAAATGGGTATGGACTATAATCAGGTTATTTCAGACAATGGCATTTTCCTACCTGTGTTAGAACTCAATTTGTCATTACATCCTTTAGAGATACTTCAATACACTAGGGTTGTTTCTAAAAGGTTCTTTCACTGTTTTTCTCTAATCCTCATTTCTACTTCTACCTTCACGCACCTTAGTTTGTCCTGCACCCCAGACCATCCAGATAAATCGTACAATCAGTCAGGGTTGGAAGGTACCACAAGGATCATCCAGTTCCAACCCCCACTGCCATGGGCAGGGACACCTCACACTGCATCAGGCTGTCTAGAGCCTCATCCAGCCTGACCTTATACAGCTCCAGGGATGAAGCTTCCACCACCTCCTTGGACAACCCATTCCAGAGTCTTTCCACCCTCATGCTGAAGAACTTCTTCCTAACATTCAGTCTGAATCTACCTATTTCTAGTTTTGTTCCATTTGCCCCAGTCCTATCACTACCTGGCATCCTAAAAAGTCCCTCTCCAGCTTTCTGTAGGCCCCTTAAGATACCGAAAGGTCCCGGTAAGGTCACCTCGGAGGCTTCTCCTCTCCAGACTGAACAGCCCCAACTCTCTCAGTCTCTCCTCGCAGCAGAGGTGCTCCAGCCCTCTGATCACCACATCAATCTCAAAGTACCCCTCATTTTGAGCCAGAGCAACCAGCCTGTGACACTTCACAAGAAAGCCTGGCTGTCAAAAAGCTGCTGTGTACCACTCCCTGAAAAGCAACCCTGCTAATACAGCACTGCTTTTGAAACCCTCTGCCTTTGTGCTGCGCACTGTGTTCTGCCACCCCAGCCCACGCCGAGTGGAAGGCTACTTCGGTGGGTCACACGAAATCCACTGGAGTTCTGCAGCTAGGGGCCAGATATAGCCATTGGCTTTTAACTCCTATTTTCACTTGACTTCACAAGTTTACAAAGTGCCAAGTGAAAGCCAGGCTATGAAACTTTCCAGAGGGTGGGGGAAAAAAAAGTGTCACAGCAAAAAGTTTCAGCTGAGATAGAACTGGGAGATACACTCAAGCTGTTTACCAACTTGAGCTGTTTCATGATCTGACTCACAGGAGCTGAACTTTCCCTATCTCCAGACTGTTCTTTTAATCATTTATCTATTCAGCTAGGAAAACAATAATCAAAAGTGATTTCCAGGACTTATCTATTTCATACTGTATACTTCTATTTCATTAACTGAAAGCAGTTCCAGAGTGATCTGCAGCAGGCATTAGGTAAAACCTGCTACTAATACAGGACTTTTCTCTGTGGAATCAAGATGCTCAGTGAGTAGTCTACTGCAGAAAGCTACAAAAGTTGTAAGAGAAGTTGTATGATGTTGTGATAAAAACATTTGTGCTACTAACTGCCACTAACACTCATTCCATGCAATCCTCCTTCCTGCCCCCCTCCTCAGACTGCCAGATCTAAACAGACAAATATGCACAGTTCCCAAAATAGCCTATTTTCACAGCAATCTGGCAGCCCACACAGCAGGATGATAGTGGACACAGACCTCCCTCTCCTGCTTTCTGAAGCAGCTCTTTTTCATTCTTCATTTGTACAACAGCGGTTTTGGCAGTGGTTTTTTTCCTTTTGAAGTATTCTGTGGCAGGGTGCTGCTGGAAAATACTAAAGCCCAGCAAGGCACACTACAAACTGTAAACCCTACAAACTCAAACAGGTTGTAGGTGTTCAAGGAAAGCCTGGATGAGGCACTTAGTGCCATGGTCTAGATGACTGGATAGGGCTGGGTGCTAGGTTGGACTGGATGATCTTGGAGGTCTCTTCCAACCTGGCTGATTCTATGATTCTGTGAATTGGGGCTGTTCAGCCTGGAAAAGAGAAGACTACAGGGAGATGGGAGATCTTGTAACTACAGCTCAGGAACAGAAGAGGTCCTATTCTGTGAATGGGCTGCCTCCAGAGGTGGTGGAGTCACCATCCCTGGAGGTGTTTAAAAGGAGGCTGGATGAGGCACTTAGTGCCATGGTTCAGTTAATTAGAAAGTGTTTGGGATAGGTTGGAGTTGATGAACTCAAAAGTCTTTTCCAACCTGGTTAATTGTGTGATTCTATGATTCCACAGCAAGGCTGGGGAGGGAATGTTTAGAAGAGCTTGCAGCAACAGGACAAGGGGCAAAGGTTTGAAATTGGAGCACAGGAGATTGAAGCTGGACATGAGGACTCTTTTCCCTTCCTCCTCGATCTGGCCCTGGTCATCCTGATCTAGTTGGAGGTGTCACTGCTGACTGCACCAGGGGCTGGAAAAGGGGAGGCTCAGGGCAGAGCTCATTGATATCTACAGCTACCTGAAGGGAGGCTGTAGCCAGGTGGGGTTGGGCTCTTCTGCCAGGCAAGCAGCAACAGAACAGATGCCACAGTCTCAAGTTGTGCCAAGGGAGGTACAGGCTGGATATTAGGAGGAAGTTGTTGGCAGAGAGAGTGATTGGCATTGGAATGGGCTGCCCAGGGAGGTGGTGGAGTCACCATCCCTGGAGGTGTTGAAGCCAAGCCTGGCTGGGGCACTTAGTGCCATGGTCTAGTTGACTGGCTAGGGCTGGGTGCTAGGTAGGACTGAATGATCTTGGAGGTCTCCTCCATCCTGGTTGATTCTATAGGATGCCCTTTGAGGGTCCCTTCCACCCCAATTCAATCTGTGAATCTGTACCCACTGAAGTGTTTTCTTTCACAGGTAGCCACAGCAGACTGCCCGACCCTGGCATTCAGAGCCTCCCACAGCTCTTTACTGAAATGCCATCTAGTTCCCGGCTGCCATAATCCTTTTTGTGCACAGAACAAAGCGGTAAGAGGCGTGCCAGAATGGGAACGGGGCTGGCCTTCTTTCTGTCCCATAGCAATGCCCCTGCAGCTTTTCAGGGCTGGAATACCAGCCATCAGCAAAACACGGGGCTGGTATCTCAAACTCAGTCCAAATTATCTCTGACTCACTGAGCCTTTTCAGGCCTCTCCTCTGCCACTGGGCGACACAAAGATCTTGTGCGCTTTGACACCCCTTTTGTCTTTGTTTTAGAAAAGGAAAATTAAAGGCAAAAAGAGAGAATAAGCATCTTCCAGAAGGGGAAGTACTTCTGTTGCGACAACTGCTTTTGTTTTCAGGCACAAAAAGGTTTCTTTCCCTTCTGCTCTGCACTGTTGAAGGCAGTTTGGCTAAAGATGAGCCCACAGGCCCCTGCAGCAGCTTTTTCATTTTCCCTCCCCCCCCCCCTCCCTAAATTATGCCAGCTGAAAGAAAACTGGGTAATAAATGTCATTTCTGTCCTCTGGAGTACGCAATGCACCTTTAATACTTTCCCAAGTATACCAATCTACACAGTAATAAAAAGAAGGATTAAACACTAATCTCTTAGACCCATAATGCATCAACCGACTACACCTGCTAAAATCCAATTTGGTAATTAAAAAAATGTAGCTACTCAACAGTCAAAGCAGGAGACTAAAGGGAAAGCAGAGGCTATGCAGACAGCTAGCTGCAAACAGTTGCAGAATTCAGGCACTTAACACAAACCTATTTTTATCTTCACTCATTTTTATGTGACCTTAAGCAGCGTAAGAAACAAATACCTACAATTATGGTGCAGCAATTAAAGGGCAGTTTTATTGCTACAGTAATGACTTAAATATCTAGTAAAAGCAAGATAAGCAGCTCTGTCTTTTGGTCTATCTTTAGAAAAGGAAAAAAAGAAAGTAGGTTTTTACCATTTTTCCTCCTTTCCCCCCTCTCTGTTAGCAGTAAGGAGAGACAGACTGAGAATAGATGCTTTTATGTGCTCTCTCTGCTCGATGCTCCTGGCCCAAAGGCCTTGTAGGATTCAGGTTTCATCTTCCTTTAGTTTTCCTTCCCTCTATCCTTCCCTGTTCCCTTCCTTCCCTCTCCTCTTTCCTTCTCTTCCTTTTCTCTCCCCTACCTCTCCTCTCTCCTTCCTTTTCTTTTCTTTTCTTTTCTTTTTTTCTTTCCTTTCCCCTCACCTTCTCTCCCCTCTCCTCCCCCTCTCCTCTTTTCTTCCTTTCCTTTCCTTTCCTTTTTCCTTTCCTTTCCTTTTTCCTTTCCTTTCCTTTTTCCTTTCCTTTCCTTTTTCCTTTCCTTTCCTTTTTCCTTTCCTTTCCTTTTTCCTTTCCTTTCCTTTTTCCTTTCCTTTCCTTTTTCCTTTCCTTTCCTTTTTCCTTTCCTTTCCTTTTTCCTTTCCTTTCCTTATTCCTTTCCTTTCCTTATTCCTTTCCTTTCCTTATTCCTTTCCTTTCCTTATTCCTTTCCTTTCCTTATTCCTTTCCTTTTTCCTTTCCTTTCCTTTCTCCTTTCCTTTCCTTTTTCCTTTCCTTTCCTTTTTCCTTTCCTTTCCTTTCCTTTTTCCTTTCCTTTCCTTTTTCCTTTCCTCTTTCCTTTCCTTTTTCTTTTCCTTTCCTTTTTCCTTTCCTTTCCTTTTTCCTTTCCTCTCCCCTTCCCCTTCTCTCCCCTTCCTCTTCTCTTTCTCATTCCCTCCTCCCCCCTTCCTGTCCCTTCCTCTCCCCTTATTCTGTTACTCCATATTCCACCTCCTCTCCCTCTCAAGGTATTCTGGCTTCTAGATGCTTTTCAAACTGACTTTATTCCCCCATGCTCCCACTTTTCCTGCCTTCCTGCAACTGTGCTGCTGTCAGAGGTGCCAAAGCATTGCTCATTTCAGGCCACACACCTAGGCACAGAGAGCCACTGTCACTGGAGGGCTGCCTTCAAAAAACAATAATCAACCAACTAATAGACTGAATAAAAATGCAGGCTCTTGGAACTTCTGTGAAGAGCCAGGACTTGCTGAACTCCCAAACAGGCATGGACTTTCAAATGAGCTGATGATCTGTTTCACCAGTTGAAGTGGTCAGCAGTTTTCCACCGTGTGCTTAAGCCCCCACACTAAGAGGGGTTTAGGAACAACAACAGAACACAGGCAGCAGCATGCATGTATCACATTTAGCCTGTGTGCCACTTCTTATGATGAAAATAAAACCCACAATAAAACAAACCCAGGGGGTTTTCTCATTAAATGGTAGGACCCCTCAGGCAGGGGTGACTGTTGTGTTTGCACTGCAGCAAAGAGAAGTTCCCAGATCTGGCAAAAAGAAAGCGCTGAAAGCCAAGCTGGATGGGGACTTTAGCAACCTGACCTAGCAGGAGGAGTCCCTGCCCATGGCAGGCAGGTTGGAACTAGATGGTCTTTAAGGCCCCTTCCAACCCAAAACAGAATCACAGAATCAATCAGGATGGAAAAGACCTTTGAGATCATCGAGTCTAACCTATCACCTTCTAATTAACTAGCCCATGGCACTAAGTGCCTCATCCAGTCTCCTTTCAAACACCTCCAGGGACAGTGACTCCACCACCTCCCCAGGCAGCCCATTCCAATGCCAATCACTCTTGCTGTGAAGAACTCCTTCCTAACATCCAGCCTGAACCTGACCTAGGACAGCTTGAGCCTGTGTCCTCTTGTTCTGTCCCTGGTTGCCTGGGAGGAGAGACCAACCCCACCCGGCTACAGCCTCCCTGCAGGTAGTTGTAGAGATTCTGTGATTCTAGTCATAGAATCACAGAAACATTCCAGTTGGAAAAGCCCCTCAGGATCACCAAGTCCAACCCAAATCCCCACTCTACAAGATCCACCCTAAACATATCCCCAAGTACCACATCCAAAAAACTTTTAAACACATCCAGGTTGGTGACTCCACAACCTCCCCCAGCAGCTCATTCTGATGCCTGACCACTCTTGCTGGGAAAAAATTCTTCCCAGTGTTCACCCTAAAGCTACCTAGTCACAGCCTGAGGCCATTCCCTCCTCTATCACTAATTACCTGTAAGAAGAGACCAGCACCAAAGCCTCCTCAATGTCTTTCAGGTAGCTGTAGACAGTCATGAGGTCTCCCCTCAGCCTCCTCTTCCTCAAACTAAACAGCCTCAGCTTCCTCAGTCACTCCTCTTAAGATTTACTCTCCAAAATACAGGATCACTTAACACTCTGCACCTGTGCCACATGCCACGCTGTAGCACCTGTTGCTTGGGAGCACATTTTGCAGTCCTTCCATCCTGTGGCCATGGAAGCACCAAGGGGAAGGAAACAGCTTGACCTGAAGTTGCTCTTCGACTCCACAAACCAGCACACACCTGACTGTGATGAACCTCCACAAACATCAGCACAGCTTCTACTTCATCTACTTCCATTCTCTATCTGATCTGGCTTTTGTAACTCCACCACAGGTCATTCCTCTCAGCAGGCTAAGGTTTCATTTTTCAAAGGTAGAATTATTTTGCATGATTTTCAAAAGGTGTTTAGTCTTCCTCAAGTTCCTGTGGCAGTTCAGTGTGCCACTTTTCTTCCTAAGAGATGATTTCTCTTACCTCTCAGGGGAATGTGGAGAACCTCCCAGCCAGTGAAGCTGGAAACAGACACACAGATATAACTGCACCAGTGTCCCTCCAGCAAAGAGGAGACACAGCTGATCTCAAAGCATGTCCAGAAGAGGGACACAAAGATGATTGGAGAGCTGGAGCTCTCTCCCTATGGGGACAAGCTGAGAGACCTGGGACTGTTCAGCCTGGAAAAGAGAAGGCTCCAGGGAGACCTCAGAGCAGCCTTCCAGGGTCTGAAGGGGGCTACAAGTAAGCTGGGGAGAGACTTTTTACAAGGGACTGTAATGATAGGATGAGAGGGAATGGACTTTAAACTTGAAGAGGGTTGATTTAGACTGGATATTAGGAAGAAATTCTTTCCAGTGAGGGTGGTGAGACACTGGAACAGGTTGCAGATGTCTCCTCCCTAGAAGCGTTCAAGGCCAGGTTGGCTGCAGCCAGCCTGGTCTCATGGAAGGTGTCCCTGCCCATGGCAGATGAGTTGGAACTGGATGATCTTGGTCTCTTCCAACCCAACCCAGTCTATGAATCTATAAATGAATCCTACTATCCACGACTACTGACTGCCTTTGCAAATGGAAAACAGTGAACATATTCCTTAGTTGCTTGAACGTTGTGCTTCTGTATCCAAAGAGGGCAAGAAACTCTCCAGTTGCCAAAGAGGATAGAAGAAGAGCAGAGGCAGCCCAGCAGTTTTTGCACTGATGTGTTAGATAGCAATAAAAATCATAAGTCCCAGGGATTATGCTCTCACTGGATCATGGCCAATAGGCCTCAGAAAATCAGTTACCATGGCAGCTTGATGTTATCTAGTCAGACCTTGGGGTTTTAATATTATTATTAAACACAGATATCTGACCTTAGAGATCAAAAAGGCACCTGGTGCAGGCTCATACAGCACACTTCACGGCCAGCCCGCAGCAGGGCTTCCCACCACAAAGCAGAAGACTCTCAAAGCTAGGGTGGGATGTCTGACTCATTACAGAGGAGCACCACGCTGAAACTCTAAATGGCTATCCTCTCCCTCTGTGGCTTTCATCGTTTCAAATGGCAAAGGTGACATGCTAATTAATCAGGAATTAATTAATCATTAAAGAGGGAGAAACACCAGGAGAACTGGCAGGAAAATGCCTGATTTTATATACTTGAAGGTACCTTTATCATTTAGCTGTTTTCACTCAGTAGCTTCTCACTGCATGTCTGAGCACCTTCCATTCCCTCCAGATACAATAAATGTAGATACCTTAAAAATAAATGGAGGAGCTCTAGTATTAGCCACCCTATTTCAATTAAATTAGGTATAGGGACCATGAAGCTCACCTAAAACATCACAGCACCATGTAAAAACCTCAAAGTCACACAGCAGCAAAGAGTATTCAGTCCATGTTGTACATGGTTCTTCTCAAGCTAAAAGAAATTCAATGATCAAGAAAAAAACATCATAATACAGTGCTGGAATACTCTTCAGTGACTGGCACCTACTGAATGCTACAGATGATCATTAATTACTTTGATCTTCCCAGCTGACTGCCCACACCATGTTCTCCATGAGATGAAAACCATCCATCTCTGCAATAGTACCCGATCTCAACAGCACAAAAGGAAAAGCAAAAGAGGAAGAGCAATTTGGTTTCAGGCTCAGGGGACACCTTATTGCTCTGTACAACTACCTGAAGGGAGGCTGTAGCCAGATGGGGATTGGTCTCTTCTCCAGGCAATCAGTGACAGAACACGAGGGCACAGTCTCAAGCTATGCCAGGGCAGGTTCAGGCTGGATGTTAGGAAGAAGTTCTTCCCATAAAGAGTGATTGACATGGGAATAGGCTGCCTGGGGAGGTGCTGGAGTCACCATGCCTGGAGGTGTTTAAAAGAAGACTGGATGAGGCACTTAGTGCCGTGGGTCAGTGTGCTAGTTTGAGCCTCGCTAGAATGTTCTTGGTGAGAAGGATTAGATCACAGGCTGTGAAAGAGAAAACCAATGGTGATGTCTACTTCACTCATAGGCTTGCTGAGATGTATAAGAACAAGAATCCAAACACAGATAAGGCACTTCTTCTGCTGGGGAGCTCAGAGCTGCCTTTTTTTCTCTCTCTAGCCTCTCTGCCATTTCTCTGATTAACCCACTTTGCTTCCTAACCCCCTGGACGAACCTCCATTCTTCCTTGGGACTGGGGTAAGGTTGAGAGGGGTGGGATAAGGTGGAAAGGTGGTTGAGAGCCCCTCCTGGGGACTCAGGTTTCTGGGAGGGGAGTTGTGTTTCTGTATTACCTTTTACCTTGTCTATTTCTGTCTATAACTGTATGTACTGTAAATGTCTGCTTGTATTTTGTGCTAAGCTGTAAATACAAGCTTCATTCAAATTTCCAGAGCTGGCTGAGTCTAGTCTGGGTGATTTCCAAAGAGGGGGTGGGGGGAAGGGCAGGGAACACCCAAACCATCACAGTTAATAAGAAGGAGCTGGGTGATAGGTTGGACTAGGATGATCCTAGAGGTCTTTTCCAACCTGGTCAATTCTGTCATTCGCTGAACCTGAGCTAGAGCCTCCATACATCCAATCTGACTCTTTCAAATTCAAAGACTCATAGACTGGTTTAGGTTGGAAAGGACCCTTAAAGATCAGCTAACTCCAACGCCCCCTGCCACAGGCAAGGACAATGAGCTAGAGCTTGAACTGACTATTTTATGCAAGGTCCACTTGGCTTTAGGTTAGACAAACAGTGGCTGCCAGCAGAATTAGTATTGTCACTTCGTGTCTGACTGCACAAGAGTGTAAACTGACCATCATGAGGTCACCTGTGTGCAGCTGACACAGAATCCAGGCGATGCTACTCTCCTTCAAGAACATTTACCATTCTTTGTACGTCTCACCTAGGGATTACAAAACTGCAAGGCTCAAATAATCCACTTAAATTCAAATTGGCAGTAATAAAAAAGGTGTTATGCTAGGGGGGACAAAAAAAAAACAACCCACTGATAAAAACTGTTTTCTTTGAAAAGGCAGACAAGCATGGCAGCAGCACAACATGGTAGCTGGGCTAATATAGGGAAGGAGGGGGGAAAGGTAATAAAAATAAATCCTCAAATACAATACAGAGAGAGATGAGGGGAATGCATGCAGACTGACTCCATTTAAGAGGTAGCTTCCAATTAAGCCAGCACAAAAATGAAGATGTACTTTAGGATCCTATGCCAAGACAATGCTGTGAAAGTTTATACAATTTATTTGAGGTGGGTACCTGGTTAGAATCATAGAATCAACCAGGCTGGAAGAGACCTCCAAGATCATAGAATCATAGAATGGTTTAGGTTGGAAGGGACCTCAAGGATCAGCCAGCTCCAACCCCCTGCCATAGGCAGGGACACCTCCCACTAGAGCAGGTTGCTCAAGGCCTCATCCAGCCTGGCCTTAAACGCCTCCAGGGAGGAAGCAGCCACAACCTCCCTGGGCAACCTGTGCCAGTGTCTCACCACCCTCACTGTAAAGAACTTCCTCCTAACATCCAGTCTAAATCTCCCCTCCTCCAGCTTAAACCCATTCCCCCTCGTCCTGACATTACCAGACCTTGTCAATAGTCCCTCCCCAGCCTTCCTGTAGGCTCCCTTCAGATACTGCAAAGCCACTCTAAGGTCTCCTGGAAGCCTTCTCTTCTCCAGGCTGCAGAGCCCCAACTCTCTCAGCCTGTCCTCATAGCAGAGCTGCTGCAGCCCTCTGAGCATCTTCGTGGCTCTCCAGACCATGGCACTAAATGCCCCATTCAGTCTTTTCTTGAACACCTCCAGGCATGGCGACTCCACCACCTCCCTAGGCAGCTGAAGGCACTCATTTATCAGCTTCAGGAGAAGAAAGAGTAGATATCCTCAAAATAAACATGAGATGCGCTTTTCTTTTTCCCTCTTCTTTTACAGAGAACTCATTTTTAGACTGATTCACATGGGGATTTTTCAGCGTTGGAAATGCTTAAATGGTAGGTTGGGATTGCTCTGAAACACAAGCTCTAATTCACAGTAAATACCAAATTTGGGGAAACTGAATTGTTTGTGTGTTTTTTTTTCATACAGCCCCTTGCACACAGAATCATAGAATGGCCTAGGTGGGAAGGGACCTCAGAGATCAACTACTCCAAGCTCCCCACCATGGGCAGGGATGCCCCTCAACCAGACTCAACTGCTCAAGGCCTCATCCAACCTGGCCTTGAACTCCTCCAGGGAGGAGGCATCCACAATCTCCCTGAGCAGCCTATTCCAGTGTCTCACCACCCTCATACTGAAGAAGTTCTTCCTAATATCCAGTCTAAGCCCACTTTCAGCTTCAAACCATTCCCCCTTGTACTACTGCTAGACTTATGAGAAGTCCCTCTCTATCTTAGAATCATAGACTCATATAATCAGTCAGGGTTCGAAGGGACCACAAGGA
>WAAF01020646.1:0-12441 GCA_013400475.1 Tricholaema leucomelas
CTGGACTCCTGTGTGTTGTTGGACCAAATCTTTCTGGGTGCAGACGCTTTTTCTGCCCTTCATCGTGCGAGTGACAGCCATGGTGCACTGTTTTATAGACAGTTATTAACAGACCCAAAAAATAAAAATCCTAGCTGGGGGCAGGCTGTGGCTCTGCAGCCAAAACGGCGTCGCGCGCACTGCCCCGGTGGGTTTTCAAACCTCCCGCGGCTGACGGCACGACCCCGCGTCACAGCCCCGCTCGATCCCGCGAGAGAACAACCCTGCCAACCCCCTGCCTACCTGGAGGTCCTCTCGACCTGCGACATAGCAAAGATAGAGAAGGCAGAGTTTGAGCTAAGCAGTGCTCCTGTGCTCTTGATCAGCTCTGCAGCCAAAATGGCAAACATTGATGATGATGATTGCGAGGATGAACAACTTCCTCCTCACAGCCACTCTGAATCTCCCCACCTCCAGCTTTGCTCCATTGCCCCTAGTCCTGTCACTCTCTGAGAGACTAAAAAGTCTCTCCTCAGCTTTTTTGTGAAGTCCCCCTTCAGGTACTGGAAGGCCACAAGAAGGTCACCTGGGAGCCTCCTCTTCCCCAGACTGAATAGACCCAACTCTTTCAATCTGTCCTCATAGCAGAGCTGCTCCAGCCCTCTGAGCATCCTCGTGGCCCTTCTCTGGACATGCTCCAGCATCCTCTTGTAATAGAGACTCCAGAACTGGATGCAGTACTCCAGGTAGGGTCTCAGAGTGGAGTAGAGGGGGTGAATCACCTCCCTTGACCTGCTGGCCACACTTCTGATGCAGGCCAGGCTCTGCTTGGCCCTCCGGGCTGGAAGTGCACACTGTTGGCTCACACTGAACTTCTCATCCACCATGTGTGCAACAAAACCTGCACTTTATCTTAAACACTTCCTTTAATTCCTTCAGTTTCTCATAACCAAAAGCTACTGAACTGAGTAATGAAAGGCAAGCAAAGGTAACTCTTTCTCTTCCCTAAAGTTGTGGGGATGCTAGTAAATAGCAGTTTTAGCAGGTTGCATGGAATAATTCCAACTGAATGCAGCTAGAACTAGTTTTCAACTACTGCTTTCCAGCGTAAGCAGTCTTAGGCACTCACATAATGCAATTTTATGATGCTACTTCACACACAGTCCCATGTAACACTGGCTGAGGAAATGAAAAGACAACTCTTCCACAAAACAGGCGCTCCAAATTACAACAGAAAAAAATCTGCTTCCCACTGGGCCAATCCAGGAACTTTTCTTTGTTTTTCCAGAATGACAGAAACAGCAAACAGAACCAAAGAGAAAGTTGAGAAATTTCAGTAGATTCAGACTGTCAGGATCAATCTTCTATTCAGCTCTGTTAAAACTTAAATGACAGCACCACACAGAAAATCTGAAGGCTACAACAAGGAAGATGAGGATGACTATGGGACTGGAGGACATGGCTTATGAGGAGAGACTGAGACTTGGGACTTTTTAGTCTGGAAAAGAGAAGACTGAGAGGGGATTTAAGAAATGTTTATAAGTATCTGAGGGCTGGCCAGGAGCTGGGAGACAGGCTCTGCTCACTTGCTCCCTGGGATAAGACAAGGAGCAATGGGTGTAAGTTGCAGCACAAGAGGTTCTGCCTCAACACAAGGGTTACTCTGAGGGTCACAGAGCACTGGAACAGGCTCCCCAGAGAGGTTGTGGAGTCTCCTTCTCTGGAGACTTTCAAGGCCTGTCTGGATGTGTTCCTCTGTGATCTGTGTTAGATAGTATTGTCCTGCTCTGGCAGGGGAGCTTCACTCTGTGATCTCTTTGGGTCCCTTCCAACCCCTAACATGCTGTGAGCCTGTGAGATGCTGAAGGTATGGAAAAATCCTCTATAAATTTGTTTGCTCTCCAATACTACATTTAGATGCATTCTAGGTTTGCTTACAGAATCATAGAATAGGTTAGGTTGGAAGGGACCTCAAGGCTCATCCAGTTCCAACCCCCTGCCATAGGTTGGGACACTTCCCACTAGAACAGGTTGCTCATCCAACCTGGCCTTGAACACCTCCAGGGAGGAAGTAGCCACAACCTCCCTGGGCAACCAATTTCACCACCCTCTCTGTGATGAGCTTCTTTCTAACATTAGTTTAAATCTTCCCTCTGCCAGTTTAAACCCATTACTCCTCATTCTGTCATTACAAGACCTTGTCAATAGTCCCTCCCCAGCCTTCCTGTAGGTCCCCTTCGGATACTGGAAGGCCACTGTAGGTGTTTTCCTTCCACTTAGTACTTCCTGTACTTCCTTGTACAAGCAAGACTCAAAATACAGTTATAACCTAAGTCTCCTGTTTGGTAAACAACTGAATATACACATTTGACACAGGCGTGAAACGTGTCAGGCCAGACTCACTTCTACCATCAAATGACAAGCACTGCTTTGGGGCTTCTCTGACATCTTTACTGCAAGGCTCACAACTTGCATAGACAGATGTCTAGAACGAGCTGTGTCAAGGAGCACGACCAAAGAAGCTCTAACAGACTGCAACAAAAGAAGTATACATGGTGCAACTTCATTCAGCTAAACCAAAACGATGCTAACTAAAGCTGCAGTCACAGATGATGTAGAAGACTCGAGAACAAAAGATTTACCTCAAATGCTTCTATTAGCACACTCCAGGAGAAGTTTGTGCCTCAAATTCCCCCTTTCTGCAGTACAACACCAACATTCTCCTGCAAACTGCTTTTATATGCTTTTGTGAAGTAGGCTGAAAAGCATAGGGCTCAACTGCACATGCCATGGTTCTGCAAAGGATCTTCTAGTATTGTCAGTTCGTCCATATGGAATGGAAACTCTGGCATGAAATGTGCACTGAGAGAAGAGAAGCATGGAGCTGCAATCCTTACAGCCTTGCCTGCAACAAAGCTGGCAACTAGCTAAAACCTGCTCCGTGTTAATTAGATTCTCTGAAGAGGAGTGGACATGTTCTCCTGGCTTCTATCAGGAACAGTGTGCCCAGGAGGAAAAGGGAGTTTATTGTTTCCCTGTACTCAGCACTGCTCAGGCCACACCTTGACTCCCGTGTCCAGTTCTGGGCTCCTCAATTCAATGTTGAGATACTGGAATGTGTCCAGTGGAGGGCAATGAAGCTGGTGAGAGGCTTGGAGCACAGCCCTGTGAGGAGAGGCTGAGGGAGCTGGGGGTGTGCAGCCTGGAGAAGAGGAGGCTCAGGGGTGACCTCATTGCTGCCTACAACTACCTGAAGGGAGGCTGTAGCCAGGTGGAGTTGGTCTCTTTTGCCAGGCAACCAGAAAGAGAACAAGGCGACACAGTCTCAGGTTGTGGCAGGGGAGGTGAGGCACTTAGTGTCATGGTCTAGTTGACTGGGTAGGGCTGGGTGCTAGGTTGGCCTAGATGATCTTGGAGGTCTCTTCCAACCAGGTTGATTGTATGATATAACTTCAAAGTCACAAGTTCTCTCCAACCTCAGCTTTCAAAGACCATGATTGTGAGACCTATTACAGCAGGCACTGTTCAACTGAAGAACTTCTGCTTAGTGATAATCATAGAGCAAAGCTTCATCTACATACAGAAAAATGATGACCACATGGCTGCAAGGCACTGTGCAGCATCACTCCCAAGTGAATTCTTTATGTATCACAAGTATCTCAATATCATTAAATATTGCACTCTGAGTAAGAAAAAAAAAAGTGATCCTACAGGTTTCCGCACATAAACCAAACCTCTCTCAAAGAAACAAACACTCCCCATTGGATTCAGACTTCAAAACAAAGAGGGAGAGGCAATAATTGAAAGAAGCCTGGCACCCTACTGCTGAGTACCTCAAGCAATCCCTCCTGGAGAGATTCTCTTCTTAAAAAAACCCTTATATTAACTGGCTAAAGAAAGTAACAATAGATGGTTCCTATGTGTGACACGCACCAAAGAAGATGCTGCCCTTTAACATTGCAAAGGTGCAATCACAAGACAAAAAGAAACCCCAAACTAAAACCAACCTGCTGGTGGTCTCTTCCCTCTTGTTTTTTTCATGTGATTACAAAAAGTGCATGCATGAAGAGGTAAGTTTAATATTAAGTTAAGCACCATCACAAGCTTCAGTACAGTTCCTACAAACCATGAATCTCCTCCACTTGAACCACTACTGCATCCTGCTCCTGTAATGAAAATTATGTTGAGGCACCCCAAGGCATGACTAGGGTTGGCCATAACAGATAACTACAGTAAAGCTATGAGAGGAGAAAGGCTAACAGTTCCTGTCTGCCTCTCAGATGACTTACTCCACCTACTGTCCAAAGAGGGAAGGAACACAGAATCAACCAGATTGGAAGAGACCTCCAACATCATCCAGGCCAACCTAGCACCCAGCCCTGTCCAATCAACTAGACCATGGCACTAAGTGCCTCAGCCAGGCTTTGCTTCAACACTTCCAGGGACGGCAAATCCACCACCTCCCTGGGCAGCCCATTCCAATGCCAATCACTCTCTCTGCCAACAACTTCCTCCTAACATCCAGCCTAGACCTCCCCTGGCACAACTTGAGACTGTGTCCCCTTGTTCTCTTGCTGGTTGCCTGGCAGAAGAGACCAACCCCCACCTGGCTACAGCCTCCCTTCAGGGAGCTGTAGGCAGCAATGAAGTCTGCCCTGAGCCTCATCTTTTCCAGGCTGCACACGCCCAGCTCCCTCAGTCTCTCCTCACAGGGCTGTGTTCCAGGCCCCTCACCAGCTTCTTCACCCTTCTCTGGACACATTGGGTCTTGGCAAGTTTACTTTCAGCTCATAAATAAATATAAGCTGCTTACTTAGAAGCAATCAGCCACAAAAAGCCATATTTTCAGCTGTCCATGACACAAAGTGTGAATGCAAAGCTAAAAAGATTACTTGAACAAACAGATTCAACTGTTCCAACTATTTCCAAGTACCTTTTGTGGAGCAATTCTGCATACAAGGAGTCAAATAAAGCATAAAGCTTGTCCAAGATGGGATTAAAGGTGTCCTGCCATATCTACAACAGCTATTCAACAGTCTGGAAAAAAAACACAGCAAAGATTGTAGGCAGGAGCTCTTCTAGCAACTGTCACATCACAGACAACACCCACAATCCTGACACATGGTCCATAGGGACTAAAGTTCCCATCTTTGCTCTCAGTCAGTGCCTGGATCAAGCTCAGGCCAAGTAGGAGTAAATCCACATGAGTAAATCCACAAACTCTTGAGCTGCTCTCTGCACTCAAAGCAGAATAGTTGCACTTTGCTCAGAGTTAAGAGCTCCTAGTGAACAAAGTTCAAGCAGCTAAGCTGCAAACTTCAGACGTGTTTATTTTCACTTCCTTTCAGAATAAAGGAGCTTTCTAGTTTAATCAGAAAGACATCACAGAATCATTCAGGTTGGCAAAGACCTCTGAGATCATCAAGTCCAACCTTCTTGACAACACCTCTGTCACCACCAGACCCTTTCTTTACCTTCCCCAGCAGTGGGGGAATTCTTAAGACTTCCAAGACTTAAGACACCAAATTCTTAAGACTTTCAGGTACTTTTGGAGACTTTTGTGCATATTTTGCAGTTAGCTTTTTATATCTTGAGATCCTTTTGCTTTTAGTCTAATATCCACCAAAAATGGCTAGCAAGCCTGACTGCCATTGCGTGGCACTTCATTATGAACTCCAAGTATAAAGACTAACAAAACTTGTGTGGAAATTAATCTTAATGGAAAGCCACAGCTTAGAGGATGAAGATGAGAGTGTAATCAATAGAAATGATTCCTTGGAAGGCCTCATCTTTGTAGTGGGAATATTTCATATGTTCATGTTTGTTATTGCAAGATCAAATATCCCTCTATGAAGCACTTACAGGAAGCTCAGTGTAAACAGGAGACAGAAAGTGCTTTTCTTAACAAGGTCAAGTAACTAAGTGCTTGAACAAGCATCTCTTTAAGAAAAAACATCAAGCAACCAAAACCAAAGAGGTCAGGCACCCCCTTCTTTTAGGAAAGTACTTTTTAGGATACTAGGGAGTGACAGGAGTAGGGAGAATGGAGCGAAGCTGGAGGTCGGGAGATTCAGAGTGGAGGTGAGGAGGCGTGAGTGTGGTGAGAGCCTGGAATGGGTTGCCCAAGGAGGTGGTTGAGGCCCCATCCCTGGAGGTGTTTAAGGCCAGGCTGGATGGGGCTCTAGCCAGCCTGCTCTAGGGTAGGGTGTCCCTGCCCATGGCAGGGGGGTTGGAACTAGATGATCCTTGTGGTCCCTTCCAACCCATTCCAGCCTCTCACCACTCTCATGCTGAACAACTTCCTCCTCACATCCACTCTGAATCTCCCCACCTCCAGCTTTGCTCCATTCCCCCTAGTCCTGTCACTCCCTCAGAGCCTCAAAAGTCCCTCCCCAGCTTTTGTGTAGGCCCCCTTCAGATACTGGAAGGCCACCAAAAGGTCACCTCACAGCCTTCTCTTCTCCAGACTGAACAGCCCCAACTCTTTCAGTCTGTCCTCATAGCAGAGCTGCTCCAGCCCTCTGATCATCCTCGTGGTCCTTCTCTGGACACACTCCAGCATCACCACATCCTTCTTGTAATAGGGGCTCCAGAACTAGGAAGACATGGCAAAGACAGGACAAGAAGCTGCTTGATAGATGAAAAGAAGCAAAAAGAAAAGTCAGGAATGTCTTTTACATCTGCAGGCTTCATGGTTGCTCCTTCCTGTGTTTTTTTCCTCTTGGCCTTCCTTTGAGAGTTAAGTATCTTCCAGAAAAAAGAGGTCCACAAAAATGAGCTAGATACTCTACTACATACCTCAGACACACAGTATGTGATAAATACCTTGCTTATGTTCCACCCATGAAATTATATCCTTCACAGAGGAGTTACTGATCTTTGATATTTAGGGCACAGTGAACGCAAGGTAAAAGCAGGCAAAGCTCTAGACAGCAGGGCTGAGATTTGGGGAAGACATGGCAAACACAGGACAAGAAGATGCTTGATAGATCAAAAGAAGTGGAAAAAAAAAAGTCAGGAAGGTCTTTTACATCTGCAGGCTTCATAGTTGCTCTTCTCCACATTTTATTTCCTCTTGGCCTTCCTTTAAGTTAGTGCTCATGACTAACCAGCTGCACCCTGTAACTCTCTACAGGTGTCTATGTGCAGAGATAGAAGCCTTCTGCTCACAGTTGCCTTTCCGCTACCCAATAAGCAGAAGGCATTTTAACATCTCGTGTCAGGAATTTGTTCCCACTGGAGTAGAATACAGCACATCCTGTGACCACTTCCAGTCTACAGAAAACAAACAGTGGATTTCTTTAGCAATTTATATTGAACCAAAATGAACCATCTGGAAAATAAAATAGAAACATGTGCATTGATCAGCTGTCCAAATTTGCCTAAGTTTAGGTAATTCCCTAGGATTCAGAAATGCACCATTCCATCCTTGCTGTCTCACCTGCTTCCATGCACTGTCACTCTGAACTACAGGAATTTGAACAGCTGTCTGGTAGGGAGAGCTTCAGTGGCGTAATTAGTCCAAGCACTACTCAAACCCCTCTATCCCACTCAGGAAAAACACAGGCACCTGCCCAAGGACATTCCCTGACATATGAGCTCCACAGTACTTGTCCAGTCAGTCCAGCTGTAAGACAAGTAATAAAAGGCATAAAATAGGCCAGTGTTTCTTCTTTTCATTACTTGATCATATGAGTCTCTTCATCAGCGTCATAAAACTCCTCATCTTCACTTCCACTCCCCGCAGAACTGTCTTTGTCTCCAGACTGGAAACAAAAAATGAAACTGGTTAGTGCAGAAACCACCAATTGATCCCAAAAATACATCAGCATGAATGATTACACTTCTGTGTAAAGGGGGAGGCGGAAGAGACAGGTCAAATGAAGGTCTACAGAAGACATTATTCACAGATTCATGGATTGCATCAGTTTGGAAGGGACTCTCAAAGGCTATCTTGTCTAACCTCACTGCACTGAGCAGAGACACTTCCAACCAGATCAGGCTGCCCAGGGCCACATTAAATCAGGTTTCATATGTCTTCAGGGATAGGGCCTTGATTTCATCCCTGGACAACCTGTTCTGGTATTTTACCATTCTCATTGTGAAGAGCTTCTTCCTTATGCCCAATCCAAATCTACCCTGCTTTGGTTTCAAACCATTGCCCCTCATCCTATTTCCACAAGTCCTTCAGACAGTCCTTCCCTAGCCTTACTGTAAGTCCTCTTCAGAGGACTTGAAGTATTGTTATAAGGTCTCCCTGGAGTTTGATACTTTAATCAAGTACAAAGTCTCTGATTTGTATGAGGAATTCTGTTGCTCCTTTGAGGAATGATGTTTTCTTTGTGTGTCCTTGGTTCAGCATGAAATTCATAGAATCAGTCAGGGTTGGAAGGGACCACAGGGTCCCTTCTTCTGTTGCTGGTTGCCTGGGAGAAGAGACCAACCCCCACCTGGCTACAGCCTCCCTTCAGGTAGTTGTAGACAGCAATGAGGTCACCCCTGAGCCTCCTCTTCTCCAGCCTAAACACCCTCAGCTCCCTCAGCCTCTCCTCACAGGGCTGTGTTCCAGACCTCTCACCAGCTTTGTTGCCCTTCTCTGGACACATTCCAGTATCTCAACATCTCTCTTGCATTGAGGAGCTCAGAACTGGACACAGCACTCAAGGTATGGCCTGAGCAGAGCTGAGTACATGGGAACAATAACCTCCCTTGTCCTACTGGCCACCCTCTTCCTGATCCAGGCCAGGATGCCATTGGCTCTCTTGGCCACCTGTGCACACTGCTGGCTCACATTCAGCTACTCTCTACCAGTACCCCCAGGTGCCCTTCTTCCTAGCTGCTCTTCAGCTGCTCTGTCCCCAGCCTGTATGGTACAAAAGGACAATGGATTCCACAGGGCAAATTCAGGGTATGCCAAATAAACTTTACATCTTTTTTATAGCAGCTCCATAAGACCACTCCATGGCCTTGTCAGATAGGGTTAATGCTTTTCAACTTTCCATTTGATCAGCACTTTCTTTGTGAGCTTTAAAATAAATTCATAATGTGTCACAGACATTCTGGATGTCACCTCACTGAAGTTACAGGATTACTTCAGGCTTAAACCAGCATTTTTTTTTCTCATTTAGAAAAATTTTAATCCATGTGGGACAAAGTGTTCCTGAAGAAAGCTCTAATTCATCACTGAAACTTCTTCCCCTCCTCCCTCTCCTTTCTATGGATCCATTTTAGTTTAGGATTTTAAGGAAACCCACAGAAGCGCAAGCAGGAAAGATTTAAGTCTGGGAAGACTGCTTGAAGTAGGTAAACCAAGTTGAGAAAACACTGATGGACAGACCACAGGATGTCAGGGATCGGGAATGACCTGCATAGATCGAGTCCAGATAATAATCATCACACCAAAAGTGAAATATAAAGGGAAAAGGGGAAACAGAATCAGTCAGGGTTGGAAGGGACCANCAAAATCTCTTTATAAGTGATGGGCTTCTAAAGGATGTATTTTCTCTACTTCTCTAGCACACTACATGCAGGAGAGAGACCGGTTAGAATGGTTCTGAAGGGATAATCCACTTAAGCCATAGGTATGGAAACAGAGGTGGTGAGGACATGGAACCAGAGACTTAGAACACAGACTACTTGATCAGGCAAGAGCTTCTCTATCCGAAATTATTATTTCCATGTGTAGCAGGAGCATTTTCCTACACAAGCTGAATTAAAAAGATTCCCCTGCAGTATTAACTGAAGGTCTTATGGTAAAGGAAAAATCATTACTGCTTCATACATTCTGAAACAAAACCACAGCCACGCTCCTTTTAACAACAGATTTTATACTGTATACCCATACTAAACTCAGCTATTGCAGCTAATTGATTTTTATCTGGCCAATGCAGCCTTTTTCCACAGAACTGACATAAATCACAGCAGTTTAAAAGACTCTCCTGCCAGTATAAACTCCATCTAGTTGAAGTACCTAGATTTTTTTTCCCCTCTTAGTATGCTTGCAGCCACCCTAAGTCCTCTGTCTTGTGTAGTCATATGCAATGAAGGGTGAGAGGGAGAGGGTGAAAAAGAGAAATGAAAGTCATGTTCCTGACTGGCAGCACCAGGCAAAAAAAATCTGTAGCTTTAGATCTGTCTTCAGAGGAGTTATGCTACGGCAACGTGCGTTAGCTGCAAAAGAAGTTCAAGCAGTCTGAACACTTAAGACCTGCCAGAAGATGTAAAGGGAATCACATTGTGCCTTTTTTCTAGATTTTAAAATTATTTGAGGGAAGTCAGGCTATTATTGGATGCTGTCCAACTTGAATATCTTATCAGAATATGATAACAGGGACATAAGAATATGTTAACAGGGACAACACCTCCATTATGGGCAATGAGAACCTGTTATCTTCAATATGAATCATAGAATCGACCAGGTTGGAAGAGACCTCCAAGATCATCCAGTCCAACCGAGCACCCAGCCCTGCCCAATCAACTAGATCATGGCACTAAGGGCCTCATCTAGTCTTTGCTTGAACATTTTCAGGGACAGCCACTCCACCACCTCCCTGGGCAGCCCATTCCAATGCCAATCACTCCCTCCAGCAAGAACTTCCTCCTAACATCCAGCCTAGACCTCCCCCACCACAACTTGAGACTGTGTCCCCTTCTTCTGTTGCTGGTTGCCTGGGAGAAGAGACCAACCCCCACCTGGCTACAGCCTNTAGGGTGTCCTTGAGCATAGCAGCAGGGTTGGAACCAGATGATCCTTGTGGTCCCTTCCAAACCTGATTCCATGAAAAGGCAATACTGGTCTTACCTGGGTTAGAAAGGACAATAAAAACATGACTCTCCCTGCTTTAAGGTGTACTATCTGCACATTTGCTAGAATTGGTTTTTGATAGTAAGCCATCTGCACAGTTAAGATGTAATAATGCTCTAATTATCAAAATAACAGCTGGCATAAACTCGATGTATACAACAGAATTGTGTAACAGAAGGTTTGTGGTGCCAGGACATGTTATACAGTATGGTTAAAAACATTTGTAAAGTCTGCTTGTCATGTAGCTAAAAGTACAGAACTGTTACAGGGCTGCCTCTTACAAGCTTTTGTCACCTGTGCTGTCTTGTCAAGATTTATTACAGCTATGCTGGTAGACAAGGAAATACGTCAAAGGCTTCAGAAGAAAGCAACTGTTCTCACCATAGAAGTAAACATTGCCCTGCCTCCTGATTTGTGTGAAATCAGGTTTGACTGACTACCTGTGAAACTCACACTGCTTGACCAAATCTAACTAAAAGGTGTTAAGAGGATCCCATCTTATCTCATCCTAATAGGACAACTGTCACTTTTTCTTATAAGCTGTCCTCCGAGTCTTCCAATCGCTTACCCAATCCTTATTAGTCCATCAATAACTTCACATTTGGGGGTTTAAACAGAACACCTCACCCAAATTCAAACACTCTCCCTCCAGTTCTTTACCTACTTCTCTCTAATCCCACCCTACTCAGAGAGGTGCAGCCACAAGAAAAAAAACCCAAGCAACAAACCCTGCACACATCTGGAAGTTGTAAGCAGCTCAAGAGGTGCTCCCTAGGTTGATAAATTGAAGTAAAAACTGGTATGAAGTAAAAAATTGATGAGAAAAAAGAACAGCATTGAAGGAAACCTCACTGAAAAACCTTCTGCCACCATAATTTTGGCTATGCCAGAGAATTTTTTTTAGTTTCAATGTTTCCAACAAATCTCATCTCACAGAATCAGTGGGACATATCTCAGAGGTTGGTCTAGATTTAACCCACTTCAAGACTGAGATAGACTTAACAATTGAAACTGCAGGACAGACAATGCAGGTCAGGCCAGGAGTATAGTGTGCTGCCTTTGAGAACTGCCCTTCACAAACAGGCTTCTGTTTTCTGTAACATCTAAGGCCTCTCAGACTCAGCTTTGCATGAAGCATGCTGCAGCAATCTGTCTCACAGATTACAGAAGCACAGACATCAAGTCCTCTATCCCAAAGGAAAAAAAATGTAAGCTTTTGGCCTTGAAGGGATAGAATCACAGAATGAATCACAGAATGGTTTAGGTTGGAAGGGACCTCAAGGATCATCCAGCTCCAACCCCCTGCCATAGGCAGGGACACCTCCCACTAGAGCAGGCTGCTCAAGGCCTCATCCAGCCTGGCCTTAAACGCCTCCAGGGAGGAAGCATCCACAACCTCCGTGGGCAACCCATTCCAGTGTCTCACCACCCTCACTGTAAAGAACTCCCCCCTAACATCCAGTCTAAATCTCCCCTCTGCCAGTTTAAACCCATTCCCCCTCATCCTGACATTACTAGACCTTGTCAATAGTCCCTCCCCAGCCTTCCTGTAGGCTCCCTTCAGATACTGGAAAGCCACTATAAGGTCTCCTCGAAGCCTTCTCTTCTCCAGGCTGAAGAGCCCCAACTCTCTCAGCCTGTCCTCATAGCAGAGCTGC
>WAAF01020646.1:22907-36296 GCA_013400475.1 Tricholaema leucomelas
GAGAGTTCTCCCCTAGGGGAGAGAAGGGAGGGGGAGAGTTCTCCCCTAGGGGAGAGAAGGGAGGGGGAGAGTTCTCCCCTAGGGGAGGGGGAGAGTTCTCCCCTAGGGGAGAAGGGAGGGGGAGATGAATTCTACCAAAAGAGATATCGTACAAAGTATTTCGGCTAGGAAAAGGCTAAATATCTGAATAAATAGCTCTGCCAACATACTAGTGCACAGAGCAACTCTGACACAAAACCACTCCTCAGCTTTAGCTGAGTTTAACTGCAGTGGCTTTGCCCTAATAGTGAAAGGAAGACAGAGGTGGGACGATCGCCATCTCCTGCTAGCACACAGTCAGCACACCTAAGTTGGCATCGGCCTCATCTCCAAGCCAAATCGAGTGAGCTACAGAGGACTGATCAAACTTGCTAGAAATGAAGCGGTGTTAACAGTGCCAGGATCCCCACACTGCAGATGTAAGCGAGGAGATGCAATGTACATGTAATCCATCTTGGGGGGAAACTGTAATCAAAAACCTCTGGAGTGCATTAATGTCATACTTACCATTTTTGATTGATCAAGTAAATACAGATTGGGTATGCTGGGATTTCTATCAGCCCTGAAAGGGCTAAATTGGCATAAATACTTCCACCTAAGTCACCCACGTTAAGGGTAAGACCATAGTAAACCAAGCTGCACACAAACCTGCAGAAGACAGAATAAGAGTAAAATCAGAACTGTCCATTTCCCTGCCAATTCAAAGCAGGTCTAGCACAATACATTATGAACTGGATGGCCAAGGGATCAGGTGCAGCCAGCATGGGTTTGGGAAGGGCAGGTCTTGCCTGACCAACCTCATCTCCTTTTATGATCAGGTTCCCTGCCTGGTGAATGTGGGGCAGGCTGTGGGTGTAGTCTACCTGGAATTCAGCAAAGCCTTTGACACTGTCTGCCACAACAAGCTCCCTGCAAAGCTGGCAGTTCATAGCTTGGACACATTCACTCTGACATGGGTCAAAAACTGGCTGGAGGGCAAGGCCCAGAGTGTGGTGGTAAATGGTTCCACATCCAATTGGCAGCTGGCACCAGTGGTGCTCCTCAAGGATCAGTTCTGGGCCCAGACCTGTTCAGTATCATTACTGATGATCTGGACAAGGGGATTGAGTCCAGCATCATTAAGTTTGCAGATGACACCAAGCTAGGAGCAGCTGTGGATCTGCTGGAGGGTAGGAGAGCCCTGCAGAGGGACCTTGCCAGGCTGGATGGGTGGGCAGAGTCCAATGGGATGAGATTTAACAAGGCCAAGTGCAAGGTTCTACACTTTGGCGAAAACAACCCCAAGCAGTGCTACAGGCTGGGGACAGAGTGGCTGGAGAGCAGCCAGGCAGAGAGGGACCTGGGGGTNTAAAGCTTTTTCTACATTTGAGGAAGATACTTACAATGCTTATCTCATGGCATCACTTACTAACATGATTGCAGCAAATACACACTGAAAAATATTCTGTGTCCAGTTCTGGGCTCCTCAACTCGAGAGATGTTGAAATACTGGAACGTGTCCAGAGAAGGGCAACAAAGCTGGTGAGAGGTCTAGAACACAGCCCTGTGAGGAGAGGCTGAGGGAGCTGGGGGTGTGCAGCCTGGAGAAGAGAAGGGTCAGGGCAGACCTCATTGCTGTCTACAACTACCTGAAGGGAGGCTGTACCCAGGTGCAGGTTGGTCTCTTCTGCCAGGCAAGCAGAACAAGGGGACACAGTCTCAAGTTGTGTCAGGAGAGGTGGAGGCTGGATGTTAGGAGGAAGTTCTTGCCAGAGAGAGTGATTGGCATTGGAATGGGCTGCCCAGGGAGGTGGTGGAGTCACCGTCCCTGGAAGTGTTGAAGCAAAGAGTGGATGGGGCACTTAGTCCCATGGTCTAGTTGACTGGACAGGGCTGGGTGCTAGGTTGGACTGGATGATCTTGGAGGTCTCTTCCAACCTGGTTGATTCCATGATTCTCTATTTTATGTTTCAGAAGGCAGGGCTAAAAAGTTTCTCTATAACTGTGTGATGCTCTTTAGGTAAGGAAAATGTTTTGTCTCTGCACAGATGCAGTTTTTATCTTGTAAGTCTTAGACTTAAAGCTCCACTTACAGAAAAGTGTGCATAAACCCAAATACAGATATGACCATATTATTTTACTTCAGAAATGATGCTTTTGTCCTTTTCCTTTTTAATCAGATTTTAGTTCTATCCCATTTTCCAATGGATTTTAAACCCTTTCCCAAACAGTTCAGATCACAGAATCACCTAACAATAGGGAATGGATGGGACCTCTGGAGTCCAGCACCCTGCCAAAGAAGGTTCACATAAAACAGACCACATAGGAATGCATCCTGTTGGGTTTTGAAAGTCTCCAGAGAAGACTCTGCAATCCCCCTGGGTACCCTGTTACAGTGCTCCAGCACCCTCAAAGAAGTTTGTCCTAAAGTTTATGTGAAACCTCCTGTGTTCTAGTTTGTGCCCACTGTCTCCTGTCCTATCACTGGGCACCACTGAAAACATCCCAGCCCCGTACTCATGACCTTCACCTTTTAAATATTGGTAAGTATTGATAAAATCCCCTCTCAGCCTTCTCTTCCATAGGCTAATCAGCCCCAGGTATCACAGTCTTTCCTCATAAGAGAGATGTTCTATTCCCTTAATCATGCAATGCCAAGCACAAATTCAGGCTGGGCAGTGACTGCCTAGACAGCAGCCCTGAGGAGAGGGACTTGAGGGTGCTGCTGGTGGACAAGAAGCCCAACATGAGCCATCAGTGTACACTTGCAGCCCAGAGGACCAAGTAGAGCCTAAGCTGCAGCAGGAGAAACGTGGCCAGCAGGGCGAGGGAGGTGATTCTCCCCCTCTACTCTGCTCTGCTGAGACCCCACCTGGAGTACTGCATCCAGTTCTAGAGTCCCCATTACAAGAAGGATGTGGAGATGCTGGAGTGTATCCAGAGAAGGGCCATGAGGATGATCAGAGGGCTGGAATAGCTCTGCTATGAGGACAGATTGAAAGAGTTGGGGCTGTTCAGTCTAAAGAAGAGGAAGCTGTGAGGTGACCTTCTTGTGGCCCTCCAGGATCTGAAGGGGGCCTACAAAAAAGCTGGGAGGGACTTCTGAGGTTGTCAGGGAGTGACAGGACTAGGGGGAATGGAGCAAAGCAGGAGGCGGGGAGATTCAGACTGGGCATGAGGAGGAAGCTGTTCAGCATGAGAGTGGTGAGAGGCTGGAATGGGTTGCCCAGGGAGGTGGTTTAGGCTTTTGGTTTAAGGCCATGCTGGATGAGGCTGTGGGCAGCCTGCTGTAGGGTAGGGTGTCCCTGGGCATGGCAGGAGGACTGGAACTGGATGATCCTTGTGGTCCCTTCTAACCCTGACTGATTCTGTGATTCTGTCCTCACAGCCCTTCACTGGACCCTCTCCAGTACCTGCCTGTCTCTCTTAAACTGGGCACTGGACACAATACAGCACTTCCATTGCCTCTTTTTTTCCTACCCTGGCTCAGTATTTTTCATTCTCCAGTTCTGTTTATTCACCCTGACTAGCTGTCATCTTTACATAGAAGAAAGGAACAGGCCACTAATTCGTTCTGCAAGAAATCAGTAATTTTCACTTAAGGAACAGAAAACCCAATTACTCTGGAGTAAGCATTTGGAAAAGCAACAGGAAAACAGTTCTGTACTGTCTGCTGACAAGATAATGCCATTTAGGTTTTTCTTAATCAATAATTCAACAAATGTATGCATTATAAAAGCACCTCTATGAAGACTAACACCAGAGGACTCACATACCATGTCAGACATAAGGTTTTCTTCGAAGACAAGGCAGACCACCCACCTGCTAATGGGCTACTCACACACAAAACAAAGAAAAATCCATGTGACTGAAAGTATTGATACAACTCTGGGACAAAGAGGAATACAGCTAAAATCAGCAGTCACAGAATCAACCAGGTTGGAAGAGATCTCCAAGATCATCCAAGTCCAACCTAGCACCCAACCCTCTCAGATCAACTAGACCATGGCACTAAGGGCATCATCCAGGCTTTGCTTCAACACTTCCAGGGATGGTGACTCCACCACCTCCCTGAGCAGCCCATTCCAATGCCACTCACTCTCTCTGGCAGGAACTTCCTCCTAACATCCAGCCTACACCTCTCCTGGCACAACTTGAGACTGTGCCCCCTTGTTCTCTTGCTGCTTGCATGGCAGAAGAGACCAACCCCACGTGGCTACAGCCTCCCTTCAGGTAGTTGTAGACAGCAATGAGGTCTGCCCTGACCCTCTTCTTCTCCAGGCTGCACACCCCCAGCTCCCTCAGCCTCTCCTCACAGGGCTGTGTTCCAGGCCTCTCACCAGCTTTGTTGCCCTTTTCTGGACACATACCAGTATCTCAACATCTTTCTTGAATTGAGGAGCCCAGAAGTGGACACAGCACTTAAGATGTGCCCTGACCAGTGTTGAGTACAGGGGAAGAATAACCTCCCTTGTCCTACTGGCCACACTCTTCCTGATCCAGGCAAGGATGCCATTGGCTCTCCTGCCCACCTGGGCACGCTGCTAGTTTGTGTTCAGCTACTATCTACAAGCACCCCCAGGTCCCTCTCTGCCTGGCTGCTCTCCAGCCACTCTGTCCCCGGCCTGTAGTGCTGCTTGGGGTTGTTGTGGCCAAGGTGCAGAACCCTGCACTTGGCCTTGTTCAATCTCATCCCATTGGCCTCTGCCCACCCATCCAGCCTGTCAAGGTCCCTCTGCCTCCTACCCTTCAACAGATCCACAGCTGCTCCTAGCTTGGTGTCATCTGCAAACTTACCATGCTGGACTCAATCCTCTTGTCCAGATTATCAATAAAGCTATTGAACAGGACTGGGCCCAGCACTGATCCTTGGGTAACACCACTAGTGACAGCAGTCAACTGTGTGTGGCAACATTCACCACCCAGCCTGGCCTTCCAGCCATGTCAGAGTGAATCTGTTCAAGCCACACAATACCAGCTTTGCCAGAAGCTTGTTGTGGCAGACGGTGGCAGACAGGAAGAGATAGCTCTCCACTATCTACAGGCTGAAAACGCACAACAAAAGTCACAGACACTCCAAAATCAGACTGCAAAAATGGCTTAATGTTAAAACTACGCTAAGGAAACTTGCTCAGCACCGATGAGGCCGCACTTGGGAGTACTGCGTTCAGTTTTGAGGCAACCACTACAAGGAAGACATTGAGGTGCTGGAGTGGGTCCAGAGAAGGGCAATGAAGCTGGTGAAGGGTCTGGAGAAGAGGTCTTATGAGAATCAGCTGAAGGAGCTGGGGCTGTTTAGTCTAGAGAAAAGGAGGATGAGGAGAGACCTTCTTGCTCTCTACAACTACCTGAAAGGAGGTTGTGGTGAGGTGGGTGTTAGTCTCATCTCCCCAGTAACAAGTAACAATACAAGAAGAAGTGGCTTCAAGTTGCACCAGGGGAGGTTAAGGTTTGGTGTCAGAAGAAACTGTTTGACTGAAAAGGTTATCAACGCCTGGAACAGGCTCCACAAGGAGGTAGTTGAGTCCCCATCCCTGGAAGTATTTAGAAGAGGCAGAGATGTGGTGCTAAGGTACATGATTTAGCACCAGACTTGGTAGAGTTAGATAATGGTTGGACTCAATCTTAAAGGTCTTTTCTAATTGAAATGATTGTATGAAATACTCTAATACAGGGACCCTTCTTAGATACAGTGTCCTTAGTGATACAGGCTCAGGCAAAGTACAGTCTGCAGGATAAGCTAATTCTCAGCAGTGTGCTCTCTCAAAGACCTAAAGAGAGAACAGGAGCCCATGCAGAAGTACAAAGTATTTGAAGTACCAGGTAAACATCATGATCAAGGTGCGTCCCAAGAGGATCTTATATCGAAACAGATCCAAGAAGCTGCCAGCCTCTCTGGAGCTCCTCTCTGCTGGCAGCTTTAGTGAAAAAGTGCACTTCTGCTTGCGGTTCCTCTTGGCAATGAGGTAGAGGGCATCTTCTGCTTCGTTCAGCCGGCCTTGTGAATACAGCCAGCGGGGAGACTCTGGAATGAATCTGAAATACACACACACATATACAGAGAGAGAGCTTTAGGGCTTTGCTTTGCCACAGGGCTGGACTTGGCTACAGAAATAAGGCTGAAACATATTTCAGTATAACAAAGAGTTTTTCTAACAACTCTGAAAGTGCAAAAGCCACCTTTTGAAACAGAGACAGAACACTTTGAAAGAGAAGGTAAGTCATATGTGATTTAGATACCAAGACCTTTCATTGGATATATATACACACACACTCACGCATACACACGTGAACAATACTACAAGTTGGGAGGCTTGGCTGATACAGCTGAAGGCTGTCTGGCCATCCAGAGAGACCTGGACACAGAGGAACCAAATGAAGTTCAACAAGGACAAGTGCAGAGTCCTGCATCTGGGGAGGAAAAATAAACTGCACCAGTACAGGCTGGGAGGTGATCTGCTGGAAAGCAGCCCTGTGGAGAGGGACCTGGGGGTCCTGGTGGAGAACAAGTTAACCATGGCACAGCAATGTGCCTTGTGGCCAAGAAGGTCAGTGGGATCCTGGGGTGGTATTAGGAAGAGTGTGTCCAGCAGATCAAGGGAGGTTCTCCTCCCCCTTTATTCTGTCCTGGTGAGACCTCATCTTGAATAATGTGTTCAGTTTTGGGCTCCCCAGTTTAAGAGGAGCAGGGATCTGCTGGAGAGGGTCCTGCAGAGGGCTGCAAGGACGATTAGGGGACTGGAGGGCATGGCATACGAGGAGAGGCTGGAGAAGAGAAGACTGAGAGAGGATTTGATAAATGTTTCTAAGTATCTGAGGGCTGGCCAGGAGGAGGGGACAGGCTCTGCTCACTTTCTCCCTGGGATAGGACAAGGAGCAATGGGTGTAAGTTGCAGCACAAGAGGTTCTGCCTCAACACAAGGGGGAATTTCTTTACTGTAAGGGTCACAGAGCACTGGCACAGGCTCCCCAAAGAGGTTGTGGGGTCTCCTTCTCTGGAGACTTTCAAGGCCTGTCTGGATGTGTTCCTCTGTGATCTGTGTTAGATAGCATTGTCCTGCTCTGGCAGGGGGGTCGGACTCGATGATCTCCTCGGGTCTCTTCCAACCCCTAACATCCTGTGAGCCTGTGAAGTTACAGTATCATTAGAATCCTATCTAATTAAGGAGCCATCACACTACTACACAGGGTGTTTTTGTCAAAACTGGCTGTCCTTAAGTTAAATTGATGTTAGAAAGAAAAAAAAAATTCAGCTTAAACAGCAGCTGAAGTTATTTTCTTCTTTCAGTTACAGAGATTCTGCTGTCAGAAAGTACATCTAAGAAAAAAAAGCACACTGCATGACACAGAATCACAGAAACATTCAGGTTGGAAAAGACCTTCAGGACCACAAAGTTCAAGTGATAATCCTACCTAAGCCATATCCTCAAGCATCACATCAAATGATTTCTACACACATCGAGGGTTGGTGACTTAACCACCTCCTGTTTCAATGCCTAATCACTCTCTCTGTGAAAAAACGTTTCCTAATATCCAGTCTAAACCTACCCAGTCACAGCTTGAGGCCATTGCCTCTTGTTCTATCGCTAATTATCTGTGAGAAAAGACCAGCACCAACCTCTCCACAAGTCTCTCAGGTAGCTGTAGACAGGGATGAAGTCTCCCCTCAGCCTCCTCTTCCTCAAACTAAACAGCCCCAGCTCCTTCAGTCACTCTTCATAAGGTTTATTCTCCAGGCCCTTCACCAGCTTTGTTGCTCTCCTCTGCACTCACTCCAGCACCTCAACATCTTGTTCTGAGGTGCCGAAAACTGAACACAACAGTCAAGTTTCCAGCACAGACATGAAACCCCTACTATCTTAATAAAACCACCTTCTTATTATTTTTTCCTAAGCCCCTTTGATAAATAAAAAGGAAGCTGCCCATTTTTAATTTTGCATGTCATTAAGACTGTATGTGCAAGCAATTTTGATTGTCATTCCCATGCAAACCTAAGAAGAGAAACATCATGTTATCACACAGCCACAAAAACATAGAATCAACCAGGTTGGAAGAGACCTCCAAGAGCATCCAGGCCAACCTAGCCCTCAGCCCTAGCCAGTCAACTAGACCATGGCACTAAGTGCCTCAGCCACTCTTTGCTTGAACACCTCCAGGGACAGTGACCACACTACCTCCCTGGGCAGCCCATTCCAATGCCAATCACTCTCTCTGGCAGGAACTTCCTCCTAACATCCAGCCTACACCTCTCCTGGCACAACTTCAGACTGTGTCCCCTCGTTCTCTTGCTGCTTGCATGGCAGAAGAGACCAACCCCACGTGGCTACAGCCTGCCTTCAGGTAGTTGTAGACAGCAGTGAGGTCACCCCTGATTCTCCTCTTCTCCAGGCTGCACACCCCCAGCTCCCTCAGCCTCTCCTCACAGGGCTGTGTTCCAGGCCTCTCACCAGCTCTGTCACCCTTTTCTGGACACGTTCCAGTATCTCAACATCTCTCTCAAATTGAGGAGCCCAGAACTGGACACAGCACTCAAAGTATGGCCTGACCAGTGTTGAGTACAGGAGAACAATAAGCTCCCTTGTCCTACTGGCCACACTCTTCCTGATCTAGGCCAGGATGCCATTGGCTCTCCTGGCCACCTGGGCACACTGCTGGCTCATGTTCAGCTACCATCTACCAGTACCCCCAGGTCCCTTTCTTCCTGGCTGCTCTCCAGCCACTCTGTCCTCAGCCTGTAGTGCTGCTTAGGGTTGTTGTGGCCAAGGTGCAGAACCCTGCACTTAGCCTTGTTCAATCTCATCCCACTGGCCTCTGCCCATCCATCCAGCCTGATTCCAAACACACATACCAGATATAGAATAGCATGAGACATGCTTCTACATCACTCTTGAGATTGTTTCCATCTACAGTGATAATGTATCTTCATTTCTAAACATCTGTGCTGTTGTATTTGAAGAAAGCACAGAATGTGGTGTGTTAAAACTTGAGAGAAATAGCTTAGTTACAGTATTTCATGCTGTCCTAGAAAGCTACCTTGACATAGTTGTTCAGTTTGTTCTTTGAGTTTGTATTGCTTTGTTTCTTGTTTCTTTTTTGTTGGAGCTTTGATTGGGTTTGGGTTTTTTTTGGTTTGTTGTTGTTATTTGGATGGGTTTTTTTTGGTGGTGGTGGTTTGGTTTGCAGGTTTTTTGACATCTTTCTTGATGAAAATGAGCTTGAAAAAATAACTTACAGAGAGAGAAGAAAGACGACTGTTCCTTCCAGGTTAACCACAACAGCCAGAGTTCTCCAGGAACGAATGAAGTACCCTAACAAAGCATACTGGGCAATTCCCACAGCAAAGAACAAGCCACCAATAGACCCTAGTATATAGTCAAAAACAAAAACAAAACATTAAGACTGCTTTAAGGAACATTAACAATTCTCTGCACACAGGAACAGACAGAAGCTAACACTTCATTACAATAAACTCATTCGGCAATACAAGCAAAATCACAGCTACTTGACCAAACAATATTCTGTCCTTCACACACACAGAAGTAATTGCAGAGACAAATACAAGTACAAAAAGCACTGTTCTGCATTCTTTTCATCCAACAAAATCCATGAGTAGACAAGTCTTGCAATAACCTATGCTTCCATTGCCTAGGTGTAGAAATAAACACCACAAACCATTGAAAGACTGGTCTTTTTAGGAATACATAGTACTCTTTGTAGCTCTTATGATCTGTAAGACATTCTGCTTTAGAACAGTTTCATCACAGCACTTCTTTGGCACTTGTCAAAGTGTCTCAACACTTGTTGGTGTGTCCCAGGGACATAATATGTGTCCAGACCCTGGGATTCCAGAGACAAGCAAAGGGTAGGCAATGATTTTAGGTAAGAACCTTTTCTGTCTGTGTTTGTGCATGTTGCAAAGATCCTGCCTGTCCCAGTTGTATCTGCTCCTTGGCCTTGTCTGGGCTGTTTTTAGAGCTCATCTGCACATCTTTAAATGTGTTCTGCCCCCAAAGCTTGCTGGGACACTGATGTGAAAGAGCAAAAGTGTGTACATGTGCAGCTGTGTGGGTGGGAGACCATGGCCCAGGTCAGAGATTTGTTGGATGGTTTGGGTTGGAAGGGATCTTAAAGGTCATGTAGTTGCAAACTCCTGCAGGGACACCTCACCTATACATGAGACTATATAAAAGACATTTCTGATTTCTTTTTGATAATTCCAAGGAATTAAATATTTGATATTTAGCATATTGAGCATACAAACACTAAGTTCTTTTTGTCAGAGTCCAAAATTATGATGGATAGAGCTCAGCTAACAGGAACCTTGGATACATATTTAGCCGTGTTACATTCACAGGGGTTGTTTCAGCTGGAACTTAGTCAAGTGGAGTGACGAAGAAATCTGAATGGCCTCAAGTCATCTACTATGCTTGTCTAAGGTTTGTATTAAGCAAAGCAGGGCTCTAAACTGTGGTTCACACAGACGCTCAAGTGGAGCTAAATGAGCTGCTGCTATGGTGTTAGCTTTGATGCATTTCAAGCAGTGAGCGAGTCTGAAACCTATAAACTGTATCAATAAAGACAGCAGCAGTCAAACTGTACCTGCTAATGCCCAGTAGGCAGCACCTACACACTCATTCAGCAGAACAAAGGCCACCAGTGACATCCCACCATTCATCATTCCTACCAAGAAGCGAGAGGTGGCAAAGAATTCATATGAGGGCGAGAATCCATTTGCAATGGCAAACAAGATGTCAAGAGCAAAACCTGGAAGACAAGGCAAAAGGTTTCATTTCAGAAGAGTAACTAAAGCAAAACAGAAACATTTATCAGCATCTTTTCTTGATATTCAGTGGCATCTGTCTCAAGCAATCAGTCAACAACAGCAAAAGCACCATTTTAGGTAGAAATTTAGGTACCTCAAGTCCCTATCATGAAAGGAGAGAAAGACAGGAGGAAAAAGATATAGTGTCTGATACAAAAAAAACCCAAACAACAAAACCAAACAATCAATATCATAAAAGAAGGGGAGGACAGGACAAAAAGGAATGGAATTTGTAGTACTAAACCTTCAAATTGAGTAACCAAATTTTTCATATGTTCAGAACTACTGCCTGGCTCTAGTTCAGAGAGTTTGACATTTAGCCCCATAGAGAAGCCACAGATTAAATATATGATCAAAGAACTCTCCTCATTTATGGAAAGTAGCCCTCACAAACTAAGGAAGAGAAATGTTAGCATGGGACAGTACACAGGGATTTTGCACTGAATAGCAGGGTGAACTTGTTTTACTTTGAAAGAAATGGCTCATTTAAAAATCAAGATGCTGGTTTTCAATTCTGCATTCTTATCCATTGACAAAACACTTTACACCTCCACACACAAGACATGAAGTTCCAAATGCCGCTTGATCAGGGGGACTAGAGAAGGTTATAAGCTCTAAAACATGGTGAGGATCACAAACACATAAAAATTACATAATTTAGAAGGTTGCATACACACAAACATTGCTAACCCACGACTAGAAATTTTAACTGAAACCTGTTGAGACCCCATGAGCTTGACATATATGAGTATGAGCCCTTACAGTACCATTTCTAAATACAGAACATCTCCCAGACATTAATTTCTTGTTCTTGCTTATAT
Source organism: Tricholaema leucomelas (assembly GCA_013400475.1). NCBI lineage: Eukaryota > Metazoa > Chordata > Aves > Piciformes > Lybiidae > Tricholaema lacrymosa > Tricholaema leucomelas. Next base: position 34,569 of record WAAF01020646.1, read on the forward strand.
TCCTGAAGTATACAGGAAGAGCAAAACAATCTAGTTGATTGGATAGGGCTGGGTGCTAGGTTGGACTGCATGATCTTGGAGGTCTCTTCCAACCTGGCTGATTCTCTGAACAACAAAAAAAAGACAGCACACAATTCACTGCTGCCTATCAATGCACAGATCTGGTGTTGAAAAACATGGTTTAGCACCAGACTTGGCAGAGTTAGATAATGGTTGGACTTCACAGAATCAACCAGGTTGGAAGAGACCTCCAACATCGTCCAGTCCAACCTAGCACCCAGCCCTGTCCAGTCAGCTAGACCATGGCACTAAGTGCCTCAGCCAGTCCCTTCTTGAACACCTTCAGGGAGGGTGACTCCACCACCTCTCTGGGCAGCCCATTCCAATGCCAATCACTCTCTCTGCCAACAATTTCCTCCTAACATCCAGCCCAGACCTCCCCTGCCATAACTTGAGACTGTGTCCCTTTGTTCTGTTGCTGGTTGCATGGCAGAAGAGACCAACGCCACCTGGCTACAGCCTCCCTTCAGGTAGTTGTAGACAGCAATGAGGTCACCCCTGAGCCTCCTCTTCTCCACACTCCCAGCTCCCTCAGCCTCCCCTCATAGGGCTTGTGCTGATAATCTAAAGGTCTTTTCTAATCAGAACAAGTCTGTGATTCTATGAAATCAAGCTCTCAGCAGAAGCTGGGCTCTTGCACTGATCTTCAGAAACACACCACCTCCACTTCAATCATATTGCTAGTTGGCAATGGTTACCTGTGAGATAGACTTTCTTCCTCCCAAAGCGATCTGAGAGCTGGCCAAAGGAGATTGCTCCAAGAAACACACCGCTGAAGTAGAACGAACTGGCAGCACTGACTTTGTATGATGTGTTGCCAATTAAAAACCACTAGAGGGAGAAGAAAAAAGAAGGAGGGGGAAAAAAAGGTAAATGAAGCAGAATTCAAGTAGTTCAGCAGTTCACCAAAAGCTAATGGCTGAAGAAGGCTGACACATACTTCAAGGAAGATCAAACCTTGCATCACATTCAGTCAGTTATCAGATAGCACTTGTGTTGTGGTGACCTTCTTGTGGCCTTCCAGTATCTTAAAGGGGCCTACAAAAAGCTGGGGAGGGACTTTTGAGGCTTTCAGGAAGTGACAGGACTAGGGAGAATGGAGCAAAGCTGGAGGTGGGGAGATTCAAGCTGGCCCTGAGGAGGAAGCTGTTCAGCATGAGAGTGGTGAGAGCCTGAAATGGGTTGCCCAGGGAGGTGGTTGAGGCCCCATCCCTGGAGGTGTTTAAGGCCAGGCTGGATGAGGCTGTGGGCAGCCTGCTCTAGGGTAGGGTGCCCCTGGGCATGACACGAGGGTTGGAAATAGATGATCCCTGTGGTCCCTTACAACCCTGACTGATTCTACGACTATCTTCCAGACTCTGGGTGGTATCAACCAATTGCGCAGTTCCCCCAGAATCATATGCAATCCTTGATTCTGAAACCAAGGACAGATTCCTCAGAATATTGTAATTTTTGCAACCTTCTCCCACTCTCCCTTTTATTGCCTTTTCTCACTGTGCTAGTTTGAAGCTAGCTAGAATATTTTGGTGAGAAGAATTAGATTACAGGCTGTGAGAAGGAAACAATGGTGATGTCTACTGCACTCACAGGCTTGCTGAGATGCATAAAAATAAGAACATAAATATAGATAAGGCACTGAGTTGCTCTCTGGGGCTGCATGAACTTCTC
>WAAF01020648.1:0-10976 GCA_013400475.1 Tricholaema leucomelas
TTTGAAGCACGTGTTTTGACAGCTTGAGACTGAAGTATCATATATCCCCAGTTATTTTATTTAAATACAGAGATGAATGGTACAGAGAATACTTTATAAAGTGAAAGCACTTCATCATCAACATCCATACACACAAGGACATACACCTGCACTCAGAATGTATCAAAAGTCACCAGCTTTACCTTCAGTTCTTTTTCTGGAAAGAGTAATGGTCTCTTGTCAAGCAAGCAGCTAAGGTAAAAAGCAACAATGATGTGCTTATTTAATAGGCTTATATGACACCTCTTGAAATGTTCAGTGACATTTAGACAACTGTAGAGAGGCCTTGGATAACCTTTCCACACATACATATGAAATGTGATTTCGAGAGAATCTAGTGGTTGTTGCAAAAAGGCTTAATTTTATTTCTTTCTTTTAAAAAGAAGCAGAAATAATTATTTTCACTGGAAATGGATTGTCTTAATTTTAATAAACTTTTCCAGCAAACACATTTTTCAAATAACAAAAATACAGATTAAAATGCTGTCATGGGTTGAGCTGAATCTGCTGATGAATATTCAATATTATGTTGTCATCATGCCAGCTTCAAAATTAAAGTGCTGGCTGGAAAAATATGTCATGAGGGTTGGCATTCCGATTGGTATGAGAGGCTTCCTATTTCTTGTTGCTGCTTCTGATTTCTGGTTTTGGAGTGTTGATCTTTTTAGATGTGGGTTGGGAGTGGAGAAGTCACCTGGTTTCTACTGCTGCTTCTGCTGTGTTTTTTCTGGAAGATAAGCTGAAGTAATTGTGCATCATATAGTCTCATTAATATACTTATCTCAACCCAGAGGATTTTTATGTGTTGCTTTCCTTCATGTCTGTGTGCGAGTAGGAGCTTGTGGGAGTGGACTGTGATAACTCAACCTCATTCGGTTCCTCTCTGCCCAGCTCTCCAGTCTGTCCAAGTCTTGTTGAATGGCTGCACAGCCTTCAGTTGTGTCAGCCAAGTCCCCCAGTTTGGTATCATCAGTCTACTGAGCAGACCATCTATCTTTCTGTCCCTTCATCAATGCCATTGATGAAGATATTGAACAGGATTGGATCTAACACTAATCCCTAGGGGACTCCAGTAGTTACAGCTCTCCAGATGAACTTGGCACCATTGATCACCACTGTTTGCATGCTATTTAACCACTTTTTAACCCATCTCACAGTTTTCTATCTCACATTTTCTGAACTTTCTGAACAAGGGTGTTATGAGAGAGTGTCAAAAGCCTTCCTAAGGTCAAGATAGGCTACATCCACTGCTCTCCCTGCATCTACCTATTTGACTACAGCATCATAGAATGCTCAGATTAGTCAAGCATAATTTCCCCTTGGTAAAATCCATGCTTACTACTCCTAATAATCTTTTTTCTGTTCCAAGTCCCAAGATATAACCTCCAGGATGAGCCATTCCATCATTTTTCCAGGGATGGAGTGAGGTTGACTGCTCTATAGTCACTAGGAACCTCTTTGTTTCCTTTTTCAAAGACTGGAGTGCCATTTTCTTTCCTCCAGTCCTCAGGCACCTCTCCTATCCACCACGATTTAGCAGAAATGATAGAGAGTGGTAGAGCCACAACATCATCCAGTTTTCTCAAGACTCTTGGGTGTATCTCGTCAGGGTCCATGGACTTGTGAATATACAGGTTTTTCTAACCGATCCCTAACCTATTCTTCATTGATTAGTGGAGAGTCATCCCTGATCCAGGTTTTATATCCTTCATCTAAGGCCTGGAGCTCATAGGAGAGTTCAGTCTTGGGAGTAAAGACTGACACAAAAGAGGTATTAACAACTCTGCTTTTTCTGCATCCTCAGTTATCAGGGCTGCCTTCTCATTCAGCAGTGGGTCCACATTTTCACTATTCTTCCTTTTACTGCTGATATATTTGAAGAAGTCCGCCTTGTTCACTTTTGCTACCTTTGCCAACTTTAGTTCCAAGAGGGCTTTGACCTTCCTTGTTGTCCTCCTACATGCCCTGACAACTTCTCTATAGCCCTTCCCAGTGACAAGCCCCTTCCTCCATGAATTGTGAGCTTCACTCAGTCTTTGACTGAAATGAGCAAGAGCCTCCCTTCTCCCTAACTAAAACTACAGGAGAACATAAAAAAATAGGTCAAATGCACTAATGGAATTAAGAAAATAGTTTTCCCTCCCTATATTTTTTTGAGGTATCTGAGACTGAAACCATGACACCTTTCAGAACTCTAAGTCACTTCTACATCTTCATAAAACTTATCATAGATGTATATAACCTCATTTTGTGGATTGGCCTTTGCACTCCAGGTAAAGAATCTATTTTTGAGACAACAGAGGTGGATTGAAGCCTGTATAAGAGGAATATATGGTATTTGATGTATTAACAAGCATATGGTGGCATCTCAAGGGTCTTTATTGGTACCAGTCCTGTTCAATATGTTCATCAATGATATGGCATTATTGAATGCACCCTCAGCAAATTTGCAGATGATGTCAAGCTACATAGTGGGGTTGACAAGACTAAAGGACAGGATGTCATCCAGAGGAACCTGAACAGGCAGGAGAGGTGTGCTGAAAAGTATCTTAACATTGTAAAACACAAAGTCCTGCACCTGGATCAGGACAACTCTCAATATCAGTACAGGTTGACGGATGACAACATTGAAATTAACCCTGCAGGAAAGGACTTTGGGGTACTGCGGATAAGAAGCTGGATATGAGCCAACAATGCACACCTGAAGACCAGAAGGCAAATCACATTCTGGGCTGCATCAAAACAAGCATGGCCATCAGATCAAGAGAGGTGATTTTGCCACTTTATTCTGGTGAGAGTTCACCTGGAGTATTGTGTCCAGCTCAGGGAGCACCAACGCAAGACAGACATGAGAGTAGACACACAAAGATGATCAGAGGGCTGGAGGCCCCCTCCTGTGAAAGCAGAATTGGGGGTCTGGAGAGAACTTATAGCTGTATTTCATTACCTGAATGGAATCTACAGAAGGCTGGAGAAGAACTGTTTAGAAGGGCTTGTAGTGATAAAGCATTAGTTGTAAACTGGAGCAGAGTAGATTTCGATTAGGTATAATGAAGTTATTTACAATGAGAGTGATAAAATATTGGAACAGGGTGCTCATTGGAAGTAATGATTTCTAATTGGAGAGATGTAGAATGTACTAAAAATAAAGCAAAAATGATACAATGTTGCATGATAGAATGGCCAGAGGAAAAGATAAAACCCAATGATCTTTATTGGCCTCAATATGGGTCTTTTGAAGGATGGATTTGTCAAGCTCTGAATGCATATGTAAATAGTAAGTAACCATTTACTGAAGAGGAGAGTGATTATGCTGTCTGCTGGAAAGGGGAAATTCTTTTGTACATATTAATAAATTATTTAATAACATTCAAATCTGCCTCGGATCTCCCCAAATCCAAATCCAACCCCCTCGACAACAGGTACAATGCAGAATGTACAGGCTGGTACAAGACTTACATGCTGTAAACCAGAGAACAGTCATCTGGTTCCTAGTAGTGTCAAATCCTTACACCCTCTTGAGTCATGTATCCCTGGAATATACCTGGTATAGTGTGATAGACCTAAAGGATGCATTTGGGGCTTATCCATTGGACAAAGAATGTAGGGATATTTTTGTATTCGAGTAGGAATTCTTCTGAATGCTGATCAAGTTTCAGGGTTCATAAAACTGTTCTCTCATTGGAATTCACACTTATTCACCGCATTACACACTGGACAAAGTAATGTAATGCTGAGTATTAAATGAGGAAAATGCTGGCAATGCTTATATAGCTGTGGAGACCATCTGGACTCCAAACAGCTGGCGAATCAAGTAGCTGTGGCCAGGAAACCCCCTCTAGAAAATGGGTGCCTGCATGAAGGTAATGGAGGGGTAATTAACTGATTGCAAGATAATATTTTCAAAATTAATATTGTTTATTAATTTTTATATTCAGAATTCTCACCATCCCAAATACTATTTTTTAATAACAATTAGGTTCTTCAGCAATGGTCATGGAAACATACAGGTGATAACATAGGATCTAGAACAAATAATTAGCAATAATATAACATTAATTGAGCTCAGTTGAAGTTGAAGACAAGGTTCTGTGGTCAATACACTGCTTGTGGTTAATTATACCACTTGTCCATTAGATGAACTCAAGGAGCGCCTTTCTGCTTATAGCAGAAGACAATTGGTGAATTACAAGAGGCTTTAAGTATTTACTCACAAATATTAACCTCCTGATTTGCGGGGCTAGCTACAGCTTCAGACAACACTCAAATGCTTTCAGGGAATTCTGTCAGTGTCTTGTCAGCTACTGAGGCTTCTGATTCTTCCCAGACTTAACAGACTGTTCAGGAAAGGAGGCAGATGATCTCTGACCTGGTTCTAATTTCTCTGGACAATCTGTGTGTCTCTTCCAGGGTTCCTTGTCTTGGCAGGTGTAGGCAGGATGTCTTGCAATGTGTGGTCTTAGCACAGATGTCACACTGGCTATGCATGCCTATCACATGAAGGCATTTAGAACCTGTTTCTGGCAAACTCGAGGCAGGTGATTTCAAGGCAGCTCAGGATGCAATCAAGCAGTGAGACAAAACACTGCCAGAAGCAGAGAGCAATAGCAGCAGGCAGCAGCAGGCATGAATACAACAGCAGAGCATGTTGTGTTACCTGCTCATCTCTTAATATAGCCCAAGACTAACGAGCCTTTGGATACCAAATAGCCAATCAGCATGGCACTTTGCCAAAATTAACTATATCAGGTGAAGGCATGGGCATGATTTACCCAAATTTGGGAAAACATGGGCCTTGCACGAGGCAGGCACAAGCCAAGTGTATGTACCTTGTTTACCAGAGGATGTGAACAGGAGCAAAACAAGTCTGAACAAGCCAGAGTCCTTAGACTTAGTGGATCCAGGTTCTTTGTCATCTTTCCCGCAGTTGCTTCTCCCCAAAACAATGAGACAGAGAGCAGAATAACCTCTCCAGGCAAGCCAGGACACATTCAGGCTTATTTTGGCCTATTCAGGCCTACCATGACAGTGGGGCAGGCCTGTCTTCTACAACTAAGAGGTCTAGCATCAGCTCTCAAGGTCAGCAGGGATTTTGCATAATTTTTCTCAGTGTTCCATGAATTAGAAGTAAATAAACAAAATGGCTAAACCCTAGTGGCTGTTCCATATGTAGGAAAATTTTGAGGTTACTGCAGTCACTTGCCTCAGGTAGTAAGTCAACTACAGGTCATTCCAGTGGATCTGTGGAGGATAGGGTACAGATCTGTTTTCCTTAGCACACTACTAAGGATTAACTCTTCCCTGAAGGATTCACATTCCACTAGAGAATACACAGCATGCACTTTTCTGAGGAGAATAAGTAATTTATGACCTATGAATTAGTCTTATTACAAGACTGTTTCACTTACATCCAATATGATTTGACAAAATGGGTTTGTGAGATAATGTGAATAAACAGTGGGCAGAAAGCCACTTATAGTTAATAATGTTTGTTCACTTAATATGATATATTACCAAACTTCATACAAGAGAATTGTTAGAGTTAAGAATGGTGGAGTGAAGAGGGTAACAGAGACTTTGCTGTTTCTTTGATAGTTTGCCTTTAAGATTTTTAAATAAAATTGTCTGAATTTCCAATTTTCAAACTCCAGCCTTTCAGCCTGAATTCCAACTTTATTCCATTTTACATTTATCTACTCTTTTTTTCCTATTTATACATCGAGGAATGACAAGACTCTAATAACTCTTTCAGTCTTTGTGAGCTCGTGTTCAATAGTAGCTACGCTGACATTCCCTACTTCTCCCAATCACTGGATGAGAGTTTCCAAAAGCAGATAACGTCAGGTGGAAAGGCTAACCTAGTCAAAACTGTGGTTTATTTTAGGGATAAGAACAGTAGTAATGCACAGCTGCATAGTTACCATTCCATGGTCTATTTACACCAACAGGAATATTATAATAGGACTTGTTTCTTTCTAAATAATAGAGACATATATGAAAAATATGAATCACAGTAATGAAGTATTCACAGGAGCAGATAACTTTATTTTCTGATATTCACTACTTGGAAAAAATAAAAGTTTTACTTAAAAAAGTGAGTTTCCAATTTACACGGGCATAAATAATCATATGATGTTAAGAGAGTGATCCTAGATAGAGTACAACAGAGCATTTGTGTATGATTTTGTACAACTAATATTCACTTCTTCAATAAGCACTGCTTCAGGAATTCTTTCTCCTCACCTCTTTCCTTCAGTGTCTTCAGGGCTGTTTCTCCTTTTGTCAAAAAGTGAAATCAAAGAAGCTGTGATTAGTGGATGAAGTAAAATCTCAAATGACTTATTAGAAGCCAAACCCAAGAAACTTGGCAACTAATCTTTTTATTGATGCATCATTCCCACAAATTAACTTATACTGCAAGAACCATGTCTGTGTTGGTTCTTTTTCTTTTTCCTTTGTAATGAAGATTCCATGGAATTATTACTTACTTCACCTTTCAAAATTTAATGTGACCCACACCATGGTTTCTTTCCCATGTGTTTAATGTAAGTGTTTTAGACACTATTTTACTAAATGTCTCCAGTTAAAAATTCTGTCAATTATGGATGATAGAGATCTAGTGATCTCTATAATCACAATAATGAGTGCTAGTACAATACCTGCTTTAATGGCTACATTATAATCTCCAGGCCTGGAAAAACTCCAGAGACCTCTAATACATGAAATACCTTTCAGCTACACTGGTCTGGAATTGATTACAAGTTGTTTCTCCCTCTCTCTCCCCCTTGCATGCTCTCTTTCCTCTCTCTTTTTAAAGCAGAAGTCATGAATGCCTTGGAAATGTGCCAGTGCCCTGGATTTTGTACTAGGTTGAAATATCATTTAAAGTTTAAACACAATGCCACTTCAGAAGTTTTACAAAACAAAGGAAAAGGCAAGAAAGCCTGACAAGAAGGGTCTTCCAAAAAATGACAACAAAATAGTGACATTTCTGGAGATCTCCCACTGTAATATTTTTCTTTAAGAAGAAACAATCAGTCTCAAATGATTTTTGCATCTCTCTATAAGAACAACATACTTCAAGCAGCAGTTGGGTGGAGAGTTCACTTTCCTTATTTTTTTCTTTAGCAAATAAGAAACAAAAAGTTTAAAAAGCATTTTTTTAACAGACTTTTCTTCCTTAAAGGCAAATCTTTTGTAACAGTATAGAGATGATAACTGATTCAATTATTCCATCAGATAACTCATCTATTTGTTCTTGTACCAAAGAGTTTACTGCTGTTAGACATTTGGAGTGTCTGTTGAAAATCTGGAACAATGTAGAGTTATCATAGGCAAAAATCTTGGTTTATACTGAGGTCATATTTTGTGCAGTTGAGAAGGGGATCAGGAAAGGGAAGTGATTCAAAGCTGCCTTTTGGGGCTTTTTAAGTTACTCAGGAACGGCCAATATAGATAGTCTAAATAACATTGACTGCAGCTATCATACATTCATTGAATGGTTTGGATTTGAACAGAGAGTTCATCAGGTTCTAACCACCTTGCAAAGGCCACAGGCATCTTCCTCTAACCCAGGTTGCTCAAAACCTGTCCAACCTGACTCTGAAAACTTTCAGGGTAAGAGCATCCACAGCTTCTCTGGACAACTCATTTCAGTGCTTCACTATACTCACAGTAAAGAAGTTATTCCAATATCTGATTTAAACTTTACTTCTTTCAATTAAAAACTTTTATCCCTCATCCTATCACTACACTCCTTGACAAAGAGTCCCTTCTCATCTTCCCTGTAGCTCCCTTAAGGTACTAAAAGCCACCTCTTTCAACCTTTTAGCTTCACTTCTTTTGATGCAGCACTTGGTTAGCTTTCAGGGCTGTAAATACACATAACAGACATCCAATTTTTCATCCGCCAGCATCTACAAGTCCTTCTCTACAGGACAGCTCTCTATCCACTCATCACTTGGTCAGTTCATCTTATCCAATATCAATCAGGGTTGGAAAGGACCACAAGGATCATCCAGTTCCAACCCCACTGCCATGGGCAGGGACACCCTACCCTAGATCAGCCTGGCCAGAGCCTCATCCAGCCTGGCTTTAAACACCTCCAGCCATGGGGCCTCAACCACCTCCCTGGGCAACCCATTCCAAGCTCTCACCACTCTCATGCTGAACAACTTCCTCCTCACAACCAGCCTGAACCTACCTATCTCCAGCTTTGCTCCATTCTCCCTAATCCTGTCACTCCCTCATAGCCTGAAAAGTCCTTCCCCAGCTTTTTTGTAGGCCCCTTTCAGGTACTGAAAGGCCACAATAAGGTCACCTTGGAGCCTTCTCTTTTCCAGACAATCTCTCTGGACAATCCATTCCAGAATCTTGCCACTCTTGTAGTGAGTAATTTCTTCCTAAGATCCAATTTAGACCCATTATCCTTCAATTTAAATCCATTTTGCCTTGTCCAATCAGTGATCTCTTTTGTAAAAAGTCCTTCCCCATCCTTCCTATATTGAAATATTGATATGCTACTATCATATTGAAATGCCACTGTAAGGTGTCCTTATAGTCTCTTCTCCAGGCTGAATAACCCTAGCTTCCTTAGCCTATCCCCATAGCAGAGGTGTTGCAGCCCTTGGATAATGTTTGTGGCCCTCCTCTGGACTTGTTCAAACATATATGTCCCTCTTACAGAGGGGAAATCAGAATTGGACATAGTATTTGAGATGGGATCTCACAAGAGCAGAGCAAAGGGGGAGAATCACTTCTCTTGATCTGTTGGCTACTCTCCTAATGCATCCCAGCATACAATTGGCCTCCTGGGCTGCGTAAGTGCACTGCTGGTTCATGTTGAACTTCTCATCTATCAAGAAATTATTCTCTTCAGGGCTCCTCTCAACCCACTCCGTACCTGTTTTATATTTCTGCCTGGGATTGGCCTGACCCAAGTGTAGAACCTTGCACTTTAACTTGTTGAACCTCATGCAATTTGCACTGGCCTCAAGCCTGTCAAGATCGCTTTGGATGGCATCCCTTCTCTCAAGTAAGCCCACCATACCACATATTTTATTGTCGTTGGCAAACATACTGAGGGTGTACTCAATGCCATTGTTCACATCACTGACAAAGATGTTGACCATCACTGGGCCCAGAAGAGAACACTGAGGAGCTCCACTTGTTACTCGTCTCCACATGGACATAAGCTATTAATCACAACTCTTTGAATAAGACTTTCCAGGAAGTTCCTTATCCACTGAGTAGTCCATTCATCAAATCCACATCTCTCCATCTTGGAGACAAGGATGCCATGTGGGGCAATGTCAAATGCTTTACACAAGTCCAGGTAAATGACATCAGCTGCTTTTCCCATGTTAGCTAGTGCTGTAGCTCTGTCATAGAAAGCCACCAAATTAGTCAGGCATGATTTGCCCTCAGTGAAGCCATGTTGGCTGTCACCAATCACATCATTGTTTTTCATGTGCCTTAGTACAGCTACCAGAAGGATCTGTTCCAAGGTTTTTACCTGGCACAGAAGTGAGACTGATTGGTCTGTAGTTCCATGGGTTTTCTTTGCTTCCCTTTTTTAAGTGGAAGTTATGCTTCCCCTTTTCCAGTCTGTGTGAACCTCACCAGACTGCCATGACTTCTCAAATATGATGACTAATGGCCTAGCAACTTCGGCCACCAGTACCTTCAGAACCCATGGATGTATCTTACCAGGTCATAGAATCATTGAATTGTCAGGGCTAGAAGGGATATAGACCCCATGGTTGCTCTTGTTTTTCTTTTTTTTCTTTCACATACTTGTAGAATTCTTTTCTATTGTTTTGTTGTTTTGTTTTTTGTTGTTTTTTTTAAATGTCCCTAGCCAGATTAGGTTCTGTCTGAGCCTTAGCTTTTCTAACCTGTTTTCTGATTTCACAACCAACTTCCAACCATCCAGGTTATCAGTCCATGCTTTGTGGATTTGTTTTTTGTAGTTGATTTTGGTCATGAGTTCCTTGTTCATTGATACAGGTTTCTTGGTGTTTTTGCCTGATTTTCTCCTTTTAGGGATGCAGTGTTTTTTAATTGGAGAAAATTATACTTGAAAGTCAGTTAGCTTTCTTGGGCTCCCAATGTCTCCAGGGCATTGTCCTATGGTATGCTAACAAGGAGGTGCCTGGGGAGATGAAAATCAGGTCTTCTGAAATGGAGAGTTTCAAGCTTGCTGAGTTTTCCCTTCTCCTTTGTCCTTAGGATCTTAAACTCCACCATCTCATGGTCATTGCAGCCAAGACCTCCCCATGAGGGCCTCCATGTGGGTGAGGACAAGGTCTTTTAAGACACCTCTCCTCGTTGGTTCCACTATCACTTGGAGGGTGAGAATCTCCTGGATTGCTTATTCTCTGCTATGTTGTCTCTCCAATTGATGTTGGGGTGGTTAAAGTTCTCCATGAGGACCAGGGCCTGTGAACAAGCTACAACTTCTATCTATGAAAGGCCTCATAAACTTGGTCCTCCTAGGCAGGTGATCTGTATCATAGCTCTGCTGAAATGTCTCCTACCATGCCTTTCACTCTAGCCTCATCATTTACCAAGAATAACTCCGTGTATTCTAGCAGTTCTCTGACATAGAGGGCAACACCCCACCTAGTTTCTCCTGCCTGTCATCTCTGAAGAGTTTATACCCTTGTAAACCAACACACCATACCCTTATAAACCTACACACCAATTGTATGAGTCATTCCACCATGTCTCTGTGATGTCAATCAGATCATAGTATTGCAGGTACAGAAACATCTCTAGTTCCATGTGTCCTACCATAGTTTCCATGCTCCATAGTCTTGTTAGGCACAGAGGTAAGTCACAGTAACACAGTATCACAGTATCATCAGGGTTGGAAGAGACCTCACAGATCACCATGGCACCAAGTCCAACGTCCAATCCTGCCTTGAACAGCTCCA
>WAAF01020649.1:3913-20096 GCA_013400475.1 Tricholaema leucomelas
ATTCTATTCTATTCTATTCTAATATTCTTAGATATTTTTCAGCTAAGTTCTTGCTTCTAGAATTTGAGCTCATATTTTGGCATCTAAGAGAAGGACTGCATTTTCCAAAATGCTGAGGCCCATCTGTGGCCTGTACCACCTTCAGGTGGCTTGGTTTAAGTGCTCACAGTGACAGTGGAGCCAACATTTCATCTGAGGTGTGAACTACATGTGAACAAAATACAGTGACAGGTTCAGTTAATACTGACTAATTTTTCCCAGAAGGTTGAAGTCCCTGGATTTTGAGGCAGAAATGCTAACCACCAAACTAACACCATATGTAGCACTGCATTCTTATTGTATTCCCAAACTATTCAGAACCAGAGTGTAGGGGATTTCATGCAAACAATTATCCTGACAGGATCTCAGTCTTTTTCCCAGGACTGGCTGAGCTGAATGCACTTGCCTTGAACTGCTTTTCAGTTTTCAGTTGAGACTTGGGGCATTTCTTATCCAACAGGAGGTGATGTACACAGTTTCTATATGCATGGCATATGCTCTTATGCTGATGTTGCCTTTGTTTTTGTCGGTACACAGAGCCACATCGAGTCACAAAATCACAGAACCTTAGAGGTTGGGAAGGACCTCCAGAGATTATTGAATCCAAACCCCCTGCTAAGCAGGATCACCCAAGGTAGTTCACCCAAGAACGTGTTCAGGTGGCTCTTGAAAGTCTCCAGAAGGAGACTCCACAATCTCTCTGGGCAGCCTGTTCCAGGGCTCTGTCAGCCTCACTGTGAAGAAGTTTCTCCTCATGCTGAGAGGAAATCTTCTGCGTTCAAGTTTGTATTTGTTGTTCCTTGTCTTATTACTGCGCACGCCCAAAAAAAGAGATTGGTCTCAGCCACTTGACACCCCTCCCTCAGCTATTTATAGGCACTGATGATATCTCCTCTCAGCCTTCTCTTCTCTGGATTGAACAGCCCCAGGTTTCTCAGTCTCTCTTCATGGGGGAGATGTTCAAGTCCCCTAACCATTCTTGTGGCTCTTTGTTGGACTCTCTCCAGCAGGTCCCTGTCTCTCTCCAACTGGGGAGCCCAAAATCAGATACAGTCTGATGTTGAACCACAACCAAACCACAATGCACTGACTTCTGTATTCCAGACTTGTCAGGGAAAGCGAGTCCCTGGAGTGTGCCTTAGGTAAAAAAACATTTGAGGTATCTTTGGGACATCACTGTCTTATTTCCCTTCTGTCAAAATGAGTACAGTTGAAAATTTCTTCAGTTACCAAAGTTCATGGTTTTGTCCCCTTTTGTCCCCTTTGGTGAGGCCACACCTCAATTATTTTGTTCAATTTTGGTCACTGTAATACAAGAGAGATGGAGAGATGCTGGAGTAGGTCCAGAGGAGGGCAATGAAGCTGGGGAAGGGCCTGGAAAATGAATCTTATGAGGAGCGACTGAGTGAGCTCGGGATGGTTAGTTTGAAAGAGAGGAGGCTGAGGGGAGACCTCATTGCTGTCTACGGCTACCTGAAGGGATGTTGTGGAGAGGCTGCTGCTGGTGTTTTCTCACAGGTAATTGAAGACAGAACAAGGGGGAATGGCCTCAAGCTGAGGTTCAGATTGGACATTAGGAAAAGATTTTTCACGGAGTGAATGGTCAGGCACTGAAATGAGCTGCCCAGGGGGGTGGTGGAGTCACCCACTCTGGATGTGTTTAAGGGTCGTTTGGATGTGGTGCTTAGGGATATGGTTTAAGGTGAATCTTGTAGAGTTATAGGTTGGACTTGATGATGCTGAGGAACCTTTCTAGACTGGATGATTCTGTGATTCTGTGACAGTCTTTTATTCTGATCTAATGCACCCCTGATTAGGAGACTTACTTCAGTTCCCAGCATAGAATTTGAGAATTGTTCTCAATGCTCAGTTCTTAGCAGTGGTGTTGATTTTTGTAGTGTCACTGCTATACAAGGCATATTGCTGCCAGAGAAAACATTTACAGTTTTCATTACTTGAATAATCCAAAGAAATAGGAGGAATAATTATTATTTATTAATGCTATTAACATAAAATGTGTCACTACAGAGGTGAGCAAAACAAACTGAGCAGATGAGTGTCAGCCCCTTGCATGCTAGCAAAATGAGTTTCTCTGAAGTCTATAAAATATCTAACAGCCTTTAGAGACTTAATAGTGAAGCTGATGGAGGATAGCCAAGACTACCAGTGCAGGGAAAAGCCTGCAAGTACAGCTTGAGGTGTACAAAATTCATGTGCCATTTGGACAGCAAAAGTAAAGAGTATGAAGAAAGCTATACTGACAGCTAAACAGACCCATATTTAGCTCAGGATCTTAACAGAGGAGCTTGGTGCAGGTAGATAAAATCCTCCTTCCGAGTATTCCAGCCTAGCAAATCACGACACAAGATAATTGCACTGCCTTGTACCTCGTGGCCTTCTTTATATGGGTGGAAAAGTCCTTCTCTTGTTCTTTTTCATCCTCTTTCTAGTGAACCATCTCCTTCTTGCTTGTTCAACTTGGTTTGTTTGAGAGCACATTCCTTGTGATGAGAAATATGTGTTAAGAATCATGGATGACTACTGGTTGGCTTCTTAGCTCTGGCAGCCGATCACTAGCGGTGTTCCCCAAGGATCAGTCCTGGGCCCAGTCCTGTTCAATATGTTTGTTGATGATCTGGATGAGGGGATTGAGTCCAGTATCAGTAAATTTGCAGATGACACCAAGCTAGGAGCAGGTGTGGATCTGTTGGAGATCACACACATTGTGTGTGAGAGAGCCCTGCAGAGGGACTTTGACAGGCTGGATGGGTGGGCAGAGGCCAATGGGATGAGATTTAACAAGGACAAGTTCTACACTTTGGCCACAACAACCCCAAGCAGCACTACAGGCTGAGGACAGAGTGGCTGGAGAGCAGCCAGGAGGAGAGAGACCTGGGGGTGCTGGTAGATAGTAGCTGAACATGAGCCATCAGTGTGGCCAGGAGAGCCAATGGCATCCTGGCCTGTATCAGGAACAGTGTGGCCAGTAAGACAAGAGAGGTTATTCTTTCCCTGTACTCAGCACTGGTCAGGGCACACCTTGAGTCTTGTGTCCAGTTCTGGGCTCCTCAATTCAAGAGAGATGTTGAGGCACTGGAACCTGTCCAGAGAAGGGCGATGAAGCTGGTGAGGGGCCTGGAACATCATCTAGTCCAACCCCACTGCAGTCAGCAGAGACATCTTGAACTAGAACAGGTTGCTCAGAGTCCCAGCCAAACCAACCTTGAATCTTTCTACCACCTCTGGGCAATCTGTGTGCTTTTCAACATGCACTGGTGATTTGACCCCTTAAAGAGGATTCTTTTAGATTAAAAAATGAAGAAGAAAAGCTTAGGATGACTGCTCTGAAGTGAAACATTAACATTTCACTGTGCCAAAGGATAATTATGAGGGACTCAAAAGATGTAATGGCGAGAGCAAAGCTTGGATGCCCTGCACTGATTCCTTGGAGATCCTAGAAAGGCAACTGGAAATCTTCCTTCTGCTGCTGTTGTTGGTTGTTGCTGAAATAGTCAACCAGTGGATAATGAGATATATGGAAGGAAACTGAACTCAGGTGTGGACCCAGGGCAAAAGAGAATAGCCAGGCCAGTGCGGTCAGACCTTGCCCGCGGTGCTGGCTCACGGCAGCCCCCAGTTTGCGTTAAAGTGGGAACGGTTCTGTTTGCAGAGCAGACTCTGAAGGCTGGGGAAGCAACATGAGACAGCTTCATTTCTGCAGAGCAGTCTGATATATTCCACATGGTGCAGGAGCAGGTTTGGGGTTTGGTTGGTTGGTTGTTTTCTTTTTTTGCTTCAGACTTCTTTATCTAGGCAGGTTTGGATGAAGAAACACTGAAAGCAGGGAAACAGAAGGCAGAGGGAAAAGTCAGAAACCAGCGTCTGGTTTCTAAAGAGGTTGCACACTATTTGGTTTGGCTTTCAGACGTGGCAATTTAGCAACAGGAAATGTCAGCTCATTAGAACCATCGCATGGCATCGTATGATGATAGCAGTCACTCCTGCTGGCAGGGCTCCAGCCCTCACCCTCGCTGGGGAAACGGCAGGGTTTGATATGAATGTCTCGGTTTCATTTTTAAGACGGGACAGTTTAGTGGACTAGTTGACTTGGCAAGCTGTTAACAGAATTAATTTGATTGCCTTGGCAGTGGTAGGAGGATGCATGAAGGAAACCTTCTGGCTCTGTTGCCAGCATTTAATACCAAATTATTATCATATACTATTGAACTAGTGCTAGATGAAGCATGTGTGGGGGCTTGCAACAACCTTACCAAAAATAGTAAGTGCCATTTGAAGTTGGCAAACACGCGGGCTCGAGAGAAAAACAAGCTTTTGGGGATACAGCCAGTCAGGACGTCACCCCGCAGGCCTCTCACTTGTCATGTTCCTGGACTCTGCCATTTTTCATCCATGCTCCAGTTGTGAAAGTGCTGCTTTGTATTATCTGACGCTGAATTATACTAAAAGCCATGACTGTCTGCTGTTGATGGAGACCGTTTCCAGCAGAGGATGGCTACCTGCATTCATGACAGCTGGATTTGCTGTTGAACAGCTTTGCAGTCTTGGCATCCAACGTGTTATTTTGCCTGAAAATGCACTGGGGAAAGTGTGGCAAACTCTGCATTTTACATATGTCAACCTCACATCTTTGTTTGGAACGAAAGAAAATTGCCACTTGGCAAGAGACTCATTTGTATAAATCCCTTTTCTTTAGATACTTCCTGTAATGCATAGGATGCTAAAGAAGAAGCTGTGTATCTAGGAGGTCTCAGCAGGTCCTTCAGAGCCAGCAGTCTTACTCCAAGTGAGTAATGGTAAAACAGGCGTGAGCATCTTTCATCCAAATGGCTGAAAGTGTTTAAAAGCATTCAGGAGAACCGTTTGCCTCTCCAAATGTAAAGCTGCAACTCAGCTTCCAGGATTAGGCCAATATTGGCCTCACGTCCAAAACCAACACAAAATGGAATATCTATCTTGCAACTGGCATGAGACTCAGGTCTGTGGAAGAGGTTTTCTGCTAGATTTGAGGTGAAGTGCAATAAAAGGCTCTTGATTTTGAACACTAAAATGGAGACGTTTCAGCAGTCCAGAGAGTTCGCTCCTCTTGCTCTCCCTCGCTCTCTGTCACGCATATGTACACTCTTTCTCTGTTCTGCCACGTTGTAAAAACCACCAGGGTTTGACAAAAGAAGAGGAATGTGTTCCTGAAAACCAGTCTGAACCACTGCAGTTATTTTCCTCTAGCAGTATGCAAGAAATGACTTTAGCAGCATCATTGTCATTATTACTTGTCTTCAGCTCTTGCTCCTTATCGCAATGAATTGATCAATGCTGGGCTGAGTAAGGTTTTGCTTCTTCCTTAGGCCATTCTGCAGTTCACCAGCTTTTACAACATCCCATTTCTTACCACTCTGTGTCTTTTCAATACCTGAAGAAATGAAAATACAGAATAGGAAGAGGACAAGAATGGTGAAAGTGTAATAGATTTTCTGTTACAGACAATGGCAGAAAAAGGAGGGGGAAAAACCTCGACAGTTAACCCACCAATATTTCTTTCTGAAAGAATTATAACTAAAGCAGAAAAAGGCTATGATAAAGTCTGGTTTTGCACTTAAAGTGGTAAAATCATAGATCCCCTATAAAATCTACTAATAATTTTGTTAAAGGGTGTATTAAACCCCAAATTCTGGAAGTTAGCTTTCAAAATTGGTGTTATCCATAAAAAGAAAGCAAAACAAAAGAATTGAACAAGTATGCACCCAGCTTCAAAATTCCTCTGTGGTCTATTCCTAATGCTGGTTGCTGGGAGGTTTTAAAAATATGAGAATTCATTCTACCACTTCTTATTATCCCCACTGAACCTTTAAGAGAGTCACATTTGTGTTTTGGTCTTATGTATGCATGCATTTCTCCCAACAGACTGCAGCATGGCCACATGCAGGGACACACATCTGCACATGCACAGGAGCATGGGAAGCTCAGGAGTTACCAATGGAAAAATACTACTTAACATTTTAATAGCAGTTTCATCAGAGTCAATAGATATTTTACACAGATAAGCTGGCTCTCCTAGGGTAAGTGAAGACAGTTCTTCATCCAAGCGTCCACAGGAGCAATTTACAGCTTCTACAGCCCACTAACAGGTGGTTTGCCTGCATGAGATCATACAGCAGTGACCATCCAAAAGTTTTCACTAAATCAAAGTGATCTGCTTTAATAATTCACTATGTGAACAGAGCAGCAGTAGTGTGACCAGCCCTCCACAGCACTGCTCGCCCACTTGTCCTTCTGCATGCCTGTAAGGGTACAAGGGAGGGGGAAATTAACGGAAGAGGAGTATCAGACATAATGGGGTTAGCTGGTGTGTGCCTTGCCAGCCATCCAGCAGCAACTACAGCTTTGGCATCCTCTGTACCTTCAGACAAACAAGGGAGAGCTCCCGTTGGTGAAAAGGGAATGAAGAGGCAAATCTGATCTCCCTACCAGCGTTTTGTCATGCTGGTTACCACTGGCTCTGAGAGAGAATAGGACCGTGACCTGATCTAACAGCTGTGGCCCTGAATGCCTGGGGAGACAGAAGAACGGAGGGATAACAACTACAGCAGCTGGAGCAAAAGTGGAGGAAAGGGGGCATGAAAGAGCTGCAAATCACTGCTAGCAGCTGCTCTGGGTGGCTGGACACAAATCCACCCCCTGCAAAGGCAAAAAGGCCACCAAAGCCTGTCCCAGAGCTCAGCTGGCAGGGGAGGGAGCCGCCGTGGCTGGCAGAGTCCTCATCCTGGTGGCTTTGGGCAAGGTATCTTGGAGTGACACAAAGAGTGAGGACAGGAAAGAAAAGGCCTGGTAGGAAGTAGTGTAGACCCTGTGACAAAGGTCAGCCAGAGGATAAGGGTGGGCAGCAAGCTCTGATGAGAAAATGCATCACAGAAAGGGAAAAGGACATGGTAAAACCTGAGAATCATCTGTTTTTTTCTGCAGCTTAACAGGGACACAAGGAGGGTTACTGCCCACCAGTAACTGCAGTCAATAATGTACTTCCTTTGACTCTGCTGAAACCACTTAAGATCTGATTTTAATATATATATATATATATGTGCTATGTATTAAGAAACAGCGCTCTTGATTCCTGAAGAAATTTCACAGCTAGATATTTCCTTCTGAATACCTTTGATAGTTGGAACTTGAGACTCTTAGAATGTACCTTAAACAAAAAAAATAATTAAAGAATGCCTGGGGTTCAGGCCACAATGAGCCTGCCAACAGTGACAATATTAACCACAGGCTGATGTTAAGATGACTTGGAGTTAAGTTACAGTTTCAGAGCCTGCACCTGGCCTTGGTCATGCCTGCCCTTTTTTGTGTGTGTGGTTTTGCATTCGTGGTTTCCTAGGATTCTCCATGCCTGCTTTCTCACACTCACATGAAAACCCCACACGACCAGGGGCAACTGGTTGACTAAGGGGTAGTATAAAGGAAATGGTGAACAGGGAGTACCTCAGGAGATCAAGGAAGGGGTATCCTGGAGTCCTGGATACCCCAAAATTGCTCTCATGTTGTTGTTTGAATGGGAGAGGAAAGGCACGAAAAACCTGTTTCCCCCACCCTTGCCCTGCAGGCATGAAGGAGGGGAGCAAAGGGCCCTTCTGGCACGAGGGGTGCCCTGTGCAGATGCCTGGGTGTGCTAGTTTGAGCCTAGCTGGGATGCTTTGGTGAGAAGGACTAGATTATAGGCTGTGGAAGGAAAACAAGGCTGATGTCTACCTCACTCATAGGCTTGCTGAGATGTATAAAAACAAAAATCCAAACATAGATAAGGGAGTCTCACTTCGGCTGGGGAGGTCTGAGCTGCATCTCTCTAACCTCACCCTCTGTTTTTTTCTTTCCTAATCTACTTTGCTTCCTAACCCCCTGGCTGAACCTCCATTCTTCCTTGGGACTGGGGTAAGGTTGAAAGGGGTAGGGGGAAGGTGAAGTAGTGGTTGGGAGCCCCTCCTGGGGACTGACGTTTCTGGGAGGGGAGTTGTGATTCTGTATTGCCTTTTACCTCATATATTTCTGTCTCTAACTGTATATACTGTAAATATTTGCTTGTATATTCTGCTAAGCTGTAAATAATAAGATTCATTCAATTTCCAGAGCTAGCTGAGTCTACTCTGGGTGATTTCCAAAGTGTAGGGGGGCAGGGAACACCCAAAGCATCACACTGGGCTGGAATTGGGCTGGTGATTGGCTGGGGTCTTCACGCCTAGGAAGTGGTAAATTGTCTCCTTGTCTAGGAAAGGGATAAATATTGGGATGCTTCCCACCTTGGGGTGCCCTCCCTAGGGTTCTCCCCTACCTGGATAGCACCTGCAGAGAGTCCCCTGGTGCTGGGAAGGACAAACTGCTAGGATGGCTTAAACACCCTTTGTGCAAGCTCAATAAGTCTAACAAGCCTCAGATGTCTTTTGAGAGAGAACTGACAAGCGTCTGGAGTGCCCTTTCTCTCAGACAGCCTGGCTCACCTGTGAGTAAACTTTCTGCTCAGCCTGGTTAATAGTGGGGAAGAGCTGTGTTTATAGCTTAGCCTTTTCCATTTCCTGGCTTCTAAAATAGTGAAATTTATCTATAGCATCCTTTGTAAGGTATTCTCAATTAAGTGAGTCTGCTAATTAAACTACATTAATTTCTATATATAGTTTTGGGGGCAGGCTTTCAAGAAAAGAAAATAATTCTATTTTTTGTATATATTCCTGACTTGGCCACGTTAATTCCCTGCCTCCACAACAAGGGGGGAAAACCCAGTCTAAGGTGAGGGAAGAACTGAGGTGTAGTAATCAAAGAAATTGCAGCTAATGCCAAGGAGTAGAAGTGTTCAGAAAAATGTGGGGTCTAGAGAAGGATCTGGAGAACAAGTCTTATTAGGAGCAGCTTTTCCTTTCTGAGGTTATTCCCATGCACAAATAGAGGCCACAAATAGTGGATTGAGAGTGGCGTTGGGGGTGTTAGTGGATGAAAAGCTCAATATAAGTTGACAATGTGCACTTTCAGCCCAGAAAACCACAGTATCATCAGGGTTGGAAGAGACCTCACAGATCATCAAGTCCAACCCTTTACCACAGAGCTCAAGGCTAGACCATGGCACCAAGTGCCACGTCCAACCTTGCCTTGAACAGCTCCAGGGACGGCGACTCCACCACCTCCCTGGGCAGCCCATTCCAGTGTCCAATGACTCTCTCAGTGAAGAACTTTCTCCTCACCTCGAGCCTAAACTTCCCCCGGCGCAGCCTGAGGCTGTGTCCTCTCGTTCTGGTGCTGACCACCTGAGAGAAGAGAGCAACCTCCCCCTGACCACAACCACCCCTCAGGTAGTTGTAGACAGCAATAAGGTCTGCCCTGAGCCTCCTCTTCTCCAGGCTAAACAACCCCAGCTCCCTCAGCCTCTCCTCGTAGGGCTGTGCTCAAGGCCTCTCACCAGCCTCGTCGCCCTTCTCTGGACACGCTCAAGCATCTCAATGTCCCTCTTAAACTGGGGGTCCAGAACTGAACCAATTGCATCCTGGGCTGAATCATAAGAAGCATGACTAGTGGGATGAGGAGGTGACTCTGCCTCTTTTTTTCTACTCTGGAGAGACCTCATCTGTAGTGCTGAGGCCTCAGCACAGGAAAGACGTGGACCTGTTAGAGCGGGTCCGAAGAAAGGCCGTGAGGGTGATCAGGGGACTAAAGGGGCCATGAGGATGATCAAGAGGGAATGGCTTCAAGCTGTGACTGGGTAGGTTTAGATTGGACATTAGAAAACATTTTTCCCAGCAAAAGTGATCAGGCATTGGAATGGGCTGGTGGTGGAGCCACCAGCCCTGGATGTGTCATTTGGATGTGGTGGTGTTTGAGGATACATTTTAAGGGTGAACTTTGTAGAGTAGGGATAATGGTTGGACTTGGTGATCCCGAGGGGCTTTCCCAACCAGAGTGTTTCTGCGATTCTGTGATCAGGGAGCCAAAGCTCCTTCACAACGAGGACAGACTGAGAGAGTTTTGGTTGTTCAGGCTGGAGAAGGAAAGGCTCTGGGGAGACTTTATTGCAACTTTTCAGCACCTCAGCAGGGCCCAAAAGATGAGGAGAGACTCCATCAGGGAGTGTAGTAACAGGATGAGGGGTAATAGTTTCCAAGTGAAAAAAAAAAGGATAGAATTAGATTAGATTAAATCTAATCTGGATTTAGATTAGGTGTCAGGAAGAAATCTTGTGCAATGAGAATGGTGAGGCACTAGCACAGGGTGCCCAGAAAGGCTGTGGATTTCTCTGGGAATGGAAAGTGAAGAAGGATAATAACAGGCAGCCGCTGAGCTTGGTTCCCACCAGCCACTGGCCACCTTATCTCAGAAAAGATAGATAGTGGACATCTTGTTAGTGAGGAAAACAAGGCGTGGTTTATGCAGATGGGCTGGGTTGTCCTTGCCTAATTATGAGAATGTGTAGGTGTGTGCTCTATGATCAAAGACTATATAATGAGAGTCAGAACAATCAACAAAGAGTCTCTGGCATAATTCACATTGAATCGTCTGGAGTCCATGTGGCATTGCTTTTGATCACACTGATCTGTCAGGGCCTTGACCGTGTCTCCCACAGCAGCTGATAGAAAGCTGCAACAGATTTCCCTTTCCTGGAAGTGTCCAAAGGCTGAGTCAAAAAGGGCTTTGAGCAAACCAGTCTAGTGGAAGATATGTGTACCCATGGCAAGGGCATTGGAACTAGATGATCTCTGAGGTCCTTTCCAACTCAAACCAGTCTTGAGGTGATGCTGCGATTCTACAAGTTTCTTTTAAGCCTTTAACTTGCTTATGAGTACAATGCAGCTGTGGTTTTTCTCCCCAGGAGAAAGAGGAAGGGGCCAGCTCTAAAGACACATTTGAGGGGAAAAAAGGCTTCTTTTCCCTTTTTTTCCTTTTTTTTTTTTTTTTTTGAGAGAGAGAGAGAGAGAGAAATACTTCAGGGAGGTTATTCTGTCCCTGTACACAACACTGGTCAGGCCACACCTTGAGTCCTGTGTCCAGTTCTGGGCTCCTCAACTCAAGAGAGATGTTGAGGTGCTGGAATGTGTCCAGAGAAGGGCAACAAAGCTGGTGAGAGGCCTGGAACACAAACCCTATGAGGAGAGGCTGAGGGAGCTGGGCTTGTTCAGCCTGGAGAAGAGGAGGCTCAGGGGTGACCTCATTGCTGTCTACAAATACCTGAAGGGAGGCTGTAGCCAGGTGGAGGTTGGTCTCTTCTCCCAGGCAACCAGCAACAGGACAAGGGGACACAGCCTCAAGTTGTGCCAGCGGAGGTCTAGGCTGGATGTTAGGAGGAAGTTCTTCACAGAGAGAGTGATTGGCATTGGAATGGGCTGTCCAGGGAAGTGGTGGAGTCACTGTCCCTGGGGGTGTTCAGGAAAAGCCTGGATGAGGCACTTAGTGCCATGGTCTAGTTGACTGGATAGAGCTGGGTGCTAGGTTGGACTGGATGGTCTTGGAGGTCTCTTCCAACCTGGTTGATTCTATTCTATTCTATTTTCCTAAGCTTGCCCTTCCTCCCACCTCTGAGCATAACATCAGCTGAAAGGCCCACCCAGCAAAATCAAAGAGCACCACCAAGTCTGTCGTGGGGCTTTGCAGGAGTGCTGCGGGGGCTGTCTCAGACCACCGTGCTCCTTCCTGAGCCTGGCAATAGGCCTGGTGATACAAAGTCATTGCCATCCATAGAGAAGAGCCAATCCAGCCAGAAAATCCTTCCTGGAGGCCACAGTACCAAGAGGACCCCCTGAGAGACCTGGATTACTATCTCTGGTCAATATTTTCATGTTTTGTTGGCACTTTTCAGCCATGGCATTTTAATGACAAATCTAAGCTGGTTTTACACACAGAACTCCAAGTCAACTTTTTTTTTTCTCCACACTGCATTTGTTTCAGAAAATAGGAAAATAAATCCTTAAGCCTCATCCATTAAGGATTTTCTGCACAGATTGAAGCTCATATTGCAGACTCCCAAAGAAATAGAGTATTTGAACTGATTATGTTCTGCTCATTGCTATTAAGACCTCTACAGTTTCCCAGCTGTTGCAGACTAATACTGCTATAGTATTATGGTTTCACATTTGTGATTTTACTAGGAAGATTTCAAGCTGGTGGCTGTGTAAGAGTCATTCACAAGCTCTGCAGTCAGCCTGTCACTAGCTTTGGTCTCCGTGGCTGGACGAGCTGGCAATTTACTCCATCAACACAATGACTAAACCAGGTTTCCCCAACTAAAATATAACTACTTCTTTTTTTTTCCCCCAAGAAAGAACATGTTACCAAATATCTAGCTGAAGTGAAACCATCATGTTTGTTGGATTATCTTTTGAAGAGAACATTCAGAGAGTCCAGAAAACTGGGCTTTGTAATTGACTTTGCCAAGGAGTCATTCACAGTATCACAGTATCACAGTATTACCAAGGTTGGAAGAGACCTCACAGATCATCAAGTCCAACCCTTTACCACAGAGCTCAAGGCTAGACCATGGCACCAAGTGCCATGTCCAACCTTGCCTTGAACAGCTCCAGGGATGGCGACTCCACCACCTCCCTGGGCAGCCCATTCCAGTGTCCAATGACTCAGTGAAGAGTCAAGCCTAAACTTCCCCCGGCGCAGCCTGAGGCTGTGTCCTCTCATTCTGGCGCTGGCCACCTGAGAGAAGAGAGCAACCTCCTCCTGGCTACAACCACCCCTCAGGTAGTTGTAGACAGCAATAAGGTCACCCCTGAGCCTCCTCTTCTCCAGGCTAAACAATCCCAGCTCCCTCAGCCTTTCCTCGTAGGGCTTCTGTAACCCGAGGCAAGATGCTTATCACCTGCTTGCTTGCACCTACCCCCATACAAACTAAAGAAAGACCAAAGAAAACCAATATCCTTCCCCACCCTTTACTTTTGCCAGGTGTTTTAAAAGGTTCAGGTGGGAAAGTGCTTAAAAACATTCAGGTGGAAAGTGGTAGGCAAGTGAAAACCATCACGGGCTGGAAAATATCGCCCTTGCGGTTGGTTTACAGCAAGCTGTGAGAGGAAAGCTACAATTTGACACCACCACTTCGAGGAGAGGGAAAGCAGGAGTGCTGCTGGAACTGAAAAGGGATTGGTTTTATTTTGTTGGAACTGAAAAGGATTGGATTTATTTTGTTAATTGCAGCCCTTTTGAAAAATGATACTCGTCCTGCTAGCGGAGCGCTAATTAATGCCCGGATGTGGTACGCGGTACAATAGACTGCTGCTGAGGAATGTGAATGAGGAAGAAATGGTTCCTGGGGTGCTGATGGGTTAACAAGATTGCTGCAGAGGTGGGCCACAGGTAAGCTTGACTTTTCTTTTTTTTGCAAGCTGCTGCCTTGCTCTTTGTGTCCATTAGTAGATGTTTTCCATGGTGGGAAGCTGTGGAAAATACCTTCCCTTTTACTCGCCACTGACATTCATATTGCAGACTTCAGCTCTTTAAGATGGGGAGGTGCTCAGATTAACATCCTTAAAAATTTGTTTTGTAATGATGGTTCTCATTTTAAAAACAAAATCAAGATTCCATGTCTCACGGTGTAATTTTATCTGACACTTTGATTGCACATGGTGTTGTGTAACTTTGGCCTCTTTAATACTCAGTTTAGAACCATCAGCGTTTTGATGTTGGGTCTTTCATCTCCTCAGTTTTCCCTCTCAATCATTTTTTGTTCTTCAGGCAGAAATACACTTTGTAATATTTCATTCATGGGAGGGGGAAAAGTGTTTTTTCTCTCTCCTCCTTATTTATGGACGTTTTCTTGATGTATCAGAGAAGCTTGTGGCTTTGCATTCAGGATTTTCCCATACAGACACATGGAGGAGCACTTCGCTGCTGTACATGGAGAGAATAGTTGGTGACACTGTGTCATGTCCACCACAATTGTCTTTTGCATCCGTTCTTGCTTTCTCTAGTGCTGGCAGTGGAGACCTCAGGAAAGCACTAAAGCAACAAATGAAATTGCAAAGAGTGTAAAATTCATTTTTGTAACCACTGGAATATTGTTTTAGCAGTGCTCTGGAACCCTTTTGGCCTAGATGGCTTGAGACCTGTAATGGTCCTTAGCAGGGTTGCTCCCCTTGCACACATCTATCCCTGTCTGGCTTTGGATAAGATGAGAGCTGTCTCAGCATCAACTTTGGGTGCCCACCAAGCGTTCTGGTAAGTCTAGTCAAACATATACATACATTTGTATTTATGAATGTATAAATACTAGCTATGCATTTAAGAAATCATCCTGGAATAACACACATCTGATATTCCCAAATTCTGTTATATCTTAAAGGGCCATCTAGAGAACTGTGTGTAGTGTAGTCCTCACAGATGGACTGGCAAGGGTGAAGCTGAGGAAGAGGCATGCAATTTACTGTGACTTTGTTGCAGATAAGCTCAACCATATCCTCCTGGGAAATTCAGTGCTTCTCTCTTCTCTTTTGTACTATACATGGGAGATGAGGCCCAAGAATGTGTCTTTCTGCCCATATTAGAAGAGCTGGCAGGCAGTCCCAGTGCAGGATCAGGCTTTTCAACAGCTGGGTTTTGTTCAGATGTTGGAAAGAAAATTCTCCAACAAGCTGTGAGGAGTTTTCTCTCATAGGCTGCACCTGAGCAGTACTGAGTATTTCACAAACCCTTGACACTGAATGAGCTCGGACTCACCAGTCACCAACAGGGTATTCACAACAGAAGAGAGGCAAATACAGGTATGTGCAGCAAAGGAGGAATATCCTCTCTGCTGGAACATAATAGGGGGAAAGATATCACAGAATCTCAGGGGCTGGAAGGGACCTCAAAAGCTCATACACTCCAATGCCCCTGCCAGAGCAGGATCACCTTTACCAGACCACACAGGAATGTGATCAGACAGGCTTTGGATATCTGCAGAGAAGGAGACTCCACAACCCCACTGGGTGAAGAAATGGAAATGTAGTAGTAAATGATTGTATTTTTCATGAATTCCCTGCATATGGTGGTGTGTGAGATCTTGGGGCACATATGCACAGCAATGTCAGTAGGGCATCACTGTGACCAACAGACTAAACAAGGTGGAAAAATAGCCAAAACGCTCAGGGGCTGATGAAACAAGGACTCCCAAGGAGGTAAATGAGGATGGCTATCTTGAATGATTTCTGCTCCTTACTGTTTCTTACCCTGGATTGTTCATGTGCACGAGCCAGAGACGTTAGCTACTACTTCCACTCTAATCACATGTTTCACAGCAGTCTTTAGCCTGCTAGTGGTTCTTATGTCGTGTGAGCAAGGTTTGCGTGGAATGTCAGGGGCAGGAAGGGACCTTGAGAGCTCATCCAGTCCCAACCCTCCCACCAGAGCAGGATCACCTAGACTAGATCACACAGGAACTCATCCAGGTGGGTTTTGAATATCTCTAGAGAGGGAGACTCCACAGCTCCCCTGGGCAGCCTGTTCCACTGTTCTCTCACCCTCACAGGGAAAAAAATTCCTCCTCATGTTTCCATGGAACTTCCTATGCCTCCACTTCCACCATTGCCCCTTGTCCTGGCATTGGGGATCACCAAGCAGAACCTGTCTGCATGCTCCCGGCAGTCGCCCTTTACATGTTGATAACCAATATTGAAACAGCTCACACTGCTTACACTCACTACTGAAAGGCAGTGGAAGAAGCTGAGGGTCAGAGGAAGGACACTGAATCCAGTCAAGGATGTGTGTGGAGACGATTTTCAGTTGCCAGCTGGTCAGTGTGCTAGCAGCAGCCCTCCCTCATATTGTGCAGTGTCCAGTGGAGCACAGCTGGGTGAGGAACAGCTCAGTCTCATCAAACAGCAATGTTCTCGCAGCTGGGGTTGCAGGCAGAGGCACAGCAGCTTCTGTGCAGGTGGCTTATGGTCAGCAGCTGTCAAGGTGACACACTGCCTCCCTGTGTGGAACATCTGGCTGGGAATATGGAACTGGAGCTCACCAGTCTGGCACCCTTCAGGGATTTCTGAATAGAATACATAGAATCATAGAATGGTTTAGGTTGGAAGGGACCTCAAAGATCATTTGCTTCCAACCCCCCACCATAGGCAGGGACACCTCCCACGACTTGTCCCAGGGAACAGGTCACTCAAGGCCTCATCCAACC
>WAAF01020650.1:6804-23087 GCA_013400475.1 Tricholaema leucomelas
AGACCATGGCACCAAGTGCCACGTCCAATCCTGCCTTGAACAGCTCCAGGGACGGCGACTCCACCACCTCCCTGGGCAGCCCATTCCAGTAGCCAATGACTCTCTCAGTGAAGAACTTTCTCCTCACCTCAAGCCTAAATTTCCCCTGGCGTAGCTTGAGGCTGTGTCCTCTTGTTCTGGTGCTGGCTGCCGGAGAGAAGAGAGCAACCTCCTCCTGGCTACAACCACCCCTCAGGTAGTTGCAGGCTGATGCCCCAAAAGCCGAACATGGAAGCAGCAATTGGAACATGAAACCTCTCATGTTACAATCTGAAACTTCAAGCCCCATGATACTCTCCTCTAATCAGTGCTTACAGATTATAGCTGGCATGATGGCAGCATGATATTGAATTTTTGTCAGCAGCTTCAGCTGAATCCATGACAGTTTCTACAGTGAGAAACAATATGCTCTGAAGATTTAAGTTTTGGGTTCTGTAGAAAGTAATACCAGTTCATTCAATACCAGTTCATTTAATACCAGTTCATTTAGCTTAATCTGTCTACTTCTAGCTTCTGAGGAGTGATGCTTCTGAAAGAGAAAAGCATCTTTTTCACACCAAAATGATTGCTCATTACAGGGTTATTGCAATTGCTCTTGATCAAAGTTCTCCATGATATTTTGACCATTTTTACTAACTGTGGGTTGTTTTTTTTTTTCTCTCCCTAAAAAGAATCTACTATGAGTGGCCATTTCATGCAGGGAGCTTAATGAAAGCTCCCCACTAAAATCAATGAAGAAGTATGTCTAAAAATCAATGGTACCATATGATCCAGTTTGTTTTATGCTAGAACATTGCATGTCAGTTTCTTGGTGCACAATAGAATAAACCAGAAACAACATATTTCTAGTTTATCAATAACAGTTTCCTGAAGCTTATCAGATTAAAGGGGAAAAAAAATCTAAGAAAATACATGAGGTTATTCTTCCCCTGTACTCAGCACTGGTCAGGCCACACCTTGAGTGCTGTGTCCAGTTCTGGGCTCCTCAACTCAAGAGAGATGTTGAGATACTGAAATGTGTCTAGAGAAGGGTGACAAAGCTGGTGAGAGGCCTGGAGCACAGCCCTGTGAGGAGAGGCTGATGGAGCTGGGGGTGTTTAGCCTGGAGAAGAGGAGGCTCAGGGCAGACCTCATTGCTGTCTACAACTACCTGAAGGGAGGCTGTAGTTCTTCACAGAGTGATTGGCATGGGAATGGGTGGCCCATGGAGATGGTGGAGTCACTGTCTCTGGAGGTGCTCAAGAAAAGCCTGGATGAGGCACTTATTGCCATGGTCTAGTTGATTGCATAGGGCTGGGTGCTAGGTTGGACTGGATGATCTTGGAGGTCTCTTCCAACCTGGTTGATTTTATGATTCTGTGATTGCCAGAAAGTTAATTCCTGGAAACATAAATACATTTTTTTCCCCCTAAGTTTTGGGAAACAGTTTAATAAAAAAGAAGCTAAAATAATTTGTTCAACACCCAATCCTGTCTTTTTAACAGCTTCTTAACTTCATAGACTTAAAAAGGTCAGCAACCAAAAGAAACTAATTTAGATTAATAATCACAGTCTCACAGTATCACTAAGGTTGGAAGAGACCTCATAGATCATCAAGTCCAAGCCATTACCACAGAGCTCAAGGCTAGACCATGGCACCAAGTGCCACGTCCAATCCTGCCTTGAACAGCTCCAGGGATGGCGACTCCACCACCTCCCTGGGCAGCCCATTCCAGTGTCCAATGACTCTCTCAGTGAAGAACTATAATGACAAAAACTGCTTTTGTAGTACCACAAATAAAGGATCACACATAAAGAAAAAGGAACTTGACAGCAGAGACAGCTACATTGAAGCATTAATCAGACTTAGTATATTCAGTATCCACTGCTCCTTGAACATCTCAGGCTTCATCACACTCAGGCTCCAAGCAAAAGAAGGTCCTGAGTATACTAGAAAGCACTTGAGGAAAAATCCAGAGCTATTAGGAGCATAAAGGCTGAGTTTTGAAAATCATTCGAATAGATCAGTTTCTCAATAACTTGTCGATTTTGCTGAGGAGTACATTTCAGGCATCAGACTCCTTCTGAGGAGTTGGCATCTCAAACCCCTAACCTTGGTAAAGAATACACATCTAGTAACAAGTCACAGGAAGAGCTTAAGGAATTGTAGATTCACACATTTCTAAGTTATGCTGTGCCTCTCCTCAAGCCTTTCAGGCAAGTCCTCCTCTATGAATATTAATGACAGTATACAGCAATTTACTGCATATTCTTCAGAGATCAATTAACGAGAAATCTTGAAAAATATGCTTTAAAAAAAGGTTATAACACAAAGGTTCTGCCACACTACTGTCTGATTTTCCTGTGAATTCTCTGCACCAGATATTAAACATATATCTCTATTGCTAATCTTAGGGGCTAAACTTAGACATGTAGAGCTTCAAGAAACAGCAATAAATCTCAAAATGTTACCCACAGCAGCTTATCAACATGCCTGGAAAGCAGCCCTATGACGAGAGGCTGGTGGTGTGCAGTCTGGAGAAGAGGAGGCTCAGGGGTGACCTCATTGCTGTCTACAACTACCTGAAGGGAGGCTGTAGCCAGGTGGGGTTGGTCTCTTCTGCCAGGCAACCAGCAACAGAACAAGGGGACACAGTCTCAAGTTGTTCTGGGGGAGGTCTAGGCTGGATGTTAGGAAGAAGTTGTTGGCAGAGAGAGTGATTGGCATTGGAATGGGCTGCCCAGGGAGGTGGTGGAGTCACCGTCCCTGGAGGTGTTCAAGCAAAGCCTGGATGAGGCACTTAGAGCCATGGTCTGGTTGATTGGATAGGGCTGGGTGGTGGTTTGGACTGGGTGATCTTGGAGTTCTCTTCCAACCTGGTGGATTCTTTGATTCTATAAACATTGTATACACTTACTGGTCTTTCTCATCACACAGAATGCCACTGCATTGCACTTCATTGGAACTAAGTTTATTGGCAGAGTTTCGGGGTAAAAAATGAACTTAAGAGAAGATTCAATAATTCTTCCCTTCCTACTTACTATGTGTAGCAATATTTATATAGCTATACGCCATTCAGAGGGACTTGGACAGGCTGGAGAGGTGGGTACAAGCCAACCTCATGAGTTTCAACAAGACCCTCACCCCTGAGCCTCCTCTTCTTCAGGCTAAACAACCCCAGCTCCCTCAGCCTCTTCTCACACGGCTGTGTTCCAGGCCCCTCACCAGCTCCATTGACCTTTTCTGGACACTCTGCAATATCTCAACATCCGTCTTGAACTGAGGAGCCCAGAACTGGACACAGCACTCAAGGTGTGGCCTGACCAGTGTTGAGTACAGGGGAAGAATAACCTCCCTCGTCCTACTGGCCACACTGTTCCTGATACAGGCCAGGATGCCATTGGCCCTCTTGGCCACCTGGGCACACTGCTGGCTCATCTTTAGCCTACTATCCACCAGTACCCCCAGGTCCCTTTCATCCTGACTGCTCTCCAGCCACTCTGTCCCCAGCCTGTAGTGCTGCTTGAGGTTGTTGTGTCCAAAGTGTAGAACCCTGCACTTGGCCTTGTTAAATCTCATCCCATTCTTATATAGATAACTGAATCCTACTCTATAATGTAGGAAAGAAAAAGAGAACTCTTTTTGTAACCAGAAGATTATTTTAACATTATTTTACCTTTATCAACTTTGGTCCACAACTTGACTAAGAACTAGATTCTCCTTTTCTTTTTTTTTTTTCAACTCATGGCAAAACTCTTCTTTTTCTGTGGGGTCTCTGTGCTATTCCATAGAATCCTTCCTTTTAAAAGACTTTATTCACAGTGTTTCACCAAAAATTAATTCCTTTCTGTTAATAACGCTTCTCCCCGTACAGTTAACTCACATATGATGTGGACAAATTGTTGTCATTTAACTGAAAAATCCCTCTATTAAAACCATATTCATCCAGTGATGTTCAGTGATTGAGTTAACCAAATGCTTCCAATTAATTTTCCCCTAAATTTGAAATGGAATTCTATAAATAAAGAGCTATGCACTTACGCAGAGGGAAGATTTTTCTCTTTCCACTCAATGTGAAGGAGAAAAGCAATAAAAATATATGATCAAACTGATGTTAACTTTAGCAGAGTTACACAAGCTTGTGCTGGCTGAGCCATAGCTCTTAAAAGAAGAGAATTTCTGAGAAGCACTAGTCAGTGGCATAATTGACTTGTGGTGGCTTCAAAAGGCCATGAACACAGCTAATAATATTTGGCAGTTCCAAAGGTATTAATCACGATCAATGTGCAATATTAAATAAGACTCCTTCAAAATGAATATAAATTAAGACTGTAATTCCATCTCAGCCTTCTGGTGACGTGAAGAAACCACTCAAGTTTCACTCTCATGGTTTATGATGTCCCTGGAAGCCTTTGATGGAATTATAGCCTTCCTAAGTACAGTTGGGGTACATTATTCCTTAAATTATTGCAACTACAAGTAATTATTCCCTCTAGAAATTAGAACTCGCTGTACTTTCATCAACCATGTAATGCTGAGGTAAGTTGAGGGGAATTGATCACGGGAGGGTATCTGCTTTTTAATTCCTGCCACTATTATATGGGTACATCTTGGTAAGGCTGTTAACACCTAATATTAGCTGCCCTCACAAGTTTCTTGGTGGTTGGGTTTTTTTTTCAGGAACAGTATTCATAATGACACAATTGAATCATCACTGATGCTTATGTAGCATTTTATGGGAGATTTCATAGAATCATAGAATGGTTTAGGTTGGAAGGGACCTCAAGGATCATCCAGCTCCAACCCCCTGCCATAGGCAGGGACACCTCCCACTAGAGCAGGTTGCTCAAGGACTCATCCAGCCTGGCTTTAAACACCTCCAGGGAGGAAGCATCCACAACCTCCCTGGGCAACCTGTGCCAGTGTCTTACCACCCTCACTGTAAAGAACTTCCTCCCAGCATCCAGTCTAAATCTCCCCTCTTCCAGCTTAAACCCATTCCCCCTCATCCTGACATTTTCATAACCTTTAACTCCCTGCTCCCCAGCCTTCCTGTAGGCTCCCTTCAGATACTGCAAAGCCACTCTAAGGTCTCCTCGAAGCCTTCTCTTCTCCAGGCTGCAGAGCCCCAACTCTCTCAGCCTGTCCTCATAGCAGAGCTGCTGCAGCCCTCTGAGCATCTTTGTGGCTCTCCTCTGGAGATGAATTTTAATTATTTTTTTTTTATGTAAGGGCATTCAGTCACCAACGGAATAAAATTGAATTCCAAAGGACAGATGAAGATGGGGGTACACAGATAGCCTTTTAAGGAGGCATGACATAAGTATTAATTGAAATATGTCAATAAAGATGCACAAAATCACATCCTAAGTAAGAAAAAACATCACAAGGAATCTTTAAATCCTCAGAAGAGTTCAAGCTTTCATATGAAGTTCAAGAGAGCAAGACATGGACTTCTTGGTTTCTGTTCTATGGTACTAGGAAGATTGATGGTTCTGAGAAAGAGCCAGATGCATGCTGTATCAGCCAGGGTGACTGTCTTGGAGGTTTCTTACAATACTACCTGAAGACCATAACCCACAAAAGCAATTCTCCTATGGAAGAAGGAAATGCTGGAGAGGCTCCATCTGATCTAGAAGGCATAAGCTGGTTCCTGCTGTGTATAGGGTTAACTCTCCAGGGGGAGTAACCTTGAATCTGACCCTAGGTGGTCTTGACACCTCCCCAGGGGTGGGTCTGAACACCACCAGGTGATGGTTAGCCCACTCCTCCTTCCTGTCTAAAGATCCATAAAAGCAGGGGGCCTTTCTGTTTCTCTCTCTCTGCTCCCTGCCTTCCTGATTACCAGCATCATCATCCTGTTCCTGTTTCTCTTTTGTTCCACCATCTGGCCGTCACCATCACAATCGGGTTGTATTTATACAATTTGTACTTGCTTTCCCTTCCCTGTACCTTTGTAACTTCCCTACCTCAGGTACCTTTTCAAGTTATTGTTAAACTTTTCTTTTTAACTTCCAAATTGAGTGAGATTCATTTATTTGGGTGTGCTTACCTTTTTTACTCTCTACATCTAATCCCTTTCTTTTGGGGGAAGAGGGAAGGGCACTCCATAAAAAAATGTTATTATTTCTATCAAATTTATTTCAGTCTCTGGAAATTTAAATTGGAACCCAGACACTGCTGGTTTAAGGAATAATCTTTCCACCAGTTCTGCCCATACCAACTCCTGTTTAGTTTATAATATCAAAACAATTTTTTGTATTTCTATCAGTATCAGGTGTATGTAGTGGTGTAGAGGAATTTCTTTAAGAGAATGGACATGTGAGCAATCCTGCCTTCTTAGCTGATTATCAAGAGTTGCTGTGAATTCTGTGAAGGGGTCATGAAGAGTTCTCCTGCATAATAATAACAAGCAGATTGAGCATTTTGACCTTGGTTCTCACAGCTTCAGGATTCCTCTCCCTGGGGGAGAAGAGATAGTAGGCACCTGGTGAATGAGAAAAACAAGGCGTGATGTATGTAAAAGACTGGGTTCACAGGATCACGGGATCACAGGGTGTTAGGGGTTGGAAGGGACCCAAGGAGATCATTGAGTCCAACCCCTCCTGCCAGAGCAGGACAATACTATCTAACACAGATCACAGAGCAACACATCCAGACAGGCCTTGAATAGCTCCAGAGAAGGAGACTCCACAACCTCTCTGGGCAGCCTGTTCCAGTGCTCTGTGACCCTTACAGTAAAGAAGTTCCCCCTTGTGTTGAGGTGGAACCTCTTTTGCTGCAACTTACACCCATTGCACCTTGTCCTATCCCAGGGAGCAGTGAGCAGAGCCTGTCCCCTCTCTCCTGGCCAGCCTTGAGATACTTACAAACATTTATCAAATCCTCTCTAAGTCTTCTTTCCTCCAAACTAAAAAGCCCCAGGTCCCTCAGCCTCTCCTCATAAGCCATGCCCTCCAGTCCCTTAATCATCCTCACAGCCCTCTGCTGGACCCTCTCCAGCAGATCCCTATCTCTCTTCAACTGGGGAGCCCAAAACTGAACACAGTATTCAAGATAGGGTCTCAGCAGGGCAGAGTAGAGGGGGAGGAGAACATTCCTTCATCTGCTGGACACACTCTTCCTAATACACCTCAGAATCCCACTGGCCTTCTTGGCCACAAGGGCACATTGCTGTGCCATGGTTAACTTCTTAGCCACCAAGATCCCCAGGTCCCTCTCCACAGGACTGCTCTCCAGCAGATCCCCTCCCAGCCTGTACTGGTGAAGTTTATTATTCCTCTCCAGGTGCAGGACTCTGCCCTTGTCCTTGTTGAACTTCATCTAGTTCCTCCATGCCCAGCTCTCAGTCTGTGGCATCCATCTCTGGATGGCCACACAGCCTTCAGCTGCATCAGCCAAGCCTCCCAGCTTGGCATCATCAGCAAATTTGCTGAGCAGACTCTGTCTGTGCCCTCATCAAGGTCATTGATGAAAATGTTGTACGGGACTGGCCCCAGCACTGATCCCTGGGGGACACCACTGGTCACAGCTCTTAAGTTGTTCACAGCTCTTAAGTTGTTCTTGCCTAGGTTATGCTAATGTGTAGGTGTGTGCTTTATGCTCAAGACTCTATAAGTGGAGTCAGAATGAACAATAAAGGTCTCCGGAGGGATTCACATTGAATCGTGAGGAGTACATGTGGCATCACTTTGATCATATTGGTCTGTGTAGCTTTGTCCTTTGATCTCCCACAACATAGTGGAAGTTTTATGTGTTTTAATATTTTTGTTATGGGCAGATTCCACTGGACATACATATGCATAGAAGTTCTGTAGCATTTCTTAGTTGAAAGTAATACGGTTGTCTGGAAAAAGATGTGCAGTATTTATAAGGCATGCCTCTGAGACAAGAAGTTTTCATCTCTAATGACAGTTTAAATCATGGCAGCCTCAGCACTTCAGTTAGCTTTGTGTATTAGCTTCTTTACACAGTTTTCACAATGCCTAGGCTTTTAAACACTGCTCAGTATTATTCAGTGTCACGTACTGAAAAGAAAATACATTAAAAGAAACTCCCTGATTGCAGCACATATATCATTAAGCCTGGACAATTTCAGGAGTTCAGGTTGGGTTCTTTCTTTGGGGTTTTGTTTTGTTGGTTTCCCCCCCGCCCCGGGTTTGTTTTGGTTTGGTTTTCTTTACGGTGAGGGTGGTAAGGCACTGGCACAGGTTGCCCAGGGAGGTTGTGGATGCTTCCTCCCTGGAGGTGTTTAAGGCCAGGCTGGATGAGGCCTTGAGCAAGCTGCTCTAGTGGGAGGTGTCCCTGCCTATGGTAGGGGGTTGGAGCTGGATGATCCTTGAGGTCCCTTCCAACCTAAACCATTCTATGATTCATTCTATGATTCTATGATTCTATGCTACTTAGAAGATAGTGTCAGGTAGGCATTTCTTGTTCTTACAGGAGCTTTCATGTTGTGAAAAATATCTAGTTATAGCTGAGAAACAACTGAATTTACCACACTGCCTAATTCATGTAAAATTCTGTGGGCTTCTGGCAAAGGTGGAGCATCTCTTTTAAGTCAGTATTAGAGAAAGAAGAACCCTTGGTTAGTCAGAGAAGTTATATAAGACATTTATTTACAGCTCCAACAGTGGATTTGAGAATATGGCCTTGTACTACAGAAATACATGAAATGACGTATTGAAATTTTAAGATGCTATATGACTCACATTTTGGAGGGGTTGTATTTTTATGAGTCTAAAAACCCTCTTGCCTGCCTGTGAACTCTTTTTTTTTTGCCTTGAAAAGATAGATTCAGCTCTTTCAGTAAACTGTGTTAATATTTTTGATGATTCTGGTGATGTATTTTTCTGCTAGTTTGAAGCCAGCTAGAATGTTTTGGTGAGAAGAATTAGATTACAGGCTGTGAAAGGGAAACAGTGGTGATGTCTGCTTCCCTCATAGGCTTACTGAGATGTGTAAGAATGAAAAGCAAAACATAGATTAACCAGCCTCTTTCTCACTTGGGCTGCTGCTGGGGAACTGGCTGAGCTACATCTTACTCTCTAACCTCACCCTCCATTTTGGACTAATCCACTTTGCTTCCTAACCCCCTCGCCGACCCTCCATTCTTCNGTATTTCCAAATGTAAGAGATGGGCACAGGTCTCTTAAGGATTACAGTAAACATTACAATATTTATCAAATATGAAAAATATCCTGGTTTAGCTTAGCTAGACTGATCACTATTTTAAATTACAGTGATTAAAAAGAATGCTCTTTGTGTAAGTTTGATTTCTTTTTTGACTGAAATAAAGTTTACTTCTTGCAATCGGGAGAAAAGTCTAACTTGACTGTCTCGGTTCTAATTCAAATTCCCAGAGACTCAAATAAATTTGATAGGACCAATAACATTTTTTTATAGAGTGCCCTTGCCTCTCCCCCCTTCTTTCCCAAAAGAAAGGGATTAGATGTAGAGAGGAAAAGGTAAGCACACCCAAACAAATGAATCTCACTCGATTTGGAAGTTAAAAAGAAAAGTTTAACAATAACTTTAAAGGGTATCTAAGGTGGGGAAGTTACAAAAGGTATAGGGAAGGGAAATAAATACAAAAGGTATGAATACACCAGATTTTGATGGTGATGGCTTTGTCTGCTTCGTGGGTGATGGCCACATGGTAAAACAAAGAGAAACCAGGAACAGGATGGTGATGGTGGTGTGCAGGGAGAGAAACAGGAAGTCCCCCTGCTTTTATGGATCTCTAGACATGAAGGGGGCGTGGGCTAGCCATCACCTGGTGGTGTTCAGACCCACCCCTGGGGAGG
Organism: Tricholaema leucomelas; assembly: GCA_013400475.1. Lineage (NCBI taxonomy): Eukaryota > Metazoa > Chordata > Aves > Piciformes > Lybiidae > Tricholaema lacrymosa > Tricholaema leucomelas. The sequence continues at coordinate 16,630 of WAAF01020650.1, forward strand.
GGTCAAGACCACCTAGGGTCAGATTCAAGGTTACTGCCCCTGGAGGTCCCATGTACCCCAGAAATTTCCTCTCCCTCTGTGGTTTGAATGGGAGAGGAAAAAGGCACAAACAGACCTGTTTCCCCCGCCCCTGCCCTGCAGGCATGAAGGGTGGAGCAGGGGGGACCCTTGCGGCACGAGGAGTGCCCCGTGCCGGCCCGCGCTGCACTCGGCTGAGGATTGGCTGTGTGCTGTTCGCGCCTAGGAAGTGGTAACTCGGCCCTTTGTCCAAGAAAGGTATAAATATTGAGGGGTGTTCCTGCCTTGGGGTGCTCCTGCCGTGGAGTTCGTTCCCACTTTGGATTGTGTTCCCACCTTGGTGTGCCTGCTGTGGACTTCGTTCCTCGCCTTGGAGTTCTTTCTCCTCCCCCCCCGCCTGGATAGCTTCTATACAGGGAGCCTTTTGACACTCCGAAGACAAGCTCTGAAGGACTTCACCTTAAGCGTCCCATTGTGCAGCTGCACAGCTTCTTAATGACCCAGAAGGTTTCTGAAAAGACCATGGGACAGCCCTTTGAATCATCTTTTCAAGCCAGCGCTGCGCTCTGTCGTGAGTAGCTTTCGGCTCAGCCTTATTTCATAGTGGGGAACGCTGTGTTTAATAGCTCAAGCCTTTTCCAACTCCTGACTTCAAATTAGTCAAGTTTACCTGTGGCATCCTATTGTGTAGATATTCTCAGCCAACTAAGAACGAAGCTGCTAATTAAATCTAAATTATCTTCTGTCTATAGTTTTTGGGGGCAGGTTTTCGGGAAAATAAAATACCTCTATTTTTATAAATCCCTGACTCGGCCTAATTAATTCCTGCCTCCATAACCCCCTACACACCTGACATGGCATAAAACCCCAATGAAGTATCACAAAGGGAATGAACTCTTCTTACGCCGATCTATAATTTGTCTTGTAAATATTTTAGGGTTGTCATTTGGGGCTGTGAATTTCTGAGAAGCAATAATTTTCTTTATTCACATCGAGGGCTTTCTTATAGATAAATGGTGCCATGAAATGTTATACTGAACACACACAAATGGCCTGCTTTTCAAAATCCATGAATAGCTTGCAGATGTTTACAAACTAGGGACAGTTGGCTCAGTAAAACTGTCATAGCTGGTATCAGAGCCGTAATGGAAGATGTGTAAGGCAGAAATTAGCACATTGCTATGGTGATGTAAGACTTTAACTTCTTCTATTAAGATAAGACAAATACAATGAACAGAATTTTTCTCATAAGTGCAAATAAAAAACATTCACTGTATGCACAGCTGAGAGGTACAAAGGTAATGTCATGACTGTACCCAATGTGCAAAATCCTAAGAAAGTGATGATTTGTATTAAATTCCATGTGCCAGTTATAAATATAGAATCATAGAATGGTTTAGGTTGGAAGGCACCCCAAGGATCATCCAGCTCCAACCCCCTGCCATAGGCAGGGACACCTCCCACTAGAGCAGGCTGCTCAAAGCCTCATCCAGCCTGGCCTTAAACACCTCCAGGGAGGAAGCATCCACAACCTCCCTGGGCAACCCGTTCCAGTGCCTTACCACCCTCACTGTAAAGAACTTCCTCCTAACATCCAGTCTAAATCTCCCCTCTGCCAGCTTAAACCCATTCTGCCTCGTCCTGACATTACTAGACCGTGTCAATAGTCCCTCCCCAGCCTTCCTGTAGGCTCCCTTCAGATACTATCATCAACAACAGAGTTGTAGACATGTTTTATTGGTTGCATTTAAAAAAATCTAATCACCCACTGCTTAGCATTATGAATGCACATAAATTTGCCTTTTGGGACCTATACATCTTAGATTCAAAGCCCACTGCAAAATCACAGGGACAGATGATGGATTGCAGGAAGCAATTAAAAGGAACTTTTCTGCTTACATTAGTCTTTGAAAGAAAAAAAAAAGAAAAAGAAATCCTCCCCAAACACTGCTCCAGTGAATTCTCTGGGGCCAGAGAATGCTCTCACACAGGGGTACCATCTCTCTGGGTACAGTTTCAATACTTTATTATAGCTTAAACACTGAAACCATAATGAGAATGGTATACTGGAAGCCAGAATACCTATGGCTCAAATACTAAAATCAGAGAGAAAGGTATATGAGAAGGAATGCTGAGTAACTCTGTTGGTCAAAGAGCAGGTTATACTCACCCTATGCAACTGACCAGCATAACTCCTGAGATGTGTAGATCACAGGGCTGGCAGGCACTTATCATCTTAAGGTAGGCATCCCCACTGGGAACCGCACCATCATGGTGGTAAGGCTGTTGCCGCTCCAACGCAGCTACCCACACCCTCGGTTCATATCTGTTCAGCATTCTGTGACATGTGTCCAGTACGTCCCAGAAGGCCAAACCAAGCAGAACCAAGCTCCTCTCCTATTTCACAGTTTGTTACATAACGACTTTCCCTACTGCCCATGTGCATTGTTGGCTTTAATGGTTGTGTGACCCCCTAGCAAGTAGAGCCTTCATCATTCTTCGCCTCTCTCTGCAGCTGGTTGTCCTCTGCAGAGCCTTTCAAGGTCAGTGCTGGCTCCACATACTGGTTAGCCAACACCACATTCCAGCCTCTGATTACAGGGATGGTACTTGCAAACTCCTGTTTTCTTTAGATTTATCACTTCTTGAAGGCTCACAGACTCTGTTCTTGTCTCTGGTAACCCGGTAACCATTGGCCTGTTGTCTGCCTTTGATCAAACACATACCAACTCTTTCCTTTTACAACACTTAATATATTAATGAGTTAAACATACAAATATCACCAAGTGTTCAAAATTTATCTTAAATAATAATACATTGAGTACATTGTAATTAGACAGGCACAAAACACCTCAGAAGTGATACTCACAGGAACGACATAGAATCAGCCAAGTTGGAAGAGACCTCCAAGATCACCCAGTCCAACCTAGCACCCAGCCCTAGCCAATCAACTAGACCATGGCACTAAGTGTCTCAGACAGGCTTTGCTGGAACGCCTCCAGGGATGGCGACTCCACCACCTCCCTGGGCAGCCCATTCCAATGGCAAATCACTCCCCCTGTGAAGAACTTCCTCCTAACATCCAGCCTAAACCTCCCCCAGCACAACTTGAGACTGTGTCCCCTTGTCCTGTTGCTGGTTGCCTGGGAGAGGAGACCAACCCCCACTTGGCTACAGCCTCCCTTCAGGTAGTTGTGAACAGCAATGAGGTCACTCCTGAGCCTCCTCTTCTCCAGGTTAAATACCCCCAGCTCCCTGAGTCTCTCCTCATAGGGCTGTGTTCCAGGCATGTTGATAGCTGCTGTGGGTAACATTTTGAGATTTATTGGAGTTGTGTGTTTCTTGAAGCTCTACATGCCTAAGTTTAGCCCCTCTCAGATTCTATTAGACTGACAGAGTTGCATAAAAACTTATTTGTGTGCCTAAGTTTAGCCCCTCTCAGATTCTATTAGACTGACAGAGTTGCATAAAAACTTATTTGTGTCTTTAAAAAAAAGAATTAAAATATTGCAACTTCATTTTCCTGGATAAGAAAAATCAGTGAAGCTTTGAGGGGAAAACAAAAGAAGAATAAAGAACAGCTAAGGTTGCCATGACATGAATATTTCCAGAGATGCCAAGTACCTATGTCCAAGATCTTTTTTTTCTGTGACTTAGCATAAGAATTGAAACTTGGTTTTCTGGTCTGGAATATGTGCCCATAATCCCTGTTTTTCAAGTTCTTTCTCTTACTCATCTCAGGTACTTTGAGAAAATCTCATTAAAGAAGCTGTCAATAAATAAGACTCTCAGCATGGAAATTTCCTTGCAAAATCCACTCCTGGATAAGTATTTACTTTGACTGTGGAGGAGCTGTAGTAAGAGACCAAAGTGCCTTTCTTTTTTTTTTTTCCAAGAATGACAGAATTTATGAGATTATTGTTAAGCAACTTCTTTAGGGAATGGATTGATAGGATGGATGGGTTCCAGTAACACACAGCTGCTTTGCCAATTTCCCCTGTTATCTAAATGCTCAGCTTTCCCTAAAACCCAACTCATCTTTTAATTCTGAAAGAAAGATAACCTCTATCACACAGCAATCTGCTTCTGCCAGGCAAGGCACCAACCTGAAAGCAGTGCTGGTGGTGTTCTTCCTGCCCATGTTCTTGTAGGCTCTTGATGTACGGAAAATGAGACCTCACAACACGCAGAGTGTTATCAGGAAAGATATGTTTTTAATCAGTGCTGGGTGACAAGGAGGGGTCCTCCTCCAAAGCCCTTGCACACCTTCCCCTCGTTCAGGTGAAATGTTTATAGTACAGAATCATGCATTTCCAGTGCAGGGGCAGGGTTATTACAATTAGTCCTGGGAATAGGAGGAGTTATTACAATCAGTTCCTGGAACTCATTTGCATAACGTCCCACCTCTTTATGCATGCTCACTGCCACCTGGTGGTTGCCTATTGGGGTCCTCAGGAGGAAGGTCGAAGTTTTCCTCAGTCTGACCTCTCTACCTTTTGTCCACCTGGCATCAGTTGCAGGTCACATTCTTGGCTGGAGTCTCTGATGTTCTCATCTTTGAATACAGTATTCTTCTTCTCCACAAGAGTGTTTCAAGACCCTATCAAGCTTAACCCTCCTCCTTTGTGTTTATCAAGGTTTCCATCTTTGAATACAATATTCTCCGAGACAGTCTCAAGCACAAATCCAGGCTGGGCAGTGACTGGCTAGAGAGTAGCCCTGAGGAGAGGGACTTTGAGGTGCTGCAGAACGAGAAGCTCAACATGAGCCAGCAGTGAGCACTTGCAGCACCAAAAGCAGTTTCTGGGAGGGCTGTTGTGTTTCTGTACTACCTTTTACCTTGTGTATTTCTGTCTATAGCTGTATAGATTGCAAATATCTGCTGTATATTGTGCTAAGCTGTAAATATAGCTTCATTCATTCAATTCCCAGTGGCTGAGTCTAGTCTAGGTGATTTTCTTAAGTGAAGGGGGGTTAAGTAACACTGAAACACAAGAAGGACANAGTTCTTTACAGTGAGGGTGGTGAGACACTGGCACGGGTTGCCCAGGGAGGTTGTGGATGCTTCCTCCCTGGAGGTGTTTAAGGCCAGGCTGGATGAGGCCTTGAGCAACCTGCTCTAGTGGGAGGTGTCCCTGCCTATGGCAGGGGGTTGGAGCTGGATGATCCTTGAGGTCCCTACCAACCTAAACCATTCTATGATTCTATGAAACCTTCCCAACATTGCATCATATTACATGTCTCATGTTTTGGAGATTTAAAGCTGTATTTTATGTTTCCTATCAGCAAAAGATCTAATGGTAAGCAATATGTTTTAATGGAGCTTCTGGTTTTCTTCTGTAATAGGGAGATTATAAAATTATAATTAGTGTAATTCTGCCACTATTACATAAAATGACACCACTGCCATTTACTGCACTGAGAACAACATTAATTATGCTGTTGCAATAAATCTTCTCCATCCCTCTTTCAGACTTGCTCCTTTCAAATAACCATGGAACACTTTGCAGTTGGTAGCAGAGATTAGTAGGCAGATTAAACAAAATAAAAGAAGCAGACATAGCTGATACCTGTTAACAGAGCAATCCTAACATTGGATATTCAGGAGGGGAGGTTGGAAAAAATAAATTTGGACTACTTTTTTATGTAAGTGCAGTGTACATTTTTGGCAACACAGCTACATTATGCCTATGAATTCATTAAAGAATAGTTTCATATATATACAGGAAATACAAGCCCTTGGAGGAGAGGCTGAGGGAGCTGGGATTGTTTAGCCTGGAGAAGAGGAGGCTCAGGGGTGACCTTATTGCTGTCTACAACTACCTGAGGGGTGGCTGTGGCCAGGGGGAGGTTGCTCTCTTCTCTCAGGTGGCCAGCGCCAGAACGAGAGGACACAGCCTCAGGCTGTGCCAGGGGAAGTTTAGGCTCGAGGTGAGGAGAAAGTTCTTCAGTGAGAGAGTCATTGGCTACTGGAATGGGCTGCCCAGGGAGGTGGTGGAGTCGCCGTCCCTGGAGCTGTTCAAGACAAGATTGGACGTGGCACTTGGTGCCATGGTCTAGCCTTGAGCTCTGTGGTAACAGGTTGGACTTGATGAGCTGTGAGGTCTCTTCCAACCTTGGTGATACTGTGAGACTGTGATATAAATAAATAATTTATGTAAGTATATATATATTTTGGACTACATTTTTTATGTATGTGCATTGTACAGTTTTGGCAACATAGCTACATTATATCTATGAATCAATTAAAAATAGTTTCTCATATCTATATATGTATATAAATAATTTATGTAAATATATATCAATCTGCACTACATTTTTATGTAAGTACACTCTATAGTTTTGGCAACATAGTTATATTACGTCTATGAATGCATTAAAAATAGTTTCATATACATATATATAGGAAATATATACATATGTATATATATATACATATA
>WAAF01020651.1:0-23878 GCA_013400475.1 Tricholaema leucomelas
CCAACCTGGTTGATTCTATGATTCAAACAGCAAATAGTTTCTCACAGTCTCTGTCAACACAACCCCCACATTTTCCAGGTAGGCTTTCTCCATATGCCTTTTAAGATTAATCTTTCTTGGGTTTAAGTCATCAAACTTGGATTCACTCCTGAGCTGATGGCTCACAACAGCAATTTTCCACCTACTGGAAATACCTCTGCTGACAGATTTGATGACTTTTTTTTTTTTTTGGTTTTTTAGTACTGTATCACATTAGCAATTTGTGTAGGTGTAATGGTATGGGTGGGTTTTACCACATCAAAATTAAGATAGTTTATTGTTTTTGATATTAATATACTTAATCTTGACATACTACTTGTTCTTAAGCAGGTTCTTTGCATGGTTCCTACACACAGGAAAAAAAAAAAGAGGCAATCTAGAAGGCTTAAGAAATAACTACCAAACTACAACAAACATTAAACCATCAGTAGTGGAAAGAGGTCCTTGCAGTCGATTATTCCATTTGCCCATTAGAGGGACTCGAGAGGCTTCTTCCCAGTCAAGGCAGAAGGCACTTAGAATAATTACAGAATTCCTTACAAAGAGCCTTTTGGATATTTACTCACAAAACTATCTGGATTCCCAGGGCTGAATTATAGTTCCCAGACAGTACCCAAACACTTGAAGGGAGTTCTGTCGGTGTCTTAGAATCATAGAATCAATCAGGTTGGAAGAGACCTCCAAGCTCATCCAGCCCAACCTAGCAACCAGCCCTGGCCAATCAACCAGACCATGGCATTAAGTGCCTCATCCAGGCTTTGCTTGAACACCTCCAGGCACAGCGACTCCACCACCTCCCTGGGCAGCCCATTCCAGTGCCAATCACTCTCTCTGGGAAGAATTTCCTTGTGCCATGCTACCTGCTCATCCCTTTTTATCAATACTGTCCAAGACTAATGGGGCTTTGGACATAGGTAATCCAATCAGAATGGCACTTTGCTAAGCTTGACCATATTAGGTGAAGGCAGGGCTTTCATTTTCCTTTCCTGCAGTTGCTTCCCCCAGCACAGAAAGACTGGGATCAGGGGAACAGGTCCTTAGACTCTGTGGCTCCAGGCTCTTTGTCCTGTTTCCGGTGGTTGCTTCTCCCCACAGCAGAAGTGGGGGGGAGAGCAGAAAAACATGTCTGGGCAAGCCAGGACACAGATAAGCCTATTTAGGTCTACTATGACACTGTCCATATGAGAAGAAGCTGAGAGAGCTGGGATTACTCATCCAGGCAAGGAGCAGTCTTAGCGGTATCTGATCAGTATACATAAATGCCTGGTTGGAAGGTGTAAAGAAAAGGAGGCCAGACTCTTCTTGGTGTTAGCCCATGGCAATGGGCACATACTGAATACATGAAAAGAGCTCACTGTCACCCTCAACTCGAAATCATTGTGCTACTTAAGAACCCCTGAGGTAAGCTCCAGGTTGTGTTCTTAGCCAGGCAGGTCATGGAATCATAGGCTCATAGAGTCAGTCAGGGTTGGAAGGGACCACAAGGAGCAGCCAGTTCCAACCCCCCTGTCATGCCCAGGGACACCCTACCCTAGAGCAGGCTGCACACAGCCTCAGCCAGCCTGGCCTGAAACACCTCCAGCCATGGGGCCTCAGCCACCTCCCTGGCAACCCATTCCAGCCTCTCACCACTCTCCTGCTCAACAACTTCCTCCTCACATCCAGTCTGAACCTCCCCACCTCCAGCTTTGCTCCATTCCCCCCAGTCCTGTGACTTTCTGATATCATAAAAAGTCCCTCCCCAGCTTTTTTGTAGGCCCCCTTCAGATACTGAAAGGCCACAAAGAGTTCACCTGGGAGCCTCCTCTTCTCCAGACTGAACAGCCTGAACTCTTTCAGTCTGTCCTCATAGCAGAGGTACACTATTAAGGTCCACTTTTCTTCAGAAGCATTTGAAGTAGCTAAACAGGCACGAAGGTTGGGTGTCTGGTTGTCAGCTTAGATGCCTCCTGAGCCTTTTCTGCCAGTTCAACTGACCATTAGCATACTGAAAAAAAACCTGCTAACATTCAGCACTAAATGTTGTAAGGAAGATCCTAGGGAGGATTCAGAACATCCTGCCTTGCCGTCAGGACAGGCTTGGAAGCATGCTGTCCTGCTGCCTGAGGTACTCAGGGTTATACCATCACTCACTCTGTACATGCCCAAACATATTTCCCTGGTGTTGGGGTTTACTAAAAAATGCAAAACCAGCCCCACAACTGTCTGGTGTCTGTCTCCACAATTAGACTAAAGGCACACATCTCCTCTGCTCTATTTCTATCATATATGCATATATGTATGCATGTATAAATGTGCTGTCTGGTCAGGCCACACCTTGAGTGCTGTGTCCAGTTCTGGGCTCCTCAATTCAAGAGAGATGTTGAGGTGCTGGAAGGTGTCCAGAGAAGGGCGACAAAGCTGGTGAGGGGCCTGGAACACAAACCCTATGAGGAGAGGCTGAGGGAGCTGGGGGTGTGCAGCCTGCAGCAGAGGAGGCTCAGGGCTGACCTCATTGCTCCCTACAGCTACCTGAAGGGAGGCTGTAGCCAGGTGGGGTTGGTCTCTTCTCCCAGGCAACCAGCAACAGAACAAGGGGACACAGTCTGGAGTTGTGCCAGGGGAGGTCTAGGCTGGATGTTAGGAGGAAGTTGTTGGCAGAGAGAGTGATTGGCTTTGGAATGGGCTGCCCAGGGAGGTGGTGGAGTCACCATGCCTGGAGGTGTTGAAGCCAACCCTGGCTGGGGCACTTAGTGCCATGGTCTGGGTGACTGGATAGGGCTGGGTGCTAGGTTGGACTGGATGATCTTGGAGGTCTCTTCCAACCTGGTTGATTCTATTCTATTCTAACAGTGGTGGTCAAAGCCCCTGCAAAGTATATTTCTGCTTTCATGTGTTCTATTTTAATTAAGGAATAGTGCTCAGCACCCTGCTGATCTGGAGACAAGTTGATGGCAAAGAGGTTGTAACCAGCACCGAAATCTTCCCTGTTGGCTGACAGCATTTGTGCTCCTTCATAGAGCTGCCAATCCTCTGGAGGAGCTGCACATTTTCTCTCACACAACAGCCATTCCTAACATCAGGCTGCTGTGGTTTCACTCGGGTTTGTTCTGCCTCCACAAAAGCAGCCACAAAATGTACACCTACCTGCCTGAAGTCGAAAGCATTCTAAGCATCACTGCTGGTAAAGGCATCATTATCTATCCACACCACCACAACCACCTCGGGCAGCTGTCCCAGAAGCTAATTCTCCTGGTTTCTGATGTGGCTGCCTGTCTGTTATGTGGAATGCTCTCATGCCCATCCGATCAACCAGGTACTTAGCAATGGTCATGTGCAAACACTCGATGAGTCCCAAATGTACCCTGCCTGCCACCCACACTCTCTTCACAAAGAGCAACCCACAGGTTGTAAGTGGCTCGCAGGCCTCTGCTGCCAGTGAGCTCATCAAGCAAACGCTGTCTCTGCTGCTCTTCAGCCTGACTTTTAAATCCATTCAGTTTCACAAAAGCTTTTCTTGAAAGAGCAGATGGTGGCAGAGTGCCCAGGCCTCCTCCTGGGGGCCACCGGAGCCGAGTGTTGTCTTGACTGCGAAGCTGCCGCCGAGAGCAGGGAGGGTGTTGCTCACCCAGCGGAGCAGAGCGGAGCGAGCCACACAGCAACGTCGCCGGTTTGTGGAGGGTTGCAGACAGGCGGTGGGAGTGGGCTAACCTTTGCACCTGGGGTCAGGTTCCAGGCCACCTCACAGCCCCCAAGAGGCTCAATCTGAGCAGCATAGAAGGGAATGAGGCTCACCTCATAGAAGATGCTGCTGCAGCCCCACCGCTGCACCTACGTCCAATAAACAAACAGACACAGCAGGGAAACTGAGACCTTGACCCAACTTAGAGAATAGAATAGAATCAGCCAGGTTGGAAGACCCCTCCAAGCTCATCCAGTCCAACCTAGCACCCAGCCCTATCCAGTCAACCAGACCATGGCACTAAGTGCCTCATCCAGGCTTTGCCTGAACATCCCCAGGGACGGTGACTCCACCACCTGCCTGGGCAGCCCATTCCAATGGCAAATCACTTCCCCCAGGGCTGTCACAGGAGTCTACTCTGCTCTGTGGTCTGTAGATGATACCTGTCACCATGGGACAAATTCCTCACATGCAGAAGGGACTGAGGCTTCTGCAAGTGTACCTCATGTACCAAATCTTTAGATGACTGAGGAGAAACTCTGGGACAACTCTTGAAAATGAATTGAGAACACTCAAGCTCATGGTACAAAAAAAGAAAGGGATATCTAACACTGGGCTCCTCAACTCAAGAGAGATGTTGAGGTGCTGGAACATGTCCAGAGAAGGACAACAAAGCTGGTGAGGGGCCTGGAACACAAACCCTGTGAGGAGAGGCTGAGGGAGCTGAGGGTGTTTAGCCTGCAGAAGAGGAGGCTCAGGGCAGAGCTCATTGCTGTCTACAACTACCTGAAGGGAGGCTGTAGCCAGGTTTCTTCTCCTAGGCAACCAGCAACAGAACAAGGGGACTCAGTCTCAAGTTGTGCCAGGGGAAGGTCTAGGCTGGATGTTAGGAGGAAGTTGTTGGCATTGGAATGGGCTGCCCAGGGAGGTGGTGGAGTCGCCATCCCTGGAGGTGTTGAAGCAAAGCCTGGATGAGGCACTTAGTGCCATGGTCTGGTTGATCGGCCAGGGCTGGGTGCTAGGTTGGACTGGACAATCTGGGAGGTCTTTTCCAACCTGTCTGATTCTATGACTCTATACCCCCTGTGCTGGTCAGTGCAGGGATGTACCTGTGCCTACTGCATGTGTATGCACCCACTGCTGTTGATCTTGGAGGCCTGGAGATGTGCCTGCCATGCCTCTGTTTGGTTGCCAGATCTGATATGTCCTGCAAGTACCCATTTACTAGCCGCACCACAGCTCCTCTGGGACTCTCCAGAGTTCACCTGTACTCCCAGTGCCCCCATGCTGTCAGATCACCTGCTCAGAGCAGTCCAGAGATCAGCTCCTGTCCTTATTCCCCACTGCATCCAAACACGTTTGCTGCGATGAAGAGGTGGGGAGCAGCCTGATGGAAGCTAAGTTCCATTTACTGTACTTTCAGCACTTGGTTATATACTCAAGCTAAAGATGGTGTCAAATCCTAATTGGTCATCAAGACAGACCTCAAGACAGACCTCGGACCTTAGCAACTAGGTAAGCAGGGATTAACAAAAGCCGCAAGTTCCTGCTTTACATTGTTTCATCTCTTGCAACATCCTCTAAGGACATTTTGACCCTCTCTTTCACTTAACTCAGTACTTTTCCACTTAGACATTCTGAACCCGTGGCTTCTGTTCCAGTGTGTCAAGATCAAGCAGCTGCACAGCACTAAAAGTCCTACCAGCCCCAACATTTCCCCCTTTCTGTTGGACAAAACGAATCTTAGCAGTGGAGTGCTCTGTCATCTGCTGAATACATTGCAATAAGCAGGGCAAAAAAATAACTGAGAGAAGAATGAGAGCTAAGGTTTTTACAAGGCTCTTAATCCACCCCTTTAAGCCCCATTCTCCCAATCCCACCTATCTGATTCTTTTGATTTAGAAATTCCTGTTTTAGTCTTTTGAATGCTTGAACAGAACAGAACAGAACAGAACAGAATAGAATAGGATAGGATAGAATAGAATAGGAGAGAATAGAATAGAATAGAATAGGATAGAATAGAATAGAATAGAATAGAATCAACCAGGTTGGAAGAGACTTCCAAGATCATCCAGTCCAACCTAGCACCCAGCCCTATCCAGTCAACCAGACCATGGCACTGAGTGCCTCATCCAGGCTNAATGAGCTCTGCCCTGAGCCTCCTCTTCTGCAGGCTGCACACCCCCAGCTCCCTCAGCCTCTCCTCATAGGGTTTGTGTTCCAGGCCCCTCACCAGCTTTGTCGCCCTTCTCTGGACACCTTCCAGCACCTCAACATCTCTTTTGAATTGAGGAGCCCAGAACTGGACACAAACCAAAACTGGAAACCAAACAGTGGCCAAGAGAAGAAAGCCAAGTACATAGCAAAAATTAATGTCACTAAGTCTATATTCAGTGCTGAAGACATGAGCTTCCTTCAGCTAAGTCAGTTGCTTTGTGGGAAGACCTTTTGTACACCAAGAAACCTTCACAACAAATCTCAGCACATTTACCATGAAAGGATAATTCCACTGAGCTGCAGAGAAAACCTCTCACTATTCCTCTTCTTTACTATTGGCTACAAAAGAATAAAGTAGCAGGGTCAGAAAGGGTAAAAGTCTGGACTCAAAGAAATTTGTTCCTCAGGGGCAGAAGCCTTGATGGCTTACAGTTTAGATGGGAGTTCCAGTGCAAAGATTAGAGCAAACATTGTGAGAGTAAGAAAAGAGATGACTGGAAGGTCAGGATCCAGGGGCAGGCAGGACTGGCAGCTTCTTTAGGGGCTACTCAGACTCCATCTGTAGCTGAGCTGCCCACTGGAGCCATCTCAGGAGATGGCCGAGAGACATGGGCTTGCTCACCAGTAGAAATCATGAGAAGAACAAGAGCAGATACTGCTTTCAGGTATGCAGACACCCAAATGAGAGGAGTTCAAACCAAGTTCTTAATACCTACAGGCCATATCTTCTCCTGCAGTTAGGAAGGGCATGCAGACTGGCATTTTCTGCCTGGTACTGTCAACAGAAGGGTCGGTGAGACAGGTGGGAGCTGGCTGACTCTGGAGAGCTTTAAATGAAAGTGGCAGTGGACATCCTACTCGTACCCACTCCCTAAAACTGAGCAGAGATCTCCAGATCCAGTCTTCATGACGATCCCCATCTGTAAGCAGTGAGGGCAGAAGCTGCTTTTTTCTCTGCATCTTATTTGAAAGGAGCTCAGGTGCAGGCAGATGCCTGTTTTGCCAGCTCCCTGCTGTGAGATTACATTAGAAGAAACTAAAATGACAAATTCTCTGACTGCATTTTCAGATAATCAGATGCTGTACTTAGTGCAGGGAAGTGCTATTTACCTGTCAGGAGAAAGACAAAGTAAGGTTTGCAATAGGAAGTCCTGAAGATATTCCTTACACCTCTCTGAGCTCCATGTGATAGTGCTCAGGGGCTCCCAACTTGAGTCTGATGATGTTGCATAATTAAGGCCAACAAACTGAAACTTGAAATCCTGCCTTTCCCCTCCCTTTCTTTATCTTTTTTCCCCTTTTTTCTTTTCCTTTTCCTTTTTCTCTTTTATTTTTATTTTCCCTTTTTTTTCCTTTTCCCTTTTCTTTTTCTTTCCCTTTTTCTTTTTTCTTTCATTTTCTTTTCCATTTCCTTTCCCTTTCCCTTTCCCTTTTTCTTCTTCCCTTTCCTTTTCCTTTTTATTTTTCCTTTCCCTTTTTCTTTCCCCTTCCCTTTTTCTTTTTCTTTCCCCTTCCCTTTTTCTTTTTCCTTTTCCTTTCCCTTTTTCTTTTTTCCTTTTCCTTTCCCTTTCCTTTTCCTTTTCCCTTTTTCTTCTTTTTCCTTTTCTTTTCCCTTTTTCCTTTTCTTTTCCTTTCCCTTTCCTTTTCCTTTTATTTTCCCTTTTTCTTTTTCTTTTCTTTTTCCTTTTCTTTTCCCTTTTTCTTCTTCTTTTCCGTTGTCTTTCTCTTTCCTTTTCCTTTTTTTCTTTTTATCTTCCTTTTTCTTTTTCTCCTTATCCTTTTTCTTTTCTTTTTCCTTTTTTTTTTCCCTTTTCCTTCTTCTTTTCCTTTTTCTTTCCCTTTCCTTTTCCTTTTTCTTTCTTTTTATTTTCCTTTTTCTTTTTCTCCTTTTCCTTTCCCTTTCCTTTTCCTTTTTCATTTTCTTTCTTTTTATTTTCCTTTTTCTTTTTCTTTTTTTTTTTCCTTTCCCTTTTCTTTTTATTTCCCTTTTTCTTTTCCTTTTCTTTTTCTTTTTCTTTTTTTTTCTTTTTCTTTTTTTCCTTTTCCTTTTCCTTTTTCCATTTCCATTTCAATATTCTTTGTTAACAGCAACATGAGTCCCAGAAAGAAACTGCTGCCATTCTCACTGGTTACTTGTATGCAGAGCTAGAATAGAAAACACACTAAAGAAAGAATGCCAGGAGAATCCATCCTGCCCTTAGACAGTTTCTTCAGCTATTTGCAGTCTTAAAAAAGGCTCCTTTCCCCCAGGTCTATAATTAGAAGAATTCATCCATTTCCTATCAGGAAAGCAGCCACTTTCAGATGTGTCCTAGCAAGCCATTTTGTGACAAGAACCATTTCCAAATCATGCTGCTCCTCTCAGTGCACCAAAGCATGAAGTGTAATTAGGTTTCTTGCCTTAGAATTCGGTGGGAAATGTTGAAAAAGAGCTCAGCCCTCCTTTTACTTTACTTTAGATGAGTCATCAGCAGGATGGGGGCCTGAAGCACCAGAGCACAGTCCTCTATCCCTTTGTTTAAAAAGGGATGCTTGTATATGAGTTTGCAGTTACAAAAATAGAGACATATGTTTCGCTGGTGGTATTCCCACATCTCTGCAGAGAGGTGCTGAGAATCTCTTTCTGTCTCTGTTTCTAGGACTCCTGCTCCTGTTATATGAGGGAAAGCAGGAAAAGAACCTTCCTATTGGCTTGGACAGATACACTCTGAAATGGGTCAAGAACTGGCTGGAGGGCTGGGCCCACAGAGTGGTGGTGAATGGTGCCACATCCAGCTGGCAGCTGGCACTGGTGGTGTGTCCCAAGGATCAGTGCTGGGCACAGTCCTGGGCAATGTCTTTAGTGATGATCTGGAGCAGGGCATTGAGTTCTGAATCAAAAAGTTTGCAGATGGCACCAAGCTAGGAGCAGCTGTGGAGCTGTGGGGGAGTAGCAGAACCCTGCAGAGGGACCTGGGCAGGCTGGATGGGTGGGCAGAGGCCAAGGGGATGAGACTGAACAAGGACAAGGGCAGGGTTCTGCACTTTGGCCACAACCCCAAGCAGCACTACAGGCTGGGGACAGAGTGGCTGAGAGCAGGCAGGCAGAGAGGGAGCTGGGGGTGCTGGCAGAGAGGAGCTGAAGAGGAGGCAGCAGTGCCCAGGTGGGCAGCAGAGCCAATGGCATCCTGGGCTGGCTCAGGAGCAGTGTGGGCAGCAGGACAAGGGAGGTTCTTCTGCCCCTGTGCTCAGCACTGCTCAGGACACCCCTGGAGTGCTGTGTCCAGGTCTGGGCTCCTCAACTCAAGAGAGATGCTGAGATACTGGAACGTGTTCAGAGAAGGGCAACGAAGCTGGTGAGGGGCCTGGAGCAGAGCCCTGTGAGGAGAGGCTGAGGGAGCTGGGGGTGTGCAGCCTGCAGAAGGGGAGGCTCAGGGCTGACCTCAGGGGTGACATTTTCATGTAGAGAACGTTAAATGAACTTCATTTTTGTGGGTTTTCTAAAGGTGGGGGTGGTGGAGCCACTGGTACAGTTTCATATCTGCAGCTCCTCCCATGCTTCCTTCTCAGACTATCTTCTGTGTTTGCTTTCTCAGAGCTATTTCTGCACTTTCCCTCGTGCATGCAATTATGCAGCTTGATTTATTTAATGGAATCACAGAATGCACTGTGTTGGAAAGGACCTGTAGAGGTCATCTGATCCAACTCCCATGCAGGGACACCCTCAGCTAGATTAGGTTGCTCAGAACCTATGGAAGTCTGACCTTGAACATCTCCAGGGACAGGACCTTCACCACCACCCTGGGCAATCTATTAGAATGTTCTACCATCCTCATGGTAAAGAACTTATGATTCATATTTTGTAGCTCATGACACATTTCTGATTTTAAATATTCCCAAGCTTTATCTATTTATTAATTTTTACTTTCTCGCTTTCTTATGAATTTCTCTTTTCAGAATGGATTGGAGCTCTCTTCCAACCTGGTTGATTCTATTCTATTCTATTCTATTCTATTCTATTCTATTCTATTCTATTCTATTCTATTCTATTCTTTTTAGCCTCTCACCAAGCTTAAGTATTTCTTACAAGTTTAGCCTGGAGAAGAGGAGGCTCAGGAGTGACCTCACTGCTGTCTACAACTACCTGAAGGGAGGCTGTAGCCAGGTGGGGTTGGTCTCTTCTGCCAGGCAACCAGCAACAGAACAAGGGGACACAGCCTCAAGTTGTGCCAGGGGAGGTCTAGGCTGGATGTGAGGAGGAAGTTGTTGGCAGAGAGAGTGATTGGCATTGGAATGGGCTGCCCAGGGAGGTGGTGGAGTCACCATCCCTGGGGGTGTTGAAGCAAAGCCTGGCTGAGGCACTTAGTGCCATGGTCTGGTTGATTGGCCAGGGCTGGGTGCTAGGTTGGACTGGATGATCTTGGAGGCCTCTTCAAACCTGGTTGATTCTATGATTCTATGATCCTGGGAAGTGGGAAATAAGAGATGCAGGAATACATGCCAGGCACAGCTTGAGACTGTGTCCCCTTGTTCTCTTGCTGGTTGCCTGGGAGAAGAGGCCAACCCCACCTGGCCATCTTCCCATTTAAGCAACATGAAGGTGTGGGCAGGTGATGAATTGTCTCAGTTCTAGTTTAAATTTCCAGAGACTCAAATAAATTTGATAGAACCAATAACAATTTTATAAAGTGCCCTTCCCTCTTCCCTCTTCTTTCCCAAAAGAAAGGGGTTAGATGTGGAGAGGAGAAAGGTAGGCACAGCCAAATAAATCAATCTCACTCGATTTGGAAGTTAAACGAGTTTAACAACAACTTAAAAAGGGATCTGAGGTAGGGAAGTTACAAAGGTACAGGGAAGGGAAAAAGCAAATACAAAAGGTATAAACACAACCCGAGTTTGCTGGCGGTGGCTTTGTCTGCCTCCTGGGTGATGGCCACGTGGTGAAACAGAGAGAAACAGGAACAGGATGGTGACGGTGGCGAGCAGGGAGGCAGGGAGTGCAGAGAGAGAAACAGGCAGTCCCCCTGCTTTTATGGGTCTTCAGACAGGAAGGGGCAGTGGGCTAACCATCCCCTGGTGGTGTTCAGACCCACCCCTGGAGAGGGGTCAAGACCACCTAGGGTCAGGTTCAAGGTTACTTCCCCTGGAGGGTTCACCCTCTACATGGATCTACGGAAAAGGCATCCTATAAATTGTTATTGGTTGTATTAACTATGTTTGAGCCTCTGGGAAATTTAAATTAGAGCTGAGACACTGAAAATGCAGCTTAACAGCCACGAATCTGCAGTCTGCTCTGTTCTGTGGGTTTAAAATAGACTCCTCTTAAAGAGGTGTAGGACCTGATGCAAAACACAGCCTTTGGAACGTATCGTTTGAAATCTTGTTTGAGCATACTGCTTGAAACGTACTGTCTGAGATGTTGTTTGAGCATACTGCTTGAAACATATTGTCTGAGATGTTGTTTGAGCATACTGCTTGAAACATACTGTCTGAGATGTTGTTTGAGCATACTGCTTGAAACATACTGTCTGAGATGTTGTTTGAACATATTGTTTGAGACACATCGTTTGAAATTCCACAGGCAGCGACCCACATCATAACAGAGCAGGTTAAACTGCCAAATGTTTTATATTAAGTGCATCAGTTTATGGCAAACTACTTAATTAAAGAAGCTGAGGCTGGGCTGAGCTTTGTTGAAGGTTCTTTGGTCACTGTTAAGAGACCTCTCACACCAATTGTGCACTCACTCTGTCAAAAAGTAAGATCTCATCTATTTCTATAGAACTTCACTCCAGCAGCCCTAAAAACTAACAAATGTATTTAAACAGAATCATAGACCACAGAATCATTCAGGTTGGAAGAGACCCTTGGGATCATCAAGTCCAACCACTGATCCTACTCAGCAAAGTTCACCTCTAATCCATATCTCCAAGCATCGCCTTTCAATGACCTTTACATACATCCAGGGTTGGTGACTCAACCACCTCCCTGGGCAGCCTATAGAACAGAGAATGATTTGGGTCAAAAGGGACCTTAAAGCTCATCCAGTTCCAATACCCTCCCACTAGCCCAGGTTCATCAAGACCTCATCCAACCTGGTCTTGAACACTGTCAGGTTTGGAAGATCAACAGCTTCTCTGGGTGACCTCTTCCAGTGCCTCACCAACCCTCATGGGGAAGAAATTCTTCCTGATGTCCAATCTCAATCCAGCTTCTTCCAGTTTGAAGCCGTCACCGTCATGCTGTTACTACGAGTCCCCTTGTCCTATCACTGAAACACCCTTATGGAAAGTCCCTCCCCAGCTCTCCTTTAGCCCCACTAGATGCTGGAAGGCTGCTTTAAGGTGTCCTTGAAGCCTTCTCTTCTCCAGACTGAACACTCACAGCTCCTTCAGCCTCATAGCAGAGCTGCTCCAACCCCCTGATCACTTTCATGGCCCTCCTCTGGACCCGCTCCATCAGGTCTACGTCCATCCTCAGGTCCAGGATCACCTCCTGCCTCCATGGCCACTGTGCTATCCCCACCCAGAGAGCAATTAGTGTTCCAGACAGGAGGAGAAGCTCAGCTGCTGACTGACTAAAGGTGTTAACTCCTTCTGAAACAATCAAACAAAAACCCTAAACCACCTTCTTGTGGTATTGAGAGAATAACTGCTAATGACCTGCAGCTGTAGCTGGATATTTATTCCAAGAGGGTAAGAATACATCCCATTAGTACACCCTGCTTAGTTAATGTAAGTGGTAGAGGAACTGTGCACTGTAGTGAGCATTGCCAACAGTTCCTTAAGGGCTTGTGACTGTTTGCCAAGAATGAACTAACACTGAATAACAAAGGATTCAAAATGAGACTTTTTTTTACTCAGTGCCAAAGTGATATGTTAGATTTTCCCTCGGCTCTGGTTTACTTCCCTTCCTTCCAACTACTCAGTGTTTACTCTCGGATTCTGCCAGTCATGCAATAAAAAGGCATTTACAGAGGCACCTTGAATGAGACATGGTGATGAAAAGGTAAGTTTCACCATAAAATGAAACAGAAAGGATTCACTAATATCTTAGACAAATGTTTGTTGTGACAGAGGATGACAACAGAAAGTATTTCAGTGCTTGTGTCCTAGTTATCAGGAGAGCCCATGACTTGTCTTATCTACATGGCCAGAGGCTCAGTTCAGAGCTTTATTATCACAGGCTCACAGGATATTAGGGATTGGAAAGGACCCAAGGAAATCATCAAGTCCAACCTCCCTGCCAGAGCAGGACCACACAATCTAGCACAGATCACAGAATCATAGAATGAGAGAATCAACCAGGTTGGAAGAGATATCCCAAGATCATCCGGTCCAACCTAGCACCCAGCCCTATCCAATCAACCAGACCATGGCACTAAGTGCCTCAGAGGACCACATCCAGACAGGCCTTGAAAGGCTCCAGAGAAGGAGACTCCACAACCTCTCTGGGGAGCCTGTGCCAGTGCTCTGGGACCCTTACAGTAAAGAAGTTCCCCACTGTGTTGGGGCAGAACCTGTGCTGCAGCTTACTCCCATTGCTGCTTGTCCTATCCCAGGGAGCAGTGAGCAGAGCCTGTCCCCTGCTCCTGGCAGCCCTCAGATATTTATAAACATTTATCAAATCCCCTCTCAGTCTTCTCTTTTCCAGACTAAAAAGCCCCAGGTCTCTCAGCCTCTCCTCATAAGGCAGCTCTCAAGTTCCCTCATCATCCTCATAGCCCTCCACCGGGCCCTCTAGCAGATCCCTGTCCCTCCTAAACTGGGGAGTGCAAAACTGAACACAGTATTCAAGATGAGGTCTCAGCAGGGCAGAGTAGAGGTGGAGGAGAACCTCCCTTGATCTGCTGGACACACTCCTCCTAATACAGCCCAGGATCCCATTGGCCTTCTTGGCCACAAGGGCACACTGCTGTGACATGGATGTTATCCACCAGCACTCCCAGGTCCCTCTTCCCAGGTCCCTCTCCACAGGGCTGCTCTCCAGCAGATCACCTCCCAACCTGTACTGATGCAGTTTATTCTCCCTCCCCATGTGCAGGACTCTGCACTTGTCCTTGTTGGACCTCATTTGGTTCCTCTGTGCCCAGCTCTCAGTCTGTCCAGGTCTCTCTGGATGGCTGCACAGCCTTCAGCTGTGTCAGCCAAGCCTCCCAGTTCAGTGTCATCAGCAAATTTGGTGAGCAGACTCTGTCCCCCCATCAATGTTATTGATGATTGTCTGATTATAATTAGTTAGACAAAGTGAAGCTTTGTATTTACAGCTTAGCTCAATATACAAGCAGCTATTTACAATACATACAATTATATATGGAGATATGCAAGTTAAAGGTAAAGGCTGTGAGGAGCCTTTCCCTCAAGGAGGAAAGAGCAGCAGAAACAACATGGGATGGGCTAGGACTGACCACAACCCCCATTTCCCAATGGAGGAAAGTTGTAGATCTGGTCCTGTGAAGAAGAGAGGAGTGAGGGGAAGGCTTGTGTCTCAGATTTCAGTTGTGTTTCGTACTGCCCTATTCTGACTCACTGAATTTGAGGTGGCTTTGTTTAAATTAGATTAGTTTTCTTTCCCCAAGTAAAGTCTGTCTTCTGCCTGTGACCATAATTGATGCCTGTGGTCTCCCTGTACCCTGTCTCAACCCTTGGTAGCCGTAGATGCTTCCTTTAGGAGCACAGTGCAGGTCACCACCTGTTTAGCAGGGGATACCACACAGACCCCACACGATTCGATGCAAATCCCACCGCAGACCTTATTGTTTGTTCCACTCCATTTGCATAGTCTTGAGCATAGAGCACACACCTATACACTAGCATCATCTAGGCAAGCACAACCCAGTCTTTTACATACATCACTCCCTGTTTTTCCCATTAACCAGGTGTCCACTCTCTCCTCTCCTCCCCTCCATGGGAGGCATCCTGAAGCTGTGGGATCCCAGGCTGAATGGTCACACGCTGGCCGTTACTATTCCTTCTCACACTGCATTCCCGCAGACTCTCGAGACTATTGTTCTGTTTTCCCCTCCTGACCACACTGGAGAAAGGTGGGAGTGAGTGAGCAGCTTCATGGTGCTTTGTCATCAGCTGGGTGAGCCTAAACCATGACAGCAACTCCTGCCAGAGCTCAAACACTCTAGCGGAGGTGAATCTTTTCCTTCCATCCACTTGGAATTTTCTTTCTTCCAGCCAGTATGTCTTGTGTCCACTCTTTTCTTCATGCAGCTCTGTGCTAGTTTGAGCCTAGCTAGAATGTTTTGGTGAGAAGGACTAGATCATAGGCTGTGAAATGAAACCAATGGTGATGTCTACTTCGCCCACAGTCTTGCTGAGATGTGTAAAGAAGAAAGGCAAAACAAAGATAAAGTCACTTTGCTCTGCACTTTGCGTGGGCACTTGCTCTGGGCTGTGCTCTCGGCTCTTTGCCTGCTGGGGAGCTGGGGCTGCTGGCTGAACTCCATCTTACTCTCTAACCTCACTCTCCATTTGCTTTTGGCTGATTCACCTTTGCTTCTTAATCCCCCTGGCCAAGTCTCCATTTCTTCCTTGGGACTGGGGTAAGGTTGAAAGGGGTAAGGGGAAGGTGAGGGGGTGGTTGAGAGCCCCTCCTGGGGACTCAGGTTTCTGGGAGGGGAGTTGTGTTTCTGTATTACCTTTTACTTTGTCTATTTCTGTCTATAACTGTATATACTGTAAATATCAGCTTGTACCTTGTGCCAGCTGTAAATACAAGCTTCATTCACATTTCCAGAGCAGGCTGAGTCTAGTCTGGGTGATTTCTAAGGTAGAGGGGGGCGGAGGACACCCAAACGACCACAAGCTCTGAGAAGGGTCTGGCTCTCTTTTCTCTATTTTTTGGGTAGAACACAATCTGAGCTGATTTCCCCAAGCCTTCTCTTTACATCAGCCAACACCCAGCTTCCCACTACATGTCCTGTGCACCAGCTCCTCAGCCATCTCACTGGTCCCCTGTGAGACCAGATACAGTTGTTCTGTTGTGCTGCAAAAGCTATAGCAATCAAAATCTTTTCATCTATTCTTCCTTCTTTGTAATTCTGAGAAGACCAAACCACAATAATTTTTCTTTTGCTCTTCTTACTATATTTACTATGTCCCTTTGGGATGGGAATGCTTAGAAGTAGGAATTGTTTCTACCACTTGTACGTACAGCTCCAAATATCAAGGTTCTGATGCCTGTTGGCTCCTGGACATTGCTACCATACAAAGAGCAATAATGCTAGTCCACAGTAAGCACACAGGGAAGAAATGATGGCACAGAACAAAGGAGACAGACTTAAACATTACCAAAAAAAAAAAAATTAATCCAAAGTATGCAATGAGGAATTCTGAATTCTTTTTAGTCTTGAAATTGTTTTGGTTTGTTTTGTTTTCCATAGAGCAAACCCAGAATTCAGTAGAAGCTGTAATAACCATCCTAGTTTTTCTGAGTCTTCAAGGCCATTAGGGCTACCCCACCTCCCCCTTCCTGCTTCCCCCATAGAGAGGGGAAGGTGAAAAGGGCTAACAAGAGACTTTAACAGAATTAGAAGTTTCTCCCTCTTTATTCTGCTCTTGTCAGACCCCATCTGGAGTACTGTGTGCAGTTCTTGTGCTGGGGGCTCCAGAAGGGCATCAAACTGATGGAGCGAGTCCAGAGGAGGGCCACAAAGATGCTCAGAAGGCTGCAGCAGCTCTGCTATGAGGACTTAAGGGGCTTCGAGGAGACCTTATAGTGGCCTTCCAGTATCTGAAGGGCACGTACAGCGTTGCAGCTACACTGGTTGCAGCAGCAGGAACGTGGTCAAAGCTCATGCAGATCAGTGTGGTCCAAAGCAATGCCACATGGACTCGAGGCCATTCAATGTGAACTATACCAGAGACCTTGAGTGATTGTTCTGACTCTCATTATATAGTCTTGAGCACAGAGCACACACCAACACATTAGCATAATTAAGCAAGGACAACCCAGTCCTCTACAAACACCACACCTTGTTTTTCTCACTAACAAGATGTCCACTTACCTATCCTGTCTCAGATAAGGTAGCCAGCAGCTGTGGGAATCAAGGCCAGCATTCACTTGTTATCACACTGTATTCCCACACTACAGGAAGGCTGGGGAGGGACTACTGATAAGGTCTTGTAATGACAGGACAAGGGCTAATGGGTTTAAACTGGCAGAGGGGAGATTCAAGCTGGATGTTAGGGGGAAGTTCTTTACAGTGAGGGTGGTGAGACACTGGCACAGGTTGCCCAGGGAGGTTGTGGCTGCTCCCTCCCTAGAGGTGTTGAAGGCCAGGTTGGATGAGGCCCTGACTGACCTGTTCTAGTGGGAGGTGTCCCTGCCTATGGTGGGGGGCTGGAACTGGATGATCTTTGAAGTCCTTTCCAACCTAAACCATTCTATGGTTCTAAGTTAAGGAAGTAATTTTAACACAAAATAAAAGGTATTTATGGAAAAGGGATGAACATAGATAGTGAGGAAAGGGATAAATCTGGAGTGCTGCATTTGCCTCTGGACCTCCCAGAGTAACAAGGACATGGAACTGCTCAAACAGGCCCAGAGGAGAGCCACAAAGATGATCAGGGGGCTTGAGCATCTCCCACATAAGGACAGGCTGAGAAATTTGGGGTTGTTCAGCCATGAAAAGATGAGGCTCTGGGGATAGATGATAGCAGCCTTCCAGTACCCAAAGTGGGATCTACAAGAGGGCTAGAAAGGGGCTATTTACAAATGTATGTAGTTATAGGACAAGGGGTAGTGGCTTTAAACTGAGAGAGGGCAGATTTAGGTCAGATGTGAAGAGGGTCTTTACTGTGAGGGTGGTGAGGCACTGGAACAGGTTGCCCAGAGAAGTTGTGGATGCCCCCTCACTGGAAGTTCAAGGCCTGGTTAGGTAGGGCTTTGAGCAACCTGATCTAGTGGAGGTTGTCCCTGCACATGGCAGGGGGGTTGGAATTGTATGATCTTCAAGGTCCCTTCCAAGCCAAACTGTTCCAAATACACATAGATATATATCTATATATGTACAAAACAAGATAAGGATGGAAATGGATGAGGCCTGACCATGCAGCAAGCAGCTCCCAGTCAGCAAAACCTCCCCACACACAGGAAGTTCCAGCCCCTTAAATAGAGTGTAGGTAGGAAAGGGAAGGGAATAACATGATCAGATACCTCCTCATTGGTGGAGTGCTCCAATCAGGGTTGAGTTCCACCTTAGAGACCAGCAGTCTCTCCCTTATTCTGTGTTCCTCACTCTGCAAGCCATTTTCAGGGTCAGACTTCTGTTACTGCCTGCCTTCCACACGTCTCCGCTGTGCCTGCTGTCTGGGGACTGCTCAGCTGGTCCTGGCTTCTTCATTGAAACTCAGTCCTGTGTTCTTCAAATTGCTGCACTGTAGTTTTCTGTTTTGTTCCTGGGTGAGTTGCATTGACTATGCCTTGCTTTCAGCCTAACAATGCCATATAACAACTCTGACAGAACAAAACCTTTTAGCTTAAAGAGAAAGAGCAGTATTGACAGTACTGGCTCTGAGGACTCTTACACCACTTTTCCAAGCATACAAACAAAATAGTCTGAAATTTCAGCAGAGTTAAAGATGAAGGCTTGCAAGCACACCATTATCTTCTGTTTTGCCACCCTTTATGGGGGTCCATTAGACTGATGAAAGCTTTCTGACAGTCTGGCCCTTTACAACAACTTGTTTGGGTTCTTTTTGTTTGGTTGTTTTTTTTTTTCCCCACTTCTCTAGAAAAGCAGAGGCTCAAGAAGGAACTGCTGCTGCCATTCCTGTTTTGCTTACTGAGAGCTATTACCAAGCCTCTTGAAGAGCTCTTTGTTAGCCATTAAAATACTATGCAGAAGTGGTCAATTAACTAATGTAAATTCATTTAGGAGCAGTTATCTATAAAGGGGCACTTCAATGTTACAGCTTGAGTTGGCTGCTTATGTTATTCTCCCAGATGAGCGTTTGGTGAGTATGGCCTCCTCTCCTATTAGTTGTTTTATAAGTATCTGCACGTTCACCTTTTGTTCCTCAGTCCCTGATCTGAACTTTCAAAGTGAACATGTGGCTCATACAATATTTACCTGTGATGTGCTGGGGAAAAGCCATTGGGGCTGGAGAAGGAAAATTTATGCTCACTTGTTGTCATGGAGGCAGAGAATTAATGTGGCTGAGGCAGGGATTCTGAGAATAGAACTTATTTTATTTTCCTGAAAACTCTGCCCCCAGACTATCTACAAAACGAGTTTAGGTTTATTTACAGGTTCTGATTCAATCAGGAATTCTTCAAAGGATATTATGGACAAATTTAGAGATTTAGGAGGTCAGGAAATGGAAAAGGCCAAGCTACAAACACAGCTTTACCCCACTATCAATCAGGCTGAGCAGAGAGTTAAGGGGAGAGCAGGCTTTACTCACAGAGGTGAGATAGGTATTCAGCCACGGTCCCTTGCTGGATTTCTCTGCTGCTCAACTGCCTTCTGATGCTGCAAGCAATATCCAATAGTCTGGATCCACGCTGCAGAAGCCCAAGGCGAGTGGCAAAGCTGCCAAAGTCAGAAATGTCTCTGGACACGGCTGCCACAAGACAGGGATTTGTGGAAGCAACGCTGCTGGGGAACTGCTAGTCTCCAGAGTTTGGAATAGCAGCCAGGAAGCTGGCTGCTGTATGGTCCAAGAGTAGTCCAGTTCCAAGCGCCACTGGCAGCTCTCTCAAATGGACCCCAGGACTTGCCAAGCTTGCAAGTTCGCACAGAGTGGTGCAAAAGTGGGGGAGAACCATCCAAAGGCAGGGACGGTGTAAAACTGAGAGCCGTGCAAAAGGGCAGGAGCTGTCCAAAAGTGGGGATGGTCCAAAATGGGAATTCTGTCACAGCAGGAACCTGTCCTGTCAGGCACTGTCAAGGCAGGAACTTTCAAGGCAGGAACCCCCTTGCCTTCTCCCTCGCTCTATTTATGTTTTTCTAGGCAAAGTCTCCATTTACTGTTTTATACTGGGCATGAAAACCCAGCCAGCCACCAGCCCAACTCCAGCGTGGGCTCCCACACAGGTCAACACACATGTGGAAAGCTGCCTCCTGCTGTCCCCCCTCCAAGCCTGCAGGGTGAGGCGGGGGGATGGGAAGCAGTTTTCGCTCCTTCTTTTCCTCCTCATTCAAACCCGTGGAGGGGGGGCAGAAGAAAGGAATTTGGAGTCCTCCAGAATATTTGTACAACCCACTTCATGTATGCCAAATGAATGCAGATCTCACCACTGGAAAAATGAGGGCATCTCAAGGGTAACAAAGTGTCACATGGCTAAGTAAATTACAGACTATGTGTTCCTCTGTGATGTCAGTGTCCCTGACACTAAAAAAACCCTGTATAGCCCTGTTATATTTCTGAAAAGCAAAGGTATTCCTTCCTCTGGCTGGAGAATTAAGAAACTAAGTACTGGATCCTTAATTACCTAGGAAAAGCTTGCTGCGTATTTCAATGTGAGAACAAAGAAAAGGAGAGAGGAAAGAAAAGAGAGTAAAGCCCACGCAAGAAGAGGTAAAGGTCTGCTGCTGAATTGGATCCCAAGACACAGTATGGGATTTTTTTACCCAATAAGTGCTCCAAGATACCATTCTGTGGCAAAATGCAGTAGAGGTTTATTGGATCGTAAGGAGAAGTCCAATAAACTGTCGTTCTACCAAACTTGTTCCTCAAACTCACTCATATGCCTGGTTTTATTTCCAGGCAAGTACTGATTTCTCTTACTGGAGTTTTCCAATAAGATGTAAACTACCACAACAAAACTCCTTGGCCTGCAGTAGCTGTCTTTGTAAAAAAGCCCTTCTCCAACTCTCCTGTATGCTCCCTTCAAACACTGAGAGGCTGCAGTAAGATCTCTGTGAACTTCCTCCACTCCAGGCTGAAGAACCCCAACTCCTTCAGCCTGCCTTTGTAACAGAAGTGCTCCAGCCCACTCGAACAGTTTCATGTCCTTCTTGTGTTAGAGTCTCCAGAGCTGGACACCATACTCTGGGTGGTCTCACAAGAGTGGAGTAGAGGGATAGAATCACCTTTCTTGAACTTCATGAGGTTGCCACTGACCCACCTCTCAAGCCTGTCAAGGTCCCTCTAGATGGCACCCATTCCCTCCAGCATGCCAAGTGCACCACACAGATTGGTGTTATCAGCAGAGCTGTTGAGGGTGCACTCAATCCCACTCCTTGTGTGGGCAACAAAGTTGTTAAACAGCATTGGTCCCAGTATTGGTCTCTACAGAACACCACTTGTCTGCTGTGGAGCTGTGAACCATCCTCTTTGAATGCATCCATCAAGCCAATTCACCAGGTGGTCAACCTTTAAAGCCACATTTGTCCAATTTAGAAACCAGGATGATGTGGGTCACACAGTGCAGTGTTAAACATTTCACCTAAGTCCAGGTAGATAACATGAATTGAGAATGGATATAACAAAACTGGAACCCTTATGAAAAGAAAACCAACCCTGGATAGGGTATTAATTCTGGAGGAGTTTGGGTAGAGGGAAAAAAGATTTAAGGATCATGAGAAGGTCCATCTAATTCAGCAAAAAAGAGTACCCCTCTGGAGCCTTTCCAGGCCTGTCTGGATGTGTTCCTCTGTGATCTGTGTTAGATAGGATTGTCCTGCTCTGGCAAGGGGGGGTTGGACTCAGTGATCTCCTTGGGTCCCTTCCAACCCCTAACATCCTGTGAGCCTGTGATAGTGTGGTCCTGCTCTGGCAGGGGGGTTGGACTGGATGATCTCCTTGGGTCCCTTCCAACCCCTAACATCCTACAATCCTATGATCCTACAAGGGATGAAATCATCAGAGAACAAACATAGGGCAGTTCTGACAATAGCAGTGTGGATCAGTACAAACAATAATGGTCTAGCAAAAAAATACCAGGTTCAACAGGCAAATACCAAGGTCATTGGGACAGCTGACTGGATTCTCTATCATGCCTACTGCTGGATAATGTGGTGTGGGGAGAAGCAAGCTTTCACCTCCATATTTATGGAATTCTGATTCAATAGGGGCTCTTTATCTGATTTCCTAGGCTTAAGAGCAATAGTTAACTGTTTCATAGCAACACATAATAGCCTGCAGAGTCATAAGAATGGATTAATATTAGCAGTATGCTATTTAGCTAACTTGATCATGGATAATTTTGCTGTTCTTTGCCAATTTCCTCATATTATATTCATTAATTAACAAATACCTTAATCAGTTACGCTAGTTGTACCTGAAGTCTCTTAATTAAAAGAGGAGTGTTAAACTTCAGAGACACTTTGACTCAGAGCTTGCTTTTTGTGTACAGAAAGTACAGAGGAAACAACATTCTCAGTATCACAGTCTCACAGTATCACCAAGGTTGGAAGAGACCTCACAGATCATCAAGTCCAACCCTTCACCACAGAGCTCAAGGCTAGACCATGGCACCAAGTGCCACGTCCAGTCCTGCCTTGAACAGCTCCAGGGATGGTGACTCCACCACCTCCCTGGGCAGCCCATTCCAGTGTCCAATGACTCTCTCACTGAAGAACTTTCTCCTCACCTCGAGCCTAAATTTCCCCTGGTGTAGCTTGAGGCTGTGTCCTCTTGTTCTGGTGCTGGCTGCCTGAGAGAAGAGAGCAACCTCCCCCTGGCCACAACCACCCCTCAGGTAGTTGTAGACAGCAATAAGGTCTGCCCTGAGCCTCCTCTTCTCCAGGCTAACCAATCCCAGCTCCCTCAGCCTCTCCTCGTAGGGCTGTGCTTGAGGCCTCTCCCCAGCCTCGTTGCCCTTCTCTGGACCCATTCAAGCATCTCAATGTCCCTCTTAAACTGGGGGGCCCAGAACTGGACACAGCACTCAAGGTGTGGTCTAACCAGTGCAGAGTACAGGGGCAGAATGACCTCCCTGCTCCTGCTGGCCACACCATTCCTGATGCAGGCCAGGACGCCTCATCTTGTTTCTACTAAGAATTCTAGGATGGGTCTCAAGGCTTTAAGTTCTACTCTAAATGCAGCTGCACCAAAACAAAGATTCTGTATTCACATCGGTCCAAGCTGGAAAGCCTCTTAGTTATATAACGAATGTACAACACAGTGTGCCAAAAAATAGACTACAGTCATGTGGAGCTTCTCTTTGCCTGTTGATAACACAGAAGACTGACACTAATGAGGTCCCTTGATAAGAAAAAGCAGAAGTAAATTCATCCTAACTTCAAAGGGCTTTTGTGCTTCAAATATTAAAGTGATGCAGTAGAGAGAAGGGAGTCAGAGTTATGGAATCCCATGAGCTAAGTCTAAACTCCTTGAAGAGTAAAAGTCATATCTGACCTTGTATCACAGATACATAAATGATGGAAAATCTGTTCAGAGGACACTGTTGTCTGAATTTCGAAGGGAATTGCCCTTGGGGGACTGTGTGGCTGAAGTTTGATAAGGCCAAATACTGCTGGGGATCATGTGCCTGATGTGCAGAATTGAATGAGTATCAGGTAGAAGCTCATCACGTCTGTGCATGCCTGGTAACCATCAATAAGAAGCATGAATCATGCTTCACTAAGGATTTTAGGGAAGCTACAAAAACAGTGATAATATCCTCAAAACACTCCCCTAGGAAGATTTAAAATGTTAAAATATACTGGAGTATATAAAAAGGAAGTTGGCATCCAGCTGGCAGCTGGCACCAGTGGTGTCCCCCAAGGATCAGCATTGGGCCCTGTTCTGTTCAATATCTTTGTTGATGAAATGGAGCAGGGCATTGAGTCCAGCAGCAGTGAGTTTGCAGATGGCACCAAGCTAGGAGCAGCTGTGGAGCTGTTGGAGGGTAGCAGAGCCCTGCAGAGGGACCTGGCCAGGCTGGATGGGTGGGCAGAGGCCAAGGGGATGAGACTGAACAAGGCCAAGGGCAGGGTTCTGCACTTTGGCCACAACAACCCCAAGCAGTGCTACAGGCTGGGGCCAGAGTGGCTGAGAGCAACCACGCAGAGAGGGAGCT
>WAAF01020652.1:0-13330 GCA_013400475.1 Tricholaema leucomelas
CCATCTGGGAAGAAGAAGTGGGAAGGGGGGGTTAAGGTGGATATTCAGACAGGTGTTTAGGGCATGTGATGGATATGTATTCTAGGCATAATTTGGACCTTCTGCCATAGATTTATAAAAGAAATATTCCTAATGTGTAGTAACTCTCATTCTAATTCAATTCTGAATTAGAATTTAAAATGTCCATTCTAACATTCAGGGACAGTAAGCATCAAACAGCACACAGCTGCAAAAATAAAACCCCTACCTTACTTGGCTGTTTTGTGTAAGCCATACAGCAGTGAAAAGCCTCTCTCATTTTTAAATGTATCCTGAAGACAAAAATCTTTTTTCAATTTCAGTAACTGTTTCGGCAAGTATCTTTTTCCTTTTTTCGCAAGTATCTTTTAAAATGAAACAGACAACCCAGTTTTCTTAAAAATCACTTTCAAAGCTGAAGGTTTAAGAAGGCTGCCTAAAACTGACAATAGAGTCATCACTATTTTTACTAATATGATTCTATCCTTTTCAATTATACTAGCTTAAAACTGAAGTGGCAAATTACACCCCATCAGAAACTATAGAACAAACTGAAAAATCTTTCAATTCCTATGTTGTATGAAGCTATTTTCTTCTTTGTTTTCACCTATGCTTAAATGACTGATAATATTGAGTAACCTCAGCTTTCAGATCCCTCAGTGAGATGTTCAAGACCTAAGGCAAAAGAGCTTATAAAATGTTTGTTTTAAAAGGGACAGTCTTCTGATAATGAAATCTGTAGCTTCGTTATTTACTCTGTTTCCCTCAAGCACCACTGAAATGCTGTATGTTACTTAGAAGGAATTCTTTGCAAGATTTGGTGTTGTTTTGTATTTTCTTTCCCCTTAAGAGAAATTCCTCTTCAGACCTTCCTCTTAAGTATTAGGGATATTTGTAATGCATTAATATTGCTCCCAGGCTCTATCATGGTTAGTTACAGTCACCAATGCTATCTGATTCAATATAGACATGCCTAATTTTCTCATTCACAGCATGAGCTTTTGCAACTTATATATCAGTGATGAACAGAAGCATGAAAAGATCAAAAATGTCCTAAAGCTCTCTTAATTAGGCACACACATTGCACATAAAAGGAATTTGAACTACGTGCGACAATTAATTATCTGGAAACAAAGTCTATGAATACTTCAGATAAACTAAAAATTGCTTATTTAAATTAAATTAATAATAATTTTAAAAGTGTAAATAACATTTACTTAAATTACTTGAACAAAAAATTCAAAATATCACAGTATATATAATGACATTAAAGCTCAGCTTTCTTTCTTACTGAATTTCTATCCTTTTTTTATGTTAAGCATCACAGTGAAAGACTAGTAACTTTTTAGTGTATCTGAAAAATATTTTCCAACTAATATACCAAAACAAATTTGGCAAATTGCAGTAAATTTTCTTGCCTCCCGAAAATCCAGGAAGGTAATAATAGAAATTATAAGATGTGATGAAGGGAAAAAAGGTGAATTTCCTGCCATCTGCAAAATCAGCTTTATTTACTCACTTGTAATTTTCATTATTTGAAGACAATTATAGTTAGCATTTTCATAAACAGCAAAAAATGTAGCAACCTACAAATATAAGAAAAATATAATAGCATAAGCATACTTATTAAATAAGACATATACTTCACAGACAACTACCAACTGTCTAAGATATGCTATTTTTAATGCTTAACAAGACTAATCTATGATTTAGTGAAAAATTAGTTTTCACCAAACTTTTCATCACAGAATACATCTCAGGATCCATCTAAGAAGACATCCCCACTGGAAAGGGAGTGTGTGGTCTCTACCAACTTGACTAATAGTGAGGGACCACACAACATACAACAATTGTGTTGCAATTTTGAAGGTACTACCTGCTACAATTTACAAAAATATATTTACTGCCATAGTAACAGAACAGATCATGCAGTCTCCAGTTGTTACTAACGAATTCCACACTCTCCTCCTTCTATTGTAAGGTCCGGGAGCGAGTCAGATGAGTGAACAATAAGAGTTTGGCCCCAGAAAAGCCTTGGCAGCTACGGGGCTTAGCACCACATGTCCAGTGTCTTGTGCTGCCCTCAATGTGCCTGCTTGGTCAAAGGAGGGACGAAGCTTTGAATTGATTGGCCAGAACAATGGTGCCAGTGCCTATTGGCCAGATTTTCAAAATTATTTATATAAAGGGGGCTGATTTAGAAACCACACCTTTCTGCATTAGCCTTTCTGCACCAGCCTTTGTCTGCATGGAGCCTTCCTGCCTCTTCCCATTTGTGTCTCATTAAAGGTGGCCACATGTTGCAGCTAACACTAGTGGCTTAGCAGCAACTCCTTCCCTCTACCTGAATTATTTTGTATTCTACCCTGGGATCATTATCGCAAGTTTGAAAGCACCTTTGATACAGGAGACTTACTCAGGGACCAAAAGAGTCATGAGTACATATGCTGGAGTGAATGCCAAGACTCCATAAGCATAGTTAGATTTTTTCTTGGTTTTGTGTTACTATTTTCCAAGTTCTGATTGTTTACACAGTTTAATTCTGTGCAATTGCTTCCTGTCAGCTGAAAATCCAGAGATCTCAGGCAATGTTTCCGATTTTTAATATTAATAATAAAAATATTCATACAGAAATTAATAATCATAATTTATAACTATAACTAATTTCCAATATGGACATAAAGTTACATTGTTTACAAAGTCTAGAAGTATTTTGTCTCATAGTTTCCTTTCTTTGTTCTAAAAGAAAGTGTAAAACCTAATTATGCAAACAATTGAAGCAAGATCCAGGTGGATTTCAACTTGCTACTCCTACCTTACAGTAGGCCTCCTTCTCATTTTGCTCATCCAGTCTTGATGATCTCAGCATATGGGTAGTTTTTTCAGATGCTCTGAAGAATTCAGAAACTCAAGACTGAAGATTAGATATCCACAGTTGCAGCAGATCCCACAACATGTTCATGAATAGTATCAAGTTTGTATCCCACATTTGTGGTAAATGCCAGACCTGAGTTTACATGCTATGCATTCATCCATAACTGCAGTAAGTCTCATCCATCCAGAAAAAAAGATACAGCTTGCTACTGAAAGACAAAACATCTATACATGTGAAACAGTAAAATTGCACACTTTTCAAAATCTCATCCCTTGTTTTTAAAGGTCTTGGTATATTTTCATTATGGATGGCTGTGGATGCAGACCAGAAAAGTCCAAGTGTTTTTAATCTACTCAGAACTCCTGTTGCTGCTTGACCCTGGAAATCTTAAATCTTGGACAAAATCTACTGCTTTAAAATAATCATAGAATCATAGGACCATAGAATAGTTAAGGAGAATAAAAAATGTTTCTATAAATATGTGATGGTTTGGGTGTCCCCCGCACCCCACACTTTAGAAATCACCCAGAGTAGACTCAGCTGGCTCTGGAAATTTGAATGAAGCTTATATTTACAGCTGGCACAATTTACAAGAAGATATTTACAGTATATACAGATATANCCAGTCTCAAGGAAGAATGGAGGTTCGGCCAAGAGGATTAAGAAACAAAGTGAATCAGCCAAGGCAAATGGAGGGTGAGGTTAGAAAGCAAGAGGGAGTTCAGCCAGCAGCCTCAGCTCTCCCCAGCAGGCAAAGAGCTGAGAGCACAGCCCAGAGCGAAGTGCCCAAGCAAAGTGACTTTATCTGATGTTTTGCTTTTCCTTTCTACACATTTCAGCAAGGCTGTGAGGGAAGTAGGCCTCACCATTGTTTTAATTTCTCAACCTATTATCTAGTTCTTTTCACCAAAACATTCTAGCTAGGCTCAAACTAGCACAAAATATATTAATGGCAAGAGAAGGGGCAAGGACAACCTCCACTCCCTACTAGATGTAGAGGGGAATATAATGACAAAGGATGAGGCAAAAGCAGAGGTGCTTAACACCTTCTTTGCCTCAATCTTCAATAGTGGGACAGGTTGTCTCCAGGACAACTGGACTTCTGAAGTGGCAGATGGAGTCAGGGACCAGTACAGTCCCACCATAATCCAGAAGGAAGAGGTAAGGGTCCAGAAGGAAGAAGTAAGGGATCTACTGAGGCACTTGGATCCTCACAAGTCCATGGGACCAGATGAGATCCATCCTAGGGTGCTGAGAGAGCTCACAGATGAGTGGGCCAATCCATTCTCCATCATTTTTCAGCAGTCCTGGCTCACTGCAGAGGTCCCCAAAGACTGGAAGATGGCCAATGTGATGCCCATCCACAAGAAGGGTCAGAAGGAGGAATCAGAAAAATACAAACTACTGCAAGTCTCACCTCAATGCCAGGCAAGGTCATGGAACATGTCATCATGAGTGCAATCACAAAGCACCTAGAGGATGGCCAAGGGATCAGGCCCAGCCAGCATGGGTTTAGGAAGGGCAGGTCCTGTCTCACCAACCTGATCTCCTTTTATGATCAGGTTATCAGCCAGGTGAATGTGGGGAAGGTTGTGAATGTAGTCTACCTGGACATGAGCAAAGCCTTTGACACTGTCTGCCACAGCAAGCTCCTGGCAAAGCTGGCAGCTTGTGGCTTGGACAGATTCACTCTGTGCTGGGTCAGGAACTGGCTGGATGGCTGAGGCCAGAGAGTTGTGGTGAATGGTGTCACATCCAGTTGGTGGCCAGTCACTAGTGGTGTTCCCCAGGGATCAGCGCTAGGCCCAGTCCTGTTCAACATCTTTATTGATGATCTGGATGAGGGGATTGAGTCCAGCATCAGTAAGTTTGCAAATGACACCAAGCTAGGGGCAGGTGTTGGTCTGTTGGAGGGTAGGAGAGCCCTGCAGAGGGACCTGGACAGGCTGAATGGGTGGGTAGAGGCCAATGGGATGAAATTTAACANCTGGAACGTGTCCAGAGGAGTGCCGTGATGAAGAGATGGGTTGCAGCTTGATGCAAGCTGAGTTCCATTTATTGTACTTTCATCACTTGATTATATACTCTTAACATATAAGCTAAAGATCGTGTAAAATTCTAATTGGTGATCAAGACAGACCTCAATACATACCTCAAGACAGAACTCGTACCTTAGCAATTAGATAAGCAAGGATTAACAAAAAACGCAAGTTCTTCCTTTACATTGTTTCATCTGTTGCAACATCATCTAAGGTCATTTTGACCCTCTATTTTACTTAACTCAGTACTTTTCCACTTACACATTCTGAACTCATGGCTTATGTTCCAGTGTGTCAATATCAAGCAGCTGTACAGCACTAAAAGTCCTACCATTCCCAACAGAGGAGGGCAACAAAGCTGGTGAAAGGCCTGGAACACAAACCCTGAGCTGAGGGAGCTGGGGTTATCTAGCCTGGAGAAGAGGAGGCTCAGAGGTGACCTCATTGCTGTCTACAACTACCTGAAGGATGGTTGTAGCCAGGTGGGGGTTGGTCTCTTCTCCCAAACAACCATCAATAGAACAAAGGGACACAGTCTCAAGTTGTGCCGGGGAAGTGTAGGGTGGATGTTAGGAGGAAGTCCTTGACAGAGAGAGTGATTTGCCATTGGAATGGGCTGCCCAGGGAGGTGGTGGAGTCACCATCCCTGGAGGTGTTCAAGAAAAGACTGGAAGAGGCACTTACTGCCATGATCTAGTTGACTGGATAGGGCTGGGTGGTAGGTTGGACGGGATGATCTTGGAGGTCTCTTCCAACCTGGTTGATTCTATGATTCTATGATTCAATGGCCTAGGCTGGAAAAGACCTTAGACGTCATGTGATCCAACTTCCCTGCCATTGGCAGGGACCCCTCTCAATTAGATCAGGTTACTCAAGGCCCCATCCAACATGGCCTTGAACATCTCCAGAAAATTGCATCCACAACCTGTCTGGAAAATCCATTTCAGAGTCTTGCCAGCTTCTTAATGAAGAATTTCTTCATAAGATCCCATATAAACCTATTCTCCCCCAATTTAAACCCATTTCCCCTTGTTCTATAGGTGGACAGTCTTGTAAA
This sequence comes from Tricholaema leucomelas, assembly GCA_013400475.1. NCBI lineage: Eukaryota > Metazoa > Chordata > Aves > Piciformes > Lybiidae > Tricholaema lacrymosa > Tricholaema leucomelas. The sequence continues at coordinate 5,990 of WAAF01020652.1, forward strand.
AGAAGTGTCTCTGCAGCCTTCCTGTGGGCTCCCTTCAGGTATTGGAAGGTAGTTACAAGGTCACCTCAGAGTATGCAGTATTAGAGGTGGGGTCTCACAAATGCAGAGTACAGGAGAGACTCTCCTCTCTTGATCTGCTGGCCACACTCCTCCTGACACATCCCATGATACAGTTGGCCTTCTGGGATGTATGAAGGCACTGCCAACCCAAGTCCTTCTCTTCAGAGATACTTTCAATCCACTCTGTAGCTGATTTATATTTGTGCCTGGGATTGGCCTGACCCAGGTGTAGGACCTTTCACTTTGACTTCTTGAACCTCATGCAGTTTGCAGCAGCTTATTTCTCAAGCCTGTCAGGGTCCTTCAAGTGAGTCCACCACACCACACAGCTTGGTGTCATTGACAAACCTGCTGAGGGCGCACTTGATGCCACTGCCCATGTAACTGAAAGAGATGTTGAACAGCACTGGACTCAAAACAGACCCCTATGGGACTCCACTTGTCACTGGTCTCCACATGGACATTGAGCCATTAATCGCAACTCTTTGAGTGCAAACTTCTGGCCAGTTCCTTATTCACCAAATGTTCCATCCATCAAATCCATATCTCTCTATCTTAGAGACAAAGATATCATGTGGGAGAGTGTCAAATATCTTGCACAAGTCCAGGTAAAATGATGTCAGTTGCTTTTTCCATGTCAGCAAGTGCTGCAGTTCTGTCATAGAAGGCCACCAAATTAGTCAGACACAATTTGCCCTTAGTGAAGCCATGTCAACTGTTACCAATCACCTGATCATTTTTCATGTGTCTTAGCACAGCTACCAGAAGGATTATTTTTCTGTATCATGAAGGGTATGTCAGGGCTCATTTTTAATCACCCTAACAGACTAAATGTTAAACTTTTCAGTTCTTTTCTTGTTCAGTGCTATCTGTCAAACGAGTAAAACCCCATTCTTCCTGAATCTTCAGTCTATTAATTTTATTTTAGACTACTGTTGTGGAGGGCCTGTAGGCCCAAAAATAGGCTTATTTTATGCTGTATTTTGCCTTGCCTGCTCAAACATGTTTTCCTCCCCAAATGAGGGGTAGACAACCCCAAACCAGGGGTAAACACATTAAAGGCATAAAAAGGTACAACAGACCTAGGTGCCACAATGTCTCACCTGTCTAAGGCCCAGATAGTAAAAAAGTTATATAAGCAAGTTGTAAACAGGTTGCATAAGCCCACACTGTCAGCGTGTGGCCCAGCCTATACTCTCTCCATATTTGGAGGTACAAGGCAAGTGATTTTGCCTATTATGACATTGTTTGGCTGACTGCAAAACCAATTGGTTGCTGGTGGCCAATCAGGCAATTGATCAGGCCCATGGTTTATAAATGGGAGCTCACACATGCTCTTGCTTGCTTCCTGCTTGCTGCTTGATTGCTGCTTCTTGATTGCTTGCTTCCCCTCCATTGCTTCTTCTGCTCTGACTCACGCACTTGCTTCACCAGCGTGCTCACACTCACGCTCAGGCCCCATGCTTGGGCCCCCCTGCTCATGCTCGCTTACACTCAGGCACACCTGATATGCTGTTATGGAGACAGAATCTCCCAGCCAGCCATGCTGAGCTAATCAGGACGTGATCCTGCATTGCCTATATATTTGTGGAGCACAGACTCCTATGCAGCCGTGTATGCCCACTGCCTTCATTTCTCAGTAAGAGCCATTGCTGCCGAGATACCAGAAGCAGACCCTTTTGACTGCACACGCGATCAGCCTGCCAGCCAGTGTGAGAACTGTGCTCAGACTGCACAGCATTCCTCATTCTGCACCAGAGGTCCTGCTAGCAGTCCCCGGACCAGTTCCTGGACAAAGCATCCAGAAGGAAACAGGAGACAAGGCGGAAAAAGCATCCTCACCAGGAGAACGAGGTCAGAGACTGTATTCATTTCCCCAGATAGCTGGGAAAGCTGCATCCTCTCCCCAGAAGCCAGGAGGATTATTTATCTCCCCTAAAGCTGGGAAGAATTCCTTTCCCCTGAAACTGGGAAGATTTCCAGCCTCACAGGTCCACGGGCAAAGTTCCCCTGAGGTTTGGATGCTAGATAAATAGACTGTTGACATAGCCCTGGAAGGTGATTAATGATTATTGATGATTAATCAGAATTGCGAGTAAAAGCTTTAATACCTCTGTAATATCTTTAGCCTCCTGCCATAGAGCAGAAAGTGCTTCAGCCCACCCTGCTGGGCAAATGGTATATTGACCCCAAGCGGCACTTGCCGCAGGGAAAACTCCTCTCTTTGTTAATAGTCTGTTAATAGTTGTACGCTAGTTATTGTAATGTAGTTGTTAATAAGCCAGATTGTATTATTCCCATAAGGTCAGTCCATAACCGTGAATAGAATCCTATTTAATATTAAATATCGTGGTTGGGGGTGATGAGAGTTCAGAATATTGAGTTTAATAAATATATATTTTTATACATAATTATCTCACACCAATTGATTTCTCCCCTTCGCCACAAACCGGCGTAGACGGCAGAATCATCCCTTCCGCAACAACTACATTGATCAGAATAATTGTAAACGGAACATGACTTGTGACCTTAAGACATGATGTAATACAGGCATAATGTTAAATCATGTTTTCATTTAAAATTTAAAGTTTGAAATATTCTGAGGAAAGTGTATTATTGAGAGAAATCCTGTCAATAATCTGGCTGCACCCATGGGCACTATCAGGTTTGAGTTTAAGTGCAACAAGAAAAGAGTATAATTGCAACATATATTTGCAGCATAGTGTGGGTGGATTTTGCATGTTTTCAACCGATGTTAAATTATGCTGAGAAAGTTCCGTGAGTTCAACTTCCAATTAAAAACTGTTGGGTAGAGTTAGGGAAGGCAGAGACTGCTTACACACACTGAAGAAGGACATTTCAAAATCACTGAAGTGCAACTTGAACATGAGTGTCTGAAAACATACATGTTAATTCCTTTAACCACAGCTGTGAGGTTTAACTTGAGTGATACAGGATTATGGGTCATAGATGTTTGCCACAATATGAACATCCAACTCCTGTTGTTAAAGGAGATCTCATCACCTGCATTGATGCTTTGATTTTGTCCTTACTGTACTGATAAGTAGGTCTTATAATTGAGTAGGTCAATATACTGATTTAACAACCACTTAAACACCCATTTGATTCAGAGTGAATGAGCAGTTCTATAAGTATGCAGCATTTATGAAGTGGACACTCAACACCCGAATGAAATACTTGATAACACTTTCTGTACATAGCTCTAATGTTCTTGCAGTGTTATTCTAGCATGTTTATACCTGTCTAATATGCATTTATCAGTACATTTGTTTCATTTCTTTAGACAGTAATTTCAGTGACAGAGATTATGTAAGAAAAAAAAACAAGCTACTGACATAGCTTTGTTGTCAGAAAAAAAAAACCCTCTGCCAATGAAATTCTCACACTTGTTTTACCTTTTTTTTTTTTTTCTTAATGGTAGAAATTAAAAACCTACCAAAGAGTAAAGAAGCAAAAATATCTTTCAAGAGCTTAGCTCCTCTTAGAAATTGTTCAACACCAAGTATACAGATACATGTCAGCTATTAGGTTTTCTCCTGAAAATCAGTGCACAAATCCAGCTGAAGCAATGTGTCAAGTGAGATGCAGCATAATGCCATGGCAGGATCCTTGGCAGCTCTCAAGGTCTTTCAGGGGGCAGAACAGAATGTAATTTGGCCAGGATTCATTATTAAACTATACTTAAGGCTACTCTTACAACAAATTAGTTAGCTTAGGAGAATTGGAGGGTGTGTGTCTGTGTGTGTGTGTGTGTACAGTATCCAGGACACGTGATGGTTTGGGTGTTACCCACTGTCCCCATTCTTTTGAAGTCACCCAGACTAGACTCAGCTGGCTGGAAATTAAGGGATGATGCTTTATATTTTATAGCTTACACAATATACAAGCAGGTATTTACAATGTAAACATCTGTGTACAGAAATATATAAGTTAAAAAATAATACAGAAACACAACATCCCTCCCAGAAACCAGAGTTCTTTGGAGGGGCTCCAAACCACCCTTCCACCTCCTTTCCACCCCTCTACCTTATCCCAGACTTTGCCTTACATGCAAGGTGATTTTGGAGTATCAGCCAGGGAGACTAGGAAGCAGGATTAGTTACACAGACAGCAGGTTAGGGACAAAAGTGCAGGCAGCCAGAGACACACAGCAACTGCGTTGTCTATGTTTATCTTCTCTGGAAACGTTGAAGGCCTGTCTGGATGTGCTCCTCTGTGATCTGTTAGATAGTATTGTCCTGCTCTGGCAGGGGGACTGGACTCAATGATCTTCTTGGATCCCTTCCAAACCCTAATATCCTGTGATCCTGTGATGTTCTTGTTTTTATACATCTCAGCAAATCTATGAGTGAAGTAGACATCACCGTAGTTTCCTTTTCATAGCCTATAACTTAATTCTTCTCACCAAAATATTCCAGCTATCTTCAAACTAGCACAACACAGATCAAAGGAATAATGTTGCCTGAAAACTTTTGTTCATTTTAAAATACATGTGTGTTCATTAATTTCTCAGTTGCCTCCACTTCCTCCTTTTATTAATAATTTCACAGGTCTGAGTATTTTCAGAAACTGTTCTCTTACTATGCTGCAGAAAAGAACTAAAACAACATCTTTTATTTTTGAAGACTTTTAGGTCATGGAGGATTGGGGTTTGGGTTTGTTTGTCCTTTGTGTAGCTTATTTTTTATCAATATAATAACAAAGATTTATTTAAAATCACATGACAATTCCATTTCATCTGTTCCAAGCTATCCATTACTTTATGAATGCTTTGACAATAATAACACAAATGTGAACATTAAAACCAGATGTAATTTTAAGAACGATAAGATTTGCTTAATTTGAACACATGAAAAATACCTAGTGACATATGATTTTGCTGACTTCACAATAAGAGGCACAAGTCAGAAATTATTTTAATCATGTTACTTGCACTTTTTAGAAATATTCATATACACAGAAATATTCATTAACATGGACACATGCACACATATGCTTTATTGTCTCCTATATTAGGCTTTAAACAACAGCAAGCATCATGGACTTCCTACTTGCCTCCATTAGGAAGGTGAGGGAAAGATAGATAGGGCTAGCCTGTGGAATTACCAACATTCATTAATTCAATGTAAAGAAAATCATGGTCTTGGATTAAAGTGGTCACTGGGTCATAAAACCAATGAATTTCAGAAGACAGGTACTTTCTTCCTAAAATAATCAGTGCTGGGGTCACCTAGATTGTACAGGAACCGGAACAACATTGAAACACCTATGTGATGCATAAGTCAAACCTTTATTGCAGCTAAAAGCAATAGAATGCCAATACAACGTGTATGATTCTGATAGATTGCACAACAGTGTATGGGCTGTCCACATGCCCTAGGAGCAAATCTGACTAACCAGCCCCCCTTAGTCCCCTCACACAGCTAACTTTGCATCTTCTCTGCCAACTTTTTCAAGGTTGTTTTCCCTGAAGCTGTACTCTTTATCTCTGTGTCCTAAAGTTACCCTTCTTGCTTTCTTATTTCAGATCACTCAGCACTGCCCAAACCCCAACAAATCAGGAACTTACATGCAAGGAAACAACTTTTATTCAGCTAATAAACAGTGAGCAGGGACTTTTCATCTTCTAGTGGTATTATTTTGTTTAATTAACTTATAACCAAAGCAATTTCCTAATTCGTTGGCATTCTCAACCAGTATGTTGTATAAAAAAATCTGTTGATATTAGTACCACAAAAGCATATGCCAGCTTTGACATTTATGGTCATAGCTGGCAAATGACAATTATAGTCAAAGCTGTTAAATACAAGCAATTTAGTATTAAGACTAAGTAATTCAATAGCAGTATTTCATTTGCTGTAAAGAACACAATAGTAACCTTTTGTGCATTATCTGACACCATATAAAATTTTCTACAGCAGGAAGGGAAGAAGAAGACAAGTACAGAACAGTGATGGCCAATCAGCCAAAAATATGTTGCCTCATATTCAGTTGTCTAGTAACTACCTAAGTACTTTCCTACAAGTCATCAGTCAAGAAAACACATAGATTTCAAACTCTGAAAAAAACAGAAAATAATAAAACCCACCATGCTAGATGAATACAATATGCAAAAAGATAAAGACCATTCAGAAATCTGAAACTCCCTTACTTGAACTTTATTGCACAATATGTACTACTTTAATTGGAACAGTAATACAGAAACTGAGGTCTTATGCAGAGAATGTTTTACTTGTTCATCTGTATCCTATTCCAGAGGAGGCCCATAGTGTTCCATGCATCTGTATCCTATTCCAGAGGAGGCCCTAGCACACACCCTAGTGTATGCACTGCCTCTAGAAAAACTTAGAATAAACCAGACACAAAATTTCATAGAAAGGATGCAGTTAATACATATTCTGGTCCGTAGTACTTTCAAATAGATGGAACAGTTCTAAGAAAGCAGTCTTTGGCTTTGGCTAGAAACAGACATTTCAGTGTGAAGTACACAATGGTGTGAAGTGAGAGCCACCAGTATGATAATACATTTAGTAGATAAGAAGGCATAACAAGACCGAAAGTGGAGGAGGGCATAACCTGAGATAGAGATACTTCCTAAGAACTCTGCCACAAGACTTTCTGCTGATAGGATCTCACATTTGCAACTAAAACACCTGTTACAGGCACATCCAATCAGCTACTAACTTTCATCTCACAAAAAGCAATACTCATACCTCTCTGTTGACTACTGAAACAAAATATTGTCAACTTTCTTCTTAGAAAAGTTACACAATAAAACCTTTTTCTCCCTAACAATGGGGTTGAAAATTTCTCTTGCTTGCCTGTGAATTAGGCTTAAAAATAAAATAAAGAAGAAGCTTTATATCTATAGCATTAAGCTATCTAACAAGTTGTTAGTAAAACATGTTTTTTTCCTTATCAACCTCTTAATTTGGCTTTGCACCTTCTGACAGACTACTACGTTGAGATGATGTTATCATTGTAATTCATATATAGAAACATTTATATTTTTGTTTATCTCACAGTGTGAGTCTAATTTTTTGTCTAAGTATTACCTCTCCTTAAGGAAATGAAAAATAATTGATCTCTTTCCATGTGAGCAACAGTCTAAACATTTTCATCTCTTCAGAAGTCCTGTGCTCCATAATATTCTGGTGTAGTATCTGTAAAAGTTTTTTATTTGCAAATGTGAGATTATATGCAGAAAGGTTTAGGACAGACAGATCTAATCCCAACTGTTAAGCGAGCCTACTAGGGGTC
>WAAF01020656.1:0-33372 GCA_013400475.1 Tricholaema leucomelas
CACCAGCCTCGTTGCCCTTCTCTGGACACTTGATCAGGTGGCTGCAGAAACATATGCTGGTTGTTATATATTTCTGAGAATTAATTATAAAGAAGACAGAAAACTCCTCAAACCACATTTAGATTCTTACATGTTTTTCTCTAATTCCTGAAATTTCCTGAATTGAAATCAAATTCACCTGAGTGATGTAAAGGAAGATTTTTTTTTACTTCAATGGCCTAGTCTGTTTCTGTGATGAAATACAGTAAGGTTTCTGAGTTGCAGGAAATAGTATTTGAGCCATAGCTCTTATTTTAGTGATTAAACTCGTGACATTAACAATAGCAGAGTTGGGCTTCCTTAAAAGTTTAGGATTTCTCCCACATCTGTGTGACGCTTCTTAACATCTTACGTATGTCCCAAAAAATCTTTTGTCTTTACTGCTCATAATGATTTAGATCAGAACAAAACAGGTCAAACTGAATCAGGGAGTTAACACGCCTGTTTTCCTAACACAGAATTGAGGGTAAAGTAATATGAAAAAACTCAGCATTGAGACACAAAGAGAGAGTGAGCTAAGAACAGAGTTTACTGGTCAAAATCAGAAAAACATGGCACAAAATGAACAGTTACCTCAGCCTATTTGCAGAAAAATCATGGCACAAAGCAGCAGCAAGCAGAAAAGCAAGCAAGCCAAAAGCCCAAGCCAGAAAAAAATGACTCCTCCATCCCTCCTTGTCTCACCTCCATTCCACCAGAAAAGACAACACCCAAGAACCCAGAACCAGCAACTGGACTAGGAAGCCTCTTGTGTTACAATCTGAACTCCAAGTCCCATGATACTTCACTCCAGTTAGCACTTTCATTTTTTGGAAGCTGTCATGGCTGCGCTATGGTATGAACAACAGCAGGTTCAGCTCAATCCTCTTCTGCATTGCAAATGAAAATTCTTCAAAGAAAAGGACTTTCTTTATCTGTTGGTGCACTATTTGGAAAAACTATACTGCCAAGAAAGTAGGCACTACCTTCTGCTTATGTAGTTGATATATCTTGCAGTTCTGTATGCTTGTGTTAGGAAAGACAGCTTCTAATTCTGGCAATAAGACGCTATTCCTCTCTTGCTGTTCTGCCCCACCACTGACACTGTTAAACTTTAAACCAGTTTGAACTTTAAAGGTTAACTTCACAGTTATCAACTAATTTACACCATAGTGCAAAACTGTTAATCCAAGGCACTGAAATACCAGTTTGACAATCCAGTAACATGTAATCCAATATGGGCTTTCAGGGCAGGTGAGTCTGACTGTAAATCAGTTCTGCACACAGATTTGTCTCTTCTCTTCTTAATTACACCTGCACAAATCTTAATTTGTTTATCATTGCCAAATATATTGTGTGGGCTGTTTGCATTCCCAGAAGACACATTTCCATATTGAAATTCCATGTTCTCTGAGAATGAAAATCTCTCAGTTATCAATTCAAAGGTGACACACAAAGTAGTCAGCACTTTCTTAGTCAGTCTTACCTGAAATTTCAGCTGAAAACTATGTGACTATAAAAGTGGCAGACTTTGAAAGTCTACACCTTATTAAGCATGAGGGAAAATTAATTTGAATTAAATTGCTTGAGTTTGCTTTGCAATTTTTTACTGTGTTTTGTTATTCTTTCCATTTCCACAAACTCTAAGCCCCTGCTATGCACATTGGTCACTGTATCTATCTTCTTAAGGAGATAATGGGATGTTTCCTCATGCACATTTCCTCAGCTGGTAAAAGACACACAATAAGAACACATGCTCAACAGAGCTTTAAAACCTGCTTTATTGTTTATATTACTTTTCATGGAAAGCTTGTAAATACAAGTCTGGTGTTCAGTGCTGTAACTCTTCTGTACATGGGAGAGCTCTGGAACTAGCCTCAGGGCTCCACTGGTGATGGTGTACACCTGTGGCCGCAGGGAGGCACCAGGGAGGCATGACAGACAGAGTCCAGCTGCCTGAACCACATACAGTCCCACTCTCCGCCTCCACAGCATGTTGCAGAGTGAGGAACCCAGCTGGCATGCGGGCTTGGCTCTGAGATAGTATTTCTCAGAGGCACAATCTTTGGAAACTATTCAAGGGATCAAATACAAGACCACATGGTTGAAGGCCACGGACATGTCAGGAAACTGCAGACAGCAGAGAAAGCAGAAAGGAAATGTTAAAATGTCCTGGTAACAAGGCATCTAAAGTAATTCGTGATGGGAATTTCACTTGAAAGCTTATGTTAAACTGAAAAGGACGATAAAAGCAAAAGGTCTCCCAACACTTCTATATAACCAACATATCTTCTTACTGCTCAGGTGACCTGCACAGAACACAAACTCTTTCAGGTAAAACCGACAAATTGATCCTTTTCACTGACTCATATTTTGTGGAAGTATATCCTTTTCATGACTGCAGGAGTGTGGTCTTTCTGTGTCTGATATTGTGAGTAAAATAACACTTTTAATAGGGCCTCCATTCAAAGGAAGCTGCTGAACAGTCATAACTGCTAAGCTCTGGACCTTGGGAATGTCATTCCCTTTGCCTGACACTTCTGTAACACGTACGGTAGCGGACCAAGTCTCCTAGGGTAGGCTGAAGCAGAGGTTAATAGCCATAGCGATACGTGTGATGGAGAAACTCATGCACCTCAGTCTTGAGAGAAGACTCCTGTGATGAATCTTTTTCTCAAGGGCTGCTCAGACCAGAATTTTGACTTAGATGGTCACTGTACCACATGCAAGCCAGTGTTTTGAGAAATGTGTGCTGGAGTATTGTCCCCTTTACTGGGTAATACTGGAAATACCCATTAGTGCCTCTTCCCCCAGTAGACCCAGAAATGGCTATTTTAGGGCAGATATTGAAGTACTTGATCTCACAAAGATTCTCCTGCTGCCAATGGGCCCATTGGGTGGAAAACTGTGACATGATTATGTGAGGGAAAGATTGAGCGCAGTTGCAGATTTTACAGTAGTGATCCCAACAAAATTGCAGTGATGGAAATAGTTATGAAGAAGAGGGGAAACTAGCTATTGTTGTGCACACATTTTTTAATCCATGGAAAGAGTTTAGACTTAGGAGCAGGTGAATACACTCAAGGAAAGACCACTTTATTAATTTTAATCTTGGCATTTCATTTGTCCAAGCTTTCCTCAGCTGCTTCAATTCACAAGTAATGAAATGGTTATTCCCAAGCATGACTCTTTTCCTGGATGTTAAAGCAAAGTGGATTTAGATTGGACATTAAGATGAAGTTCTTTATGAAGAGGGTAGTGAAATACTGGGACAGGTTCCCAGAGAGGTAGTGCAGACCCTGTCTCTGGAGACATTCAAGGTCAAACTTGATGAGGCCCTGAGAAATATGATATAGTTAAAGATGTCCCTACTCACTGCAGTGGGGCTGGGTAAGATGATCTTCAAGGGTCCCTTTTAACCTGATGCATTCTCTGATTCTATGATTCCTGGAGTTCTTCACGGGATAAAAATTCTTGTGGCAATTAGATGTGAAGTCCTGACCTTTGTCTGGGAATAGGAGGAAAATGAGGACGAGAGGAGAGTTGTTTCATGACTTGAAGCAAATAGCATGATGATTATTATGTTTTCTTAATAGGAGAGTTTTGTTTACACATTGCATCTACATGCTGGTAAAATTTTCTGTTCCCTAAACAGATTATTTCGGTTTTTCTTGAGCATCTTTAATCATCAAATCTTGAATGTGTGGTTCAAGACCTTATTACAAGCATTTTTACCACTGGCAGATGAGGAGCGAAATTTGTAAGTGCATTGTTTCACAGGACAATGTAAGATACAAATGCTAGAGGAACCATAGGGCTACTGCTTTGTGTTAATGTCTGTAAGTAAAAATAATTGTTATTACCAACATCTGTTTTCTCTACCGTGGCATCCTTCAGCTACTGCAGAAGTTTCTGCTACCTGCAGAAAACAGAATGGAATTTTTCCTTTTTTTTTTTTTTTTTTTTTTTTTCAAGTGATTAATATGATTTCAGGGACTGAAGTCAGCAGTCTGTCTCCAGCAGGAATTTACAGGAGAAGAATACATGACTGCAAGCATTTGCTAAGGCTAGCTAAAGTGACATGAGGGCTTCCTATCCTGGCCTGAGGAGAGGATTGTGTATTTGCAGCGGTCAGGGCTGCCTGCAATCTTGTTGCTGATCTAAAATTCACCAGAGCTCAATGCTGTTCCTTCTTGTTGCAGCTAATTCCAGTTCAATACACTGATAGGACCGGTGCACCATTTGGTTTAGGAGGCATAGCCTACAGCTACAGACTGACATGATAAAGATTGTTTTGGGAACCTGAAATAACAGGTTAGGTCAAAACAGAGGGAAAGTCATGCTTGGAAACGGCAAGTTGTATAACTGATGGGACAGTTGATAATATTTGTGCTCCTTAGCTTTGCTTGTGGTGGCAGAGCACTGAAAAAAATGGGCTGGTCTGTTCACAGGGCAGCGCAGGGATTCAAGCAGCACTTAAGGCATAGGAGTGTCCTCCTCAGAAAGGTGACTGCTGCTTGATGGCAGAAGTAAATGCCTTAAGCTGTTCTGGCCTATTTTCACACAGACACTGGGTATTGCTCACAATGACAATTCGGTGTTGCATCTTGAAAAAGCAACACTGAAGCTGCCACAGATAAATGCTGGCTAAGTGCAGCATTTATAAACACTCAAGAAATAATGCAGCATGCAAAATTAAGCACAGGAAGATTTATGTACCACTTATTCTCCTTGTATAATAAGGATGCAGCGAATATCCAAAACACTGAGATTAGTATTACATGACAAGATACAACACAAACAGAACAAACTTCAGCAGAGGAACTGAGAGCTGTTTTGTTTCCTGAAGCTGAACAAAGGATCAGTGGAAATTTAACAGGCCTACTGGGTTTAGGAAGTCAGGGTTGCAGAGGAAATGTCCGTGGACCTGCCTTTAAATCTTTTTCAAAAAGTAGAATCAATTCTCTTCTGTTGTAATGAGAGAAGATATACTCCCTGAATTAGACCTTGAAGTCCTGTTTGTTTACTGTTTGGCAATCTGCCTGAGCAAAGGATAAGTAAAAGAGGGGTATTAGAGCAGTGGGAATTTACCTAAGCTTCAATAAAGCAACTTGGAGGATCATCATATCTGATTTTTTTTTTTTTTTTGCCTACCTAGGTCTGGAAGAGGCAGATAAATGAATGGCACTAGCACCAGAATTTATGTCCTCTTTCAAAAGTCCTCAAGGATCTCATACTTAGTCTTTTATGCATTTCCTGGAAAAGTCCAATACTGGGCTGCTGACAAATGGCTCCAGAAGGAGCCCCAGAGTATCCACAAAACTCACTGACTTAATGCACACTGCCCCGCTGTGGTGGTTTGGGTGTCCCATCCCCCTCCACTTCAGAAATCACCCAGACTAGACTCAGCTGGCACTGGGAATATAACTGAAGCTTATATTTACAGCTGGCACAATATACAAGCAGATATTTACAGTATATACAGTTGTATACAGAAATATACAAGGTCAAAGGTAATACAGAAACACAACAACCCTCCCAGGAACCTGAGTCCCCAGGAGGGGCTCTCAACCACCCCCTCATATTTCCCCTACCCCTCTCAACCTTACCCCAGTCCCAAGGAAGAATGGAGGCTCGGCCAGGGGGTTAAGAAGCAAGGTGAATCAGCCAAAGCAAATGGAGGGTGAGGTTAGAGAGTAAGATGGAGTTCAGCCAGCAGCCCCAGCTCCCCAGCAGGCAAAGAGCCGAGAGCAAAGTTGAGAGCTAAGTGCCAAGTGAAGTGACTTTATTATGTTTTCCTTTCCTTTTTTACACATCTCAGCAAGACTGTGAGGGAAGTAGACATCAGCATTGTTTTCATTTCACAGCCTATGATCTAGTCCTTCTCACCAAAACATTCTAGCTAGCTCCAAACTAGCACACCAGCTGACTTAAATTGCTATCAGCTCCTCCATCTGCTGTGCTGTGTCTCAGCAACCTGACCTACCAGTGTAGCCTCAGAGGGCACATCCATGCTTGTCCCTGCTATTTGTATCCACCTTCTCCTATTTAATGGTGGGTCGGCTATTTGGCAAGAGCAGCTAAGCAAGACAGTGTTTCTGCAAAACAACATTGCTCTAAAGATTCCTACCGCGTTTCACTCTTGCTTCGAGCTGCATTTTCAGTATTGGTTTGATGCACACAGTTCTTTCACCAGGCCTCAAGGAACCTCTGTCCTGACCTCCTTCATAGTGCAGGGCTGTGGGGAATGGACATGTGTAGCATGATCAATACGATTCCTTAAGGCTAACATATTGACAGGGTTACTGGACTCCCCAGCCTTCTGCAGTTAAAGGAATGCAAAAAGCTTGCATTGTTTTGTTGAGTTTTTCTGGTTCTGCTTCTAGAGTAGGTGTGTAATTGGATTGTACTTCCAGTGCGTCAGCTCCCTGCCATAAAGATGCCTTCAGGTTTTCTTAGTAACTGAGACAGATAATCTTTTCACAGGTAGCTCTAAAAACAGGCCTGCAGAAATAGTGTGCTGTTTAGTTTTCCAAACTCCAGAAACAGCTTTCTATTCCTAAATAGTCATAGCAGGGTACAGGAGTTTGTTGTAATTAGCAAGTAGAGACTAATGAGACCTGAGTAAGATGTTAGCTTGCCTGTGTTAAACTATTTTACAACAGATGAGATGCCTTTTTTTTAGCTGCCATGTATTTGTTCTTTTTAGAATTCACCTCTCCAGCTGCAGTAAGGAAAATGGAGATAGCCCTTGTTCTTGCCTTGGGCAGCACTGCCTCTCTCCAGGGTTGGAGTGGGATGTGGGCACCAGCTCTGTCCCTTAATTTTCCCTTGTTCCCACACAGAGTGTTATGGAGGAACAGAGCTCCTGCAAAGCACTATTATTACACTACTGCAATCAACAAGGTACTTTGGAGCTGGGACAAAATCCATCATCCCTGTCTTTCCATTGTTCTCTGGGCCTTGTGCTTTGCCCAATGGGTTACTTTGTGATTTTTGCACTGTTTCTACTCAAAATGTACTAAATGCCTTAATAAGGAGCAGTGAGAACATCACTTTTTAAAGGGCTTTTTTTCCTGCTGCTGTAGTGGCAGCACAGTTATCAAAGGAAAGTTCTTGCTTCTGTCTCTGAAACTTGTACTGCAAGTGTCGCCTGTACTGCAGCATTGTCACAAGCTGCAGAAGAATGCAGCAAAAGGGCAATATCCTGTTCAAAATAAGGTTTATTAGTGCAACACAAGGGAAAACCACTCTTTAAAAAATAGCAAGAACTGCTGCTGCTAAACCACTCTGGTGTGCATCACTCTTTCTTGTGGAAATTGCTCCTTTTAGTGAGGCACAGTGCAATCAGACTCTGCTTTGCTCTGCCATTCTTGTGCAGCAGCACACATACCTTGAGCCTTCACTGCCACTGTGCAGAAGAACAGAGGCAGTACTGACCTTTTCCTTCTATCTTGCTGCAGCACTTCATCTTTCCTTGTTTTGGACGCTTTTACCCTCTTCCTCTTCTCTCTTTTCAGGCTTCCAAGACTGCCACATGTTTCAAGATCTCCTGGTTTTACCTTTATTGGCTGATCGTTCTTTTTAAGGTTATCTTCTCTGCAGAAAGGATTGAATTCTGTTCATCCTGTTTTCGAGACTGCCATCATTCCCTCTTGTCCCAAGGATCACGTGTCCCTTAAATGCTCATCCTTCTGCCTTTATTGTCTTTCAGCATGCTTCCATCACACAAGAGTGACCCTGGCCTCCTCCCTGTTTCTCAACACTTCTGTTTTCTTCCTAGCATCAAATTTAAAATATATCTACTGAAGCAAATGCTTTATCTTTTTTGTTCTATCCATCTATGCAAAGAAATCTAACAAATAAATAAAATCATCGTGGCTGTTTCGTCTTACTTCTTTACCCTTGGGCAGGAAAAAATTAATGTTTATATAACTTCTTTCCACAATGGAACCTGGCATTTTCTGAAGGAGGAAAATATGTGGATGTCTGTGCCACAGGCGGAGCCTGGAGGTATAGGAGACAATCAAGTCCCTAAGAACATAGGTATTTGGATGTCATCGTAGCTTTTGATGTCTGGGTGGGGTTTTGTTGGTGGGTTTTGTTGTTGCTGTTTTCTTTGGGTGGGGAGAGGGTTTTTTGTTTTCTCTGTGGGTTGTATTTGTTTTCCCCAATGTCTGTAGCTGTTTTGTCCTTATTCCTAAGGGTTAAAGAAATGTTGAAAATGTAATTGTATTTGAAGGTAAACAAAAACGCTAACAGGTCAAGTCTAACCCTAGCTCTCAAAAGCAAAGTAGCAGTAGTGGAACAAAATTATTCTTAATCCCATCTTCCTGCAACATTTATAAATCAGAGCAATGTTACTGTTTCTGTAGATATATACAGAAAAGCTCTACAAGACTGTTTTCCTCTCTGCTTCATCACACACTTCAGTGATGAACAAATCATAATGAGCATACTACCCAGTTAAAGCAGCCTTTTTCACTTTGTGAAGGATGTATACACTGCCTTACATTCTGGCAGCTTGTTTTGTTCATAAGCATTTGAAATGTGCATTCTATACCTATATAAGTTTATAATTTGCCTGCAAATGGATTGCTTCCACTGTTTGCAGGTTGAACATACCTTACTTACAGGGGTGACCTCATCACTGTCTACAGCTACCTGAAGAGAGGTTGTAGCCAGGTGGGGGTTGGTCTCTTCTCTCAGGCAACCAGCAACAGAACAAGGGGACACAGTCTCAAGTTGTGCTGGGGGAGGTATAAGCTGGGTGTTAGGAGGAAGTTCTTCCCAGGGAGAGTGATTGGCATTGGAATGGGCTGCCCAGGGAGGTGGTGGAGTCACCGTCCCTGGGGGTGTTCAAGAAAAGCCTGGATGAGGCACTTAGTGCCATGGTCTGGTTGACTGGCTAGGGCTGGGTGCTAGGTTGGACTGGATGATCTTGGAGGTCTCTTCCAACCTGGTTGTTTCTAGAATTCTATGATACTAGAGGGTCAGCAGTAAAATATCCAGACAAATAATTTGTTTTCTTACTTAAAAAACAGGGAAGTATAGCGAACTATGCACAGCACTGCTTAAATGTCCAGGTATTCATGAACACAGCTACAAGAGGCCACTTCCAAAAAGACCCCCAGGATATACGTAGGCAATTGAATGTGGCAGAATCATTGAGTAATTCAAGGTGTAGGAAAACACTCATGGATAATTATGCCTCTTCTTCTTTCTCACTGTACATGACTCTATCTTTTCTGTGATCTGCTGCCCATCACTGCTGGACTTCCCTGGGTTATTATTGTTAGTCCCTGCAGGATAGTGTTCTTGGGCAGAGCACAGAAAAGCCTCTCTTTGTATAATAAAAAGCAATGTGAGGCAATAATTTATTGGATTGGCATGTTGTTGTTTTTGCTGCTTGAATGGCAGGTTTGCAGGTCTTTGCTGTGCAGGTATTTATTACTGAGATAGGGGAGGAAACTGGACCATAAACACCTGAGTGACTTTGAATAAAAGCTAAAGAAGTGCTGAGGCTGTTCTAGCAGCTTGTGTTTGCAGAGTGCAACAGAAGACATAGCAGAAGACAAATACTTGCCTGCCACACTAGAAATCTGTTCAGTTCACATTACCTATTATTTGTTTCTACAAATGATGTACAGAAAACAGTGTTCCTCTCAGTAACCTGCTTTGCCTGCAATTTGCTCTTTCCAGAAAGATCCCAATGATTACAATCTTGAAAAAATGTGGTGACTGAAGTTTAACTGAGACCTTGTCCCACTACCCAGCCAAAAAGAATGTTATTTGTGTATGATTAAGTCTAATTTTGAGAGACATAAAATTCCTGCATTAATTTGCTTAACCACTCCAAACACTGGTGTAGGAGGTGGGGTTAGGACAGGAATGAAAGCAAGGCCCTTAGTTCAGATGCTGCTCTACAACTCAGGCTCAGGTCTGCCTTCTTGGGGCACTCTCCTTACCAACCAAGATGTGTCTTCTGTGAGACCCTTGGCTGCACAAAATGTAGAGCACAGACCTATCTTTCAGCAGGCTGAATGAGTGATATAGGAGAAATGTTAAGGATTTTGATGGGTTATGAAGCCTCCATAAACCAGAAATAACTTCTTGGGAAATGTTTTTAAATCTACAAATAGATAATGTCTCTAATGGTAGGAAACTAAGGAAAAAAGAACATCTCTAAATATTTCTCTGTGTTTCCACCAGGAAGATGATGAAGTTTGGGGCTGTATGTTACACTTGGACTCTCAAAGTCTTCATAGCAGAACTCATTATCATTTAATGACAACAAATGTTATAACCAGAGTGGGAGGGAATAATTAAAAATTACAACAGTGTTCATTTTCACTTAACTTCGAAAAAAAATGCCATGCCCTATACTTACACTCATCTCAGCTAAGTTTAGTAAT
The DNA here is from genome assembly GCA_013400475.1 of Tricholaema leucomelas. NCBI lineage: Eukaryota > Metazoa > Chordata > Aves > Piciformes > Lybiidae > Tricholaema lacrymosa > Tricholaema leucomelas. The sequence continues at coordinate 10,434 of WAAF01020656.1, forward strand.
TGCATTAGCATGAATATTCACACAACTACTGACAACTACCCTGATGTATGCTCATCCCCAAGCCATGTTTTATACAGTAAGGAGGATAGCCCTATGCAAATACAAGTCAGAAAGATGCTTTGAGTAACTTCAGAAATCACTTGAGCCTCTATTTATTTATTCAGAAGCCAGTGTACGGTATGAATATTTTGCATTTGCTCTCTGTCTGTTGTTCACCTTTACAAGTCCAACCTATAATCCTATTATACAAAGTTCACCTTAAATCGTGTCCCTAAGCACCATATCCAAACAACCCTTAAACACATCCAGAGCTGTTGACTCAACCATCTACCTGGTATCTCATTCCAGTGCCTGACCACTCTTTTTGTGAACAAACTTTTTCCTAATGTCCAATCTAATCCTACCCAGTCTCAGCTTGAGGCCATTCTCCCCCTTGTTCTGTGCCCCATTGCCTGTGAGAAGCCCAGCACCAGTCTCTCCACAGTGCCCCTTCAGTTGTAGATAGAAATGAGGTCTCCCTTCAGCCTGCTCTTTTTCAAACTAAACAGTTGCTTCTCATCTCTCCTTCACCAGCTTCATTGCCCTCCTCTAGACCTGCCCCAGCACCTCCACATCTCTCTTACATTGTGGTGCCCAAAACTGAAAAAACTGAATACAGTACTCAAAGTGTAGCCTCAGGAAAGCCGAGTACAAAGGGACAGTCACCTCCTTACTCCTGCTGGCCATAGTATTTTTAATACAAGCCAGGATGCCATTGCCCTTCTTGGCTGCTTGGGCACACTGCTGGCTCATTTTCAGCTGCCAATTTATTACAACCTCCAGATCCCTTTCTGCCAGGCAGCTCTCCAACCACACTGCCTGTAGCAGTGCTTGGGGTTGTGACTCAAGTGCAAGACCTGGCATTTGGCCTCGTTAAATCTCATCCCCTTAATGTTGGCCCATTGATCTAGCCTATCCAAGTTCCACTGAAGAAGCTCTCTACCCTCATTCAAATCAATACTGTCACCTAAGCTGGTGCCATCTGCAAACTTACTGATGACACTCTCTATGCCTGAATCAAGATCATCAATAAAGATGTTAAAAAGAAGTGGTCCCCACACAGATCCCTGAGGAACACCACTAGTGACTAGATGCTAACTGGATTTAACTCAATTGGCCACCACTCTCTGGGCCCTCCTGTCCAGCCAGTGCTTTATCCAGGAGACAGTGTGCTCATCCAAGCCATAAGCAGCTATTTTGTCTACAAGAATTTTGTGGGGAACAGTATCAAAAGCTTTTCTAAAATCTAGGAATACTACATTGACAACCTTTCCCTCATCCAGTAGCTGGGTTATCTTGTCATAGAAAGAGATCAGGGATGACATAAAGATGATAATTTCTGTACATTCAGTAGCTCCACTTTCCTATATATTGACTACCATACTAATAACTTAGCCAGTTTCTGCAATATACCAAAATGTGCTGTATAAAATCCATTCCTGTAGAGCATAATCTTCCACTGATTTTGTTTGAAGGTTCTCTATCCTGAAAGATATACATACGTATTGATACAGGAAATTAAATATATACATATAGGTTGTGTGGTGGGGGAGTTGTGTTGATTTTTGTTTGTTTAAGACCTGTTCAAACTGGTCCTGACATCAGAAACATTCTGTATCCAGCTGCCAGTGACAATGGTCCAACTTGGAGTCTTTGGCAAAGAGCTCCAAGTGAGACATGTGATCGTCCACTTGTATTCTGGAGTCTTAACTACAGAACTTCAGAGGCAAATTACACCCAAACAGAGAAAGAGATACTAGCAGCCTACGAAGGAGTGAAAGCAGCTTCTGAAGTGATTGGAACTGAGTCACAGTTGCCTTTTTTTTTTTCCTTTCCCCTCAGCTATGCTGGAAGTCTATTTCTACTGCAACATGGCATGTTAGTGTTCACATACCTGAGTTCAACTCACCTTTAAAAAACAGTATTCATGCAACCTTCATCATGAGTAAAGTAACTGATAAAACCTGATTTATGAGCTGGTGTGAATGAACTGCCACCTCAGCCAACCTGTTTCTTCAGATTGGAGTATCTTTGCTATTGCCCTGCTTTGAGCAGGGTCTAAGCCAGATTACTTCCAAACAAAGCTTCCAGTCTGGAGTTTGCAAGGAAGTCCAGGGGAAATAACAAATTCTTGTGAGATACAGAGTCATGGTACCACTTTATTCTTTCACCGTAAGAGTCACCAGAGTAGCCTAAACTTAGTGGCATAGCTACCCTGAAACTAGTAGCCATAAGGAGTTTTAACCATGTAACTCAAGTGCTTGCTGTTCACTGCAGGAAAGAAATGGTTTATTCATGTCAGTCCTCCTGCCGAGTTGCATCCCATGCTGTGAAGTAAAATATATATATGTATATATATATATATTTATTTTATTATCAGCAACAGCATCTATGGCCTCCCTGAAATCAGTGTATCGTTAGAGGATGGAAACTGCCTGTTGCACATGATGTGTAACATGCCATAATGACTTTGAGGAAGACTGTTCAATAGTTGTTGCCTGATAGACATGTGAGAGAAGAGAAAGAGAAAAGAAGCAGAAAAATTTCCTCAGCTCCCACTTCACATCAGTCCTCTCAAATCCCCAACTATCTAAAACAAGAGAGTGTCAGCCTGTTCTGCTTTCAGAGCCCTGGAGATATGAGTTCACCTGCTGGAGAGGTAATTTGTTTTCCTCCAGGCAGAATGTATCACTCATCCTTCCCAGCACAAGTGTTTGGTTTTTTTTAAATCTCTTTTTAAGGGAAAAAATATACCAATCAGTTTCTGAATTACCACATCTTAATCCATGAGTGGAGACTTGTAGCTCAGAAAACATAAAAGCTGGTTTGTTCCATAAAAAGGTGGATGCTGCACTCAGAACCATGTGTCAAGATTCTTGGTCTCTTATCCAAAAGCTGCTACTTGTGTCTCAGGACACATCTCTTGTCCCTACATCTGTGTGATGGTTTGGGTGTTACCCACCCCCTCACCACTATGGAAAATCACCCAGACTAGCCTCAGCCAGCTCTGGAAATTGAATGAAGCTTTATATTTACAGCTTAGCACAATATACAGGCAGATATTTACAATATATACAGAAATACACAAGTTAAAAAATAATACAGAAACATAACAGCCCTCCAGAAACCTGAGTCCCCAGGAGGGGCTCTCAACCACCCTTCTACCTTCCTCTCACCCCTCTATCTTACCCTAGATCTTGCCTCATGTTTAAGGTAGCTTGAAGGGTCAGCTAGGGGGGTTAGGAAGCAAATGGATTAGTCACACAGACAGCAAGTGAGGTTAGAGAGAGTTCAGCCCAAAGCCCAGATAGAGAGCAACTCTGTTATCTGTGTTTGTATTCTTGTTCTCATACGTCTCAGCAAGCCTATGAGTGAAGCAGACATCACCAATGTTTCCTTTTCACATCTTATAATCTAGTCTTTCTCACCAAAATAATCTACCTAGCTTCAAACTAGCACACTATGACATAATAAGTAGCTCCAATATTAACTCCTGAGGTGGCATGGAGACTTGAGGATTGAATTTCTACCAAAGTACCTCTCTTGACCATAACGCTTTATGCTCTCAATACGGGCTTCTGAAAGCTGAAGGGTGCTGCAGCATCCACAGCAGGAAGCACAAGTGCACCATTACTGGCTCACACATCCAGCAAAATCTCCTCCTAGAACAGGCTGGTGGTCACGTCACCACAATGTGTGTCCTCAGCTAAAGGCAGCCTATCACTCTTAGACCACTCCAGATGCATCCTGGTCTGTAGCAGTGAGACATGGTCTCGTGCTGCATAAAAATTAAGTCTCATGCTAGATTTGTTTGTGCCCATAGGGCTCCCAGTCCTCATCACAAGTCCAAATGACCCAGCTTGAGGATGTTTGAGAGACAGATATGCTCTTTCTCCTTTTGATTTATTAGAGTTTAGCTTGTCTTAATTGATACTGACTTTACATCCTGTGTCTCAGGGATGTGGAAATTATGTTTCCTGGCACCAAACCTGCAAGATTCTTGCTACTTTTCAGAAGGATATTCATGTGAATCTGAAGTTCTACCAGGGACTTCAGTCTTTAGATAAGACACTCAAGTCAATTGTGGACTCTGAATACCAACCTATATCTTTTCGCTCTGACATTTCTTGGCTCACAGCAAGGAGAAGCTTAGCCTCATTCTGCTCTTCTCAAAATCACAGAATGGTAGGGATTGGAAAGGATGTATAGAGATCATCTAGTCCAATCACAGAATCATAGAATCAGCCATGTTGGAAGAGACTTCCAAGATCATCCAGTCCAACCTAGGACCCAGCCCTGTACAATCAACTAGACCATGGCACTAAGTGCCTCATCCAGGCTTTTCTTGAACACCCCCAGGGATGGTGAATCCACCACCTCCCTGGGCAGCCCATTCCAATGGCAAACCACTCTCTCTGTGAAGAACTGCCTCACAACTTCTAGCCTAAACCTCTCTTGGCACAACTTGAGGCTGTGTCCCCTTGTCCTGTTGCTGGTTGCCTGGGAGAAGAGACCAACCCCCACCTGGCTACAGCCTCCCTTCAGGTAGTTGTAGACAGCAATGAGGTCTGCCCTCAGCCTCCTCTTCTCCAGGCTAAACAACCCCAGCTCCCTCAGCCTCTCCTCATAGGGTTTGTGTTCCAGGCCCCTCACCAGCCTTGTTGCCCTTCTCTGGACACGTTCCAGCACCTCAACATCTCTCTTGAGTTGAGGAGCCCAGAACTGGACACAGTACTCAAGGTGTGGCCTGACCAGTGTTGAGTACAGGGGAAGAATAACCTCCCTCCTCCTACTGGCCACACTGTTCCTGATCCAGGCCAGGATGCCATTGGCCCTCTTGGTCACCTGGGCACACTGCTGGCTCATCTTCAGCCTACTATGCACCAGTACCCCCAGGTCCCTTTCTTCCTGGCTGCTCTCTAGCCACTCTGTCTCCAGCCTGTAGTGTTGCTTGGGGTTGTTGTGGCCAAAGTGCAGAACCCTGCACTTGGCCTTGTTGAATTTCATCCCATTGGCCTCTGCCCACCCATCCAGCCTGTCCAGGTCCCTCTGCAGGGCTCTCCTACCCTCTAACAGATCAACACCTGCTCCTAGCTTGGTGTCATCTGCAAACTTAAGACAAAACAGTGGGTTTGCAGATTGCTAGGCTGTGAGAAAGTACAGTAAAGCAGGTACAAAACAAATAACTACTGTTTCCATGGTTTGGGGCCATTTTGGCCCACTTGCAGCCATGGTCACCTCTCCACATCTAGTCTGTCAGCTTGTATTTTGGCCCTCCCTGTTGAGGCCAGCAGAATCCAAAATCAACATACTGCACAATACGTGCAAACTAACTTCAAGGCTGGACCCAGTACTGATCCCTGGGGAGCACTATTCATTAGCTACAGGACTCCCTACTAGATTCTGTACCACAACCCTCTGAGCTCTGTCATTAAACCTATTTTCAGTCCATCTCATTGTCCACTCGTCTAACCCACACTTCAGTTTACCTATGAAGATAAGAGATAATGTCAAAAGTCGCATTGAAGTCAAGGCAGATGACAACCACTGCTCTCCCCTCACTATTAAACCGATCAGTCATGATTTCAATTTCATGAATCCATACTGCCTACTGCTGATAATCTTTTCCTCCACATGTTTAGAAAAAAGCTCCAGAATAAACTGTTCCACCACCTTTCCAGGGACAGAGGTGAGGCTGACTGGCTTGTAGTTTTCTGGGTCCTCCTTCCTTGTTCTTTTTGAAGACTGGAGTTGCATTGGCTTTCCTCCAGTCCTCAGGTACCTTTTCTGTTCTCCATGACCTTTCAAAAATGATGGAGAGTGGTGTATCAATAACCTTAGGCAGCTCTCTCGGCACCTGTGGGTGCATCCCATCAGGGCCCATGGATCTGTGGGTGTCCAGCTTGCCTAGGTGATCAATTGTCCTTGACTAAGAGAAAGACTTCCTTCTTCCAAACTTTACTTCTTACCTCCAATGACTGGGATTCCTGCAGGTCAGCCTTATTAGTAAAGACTGAAGCAAAGAAAGCATTCAGTATCTCTGTCTTCTCTATCCTCTGTCATTAGGACACCCACCTCATTACTCAGCAGTAAGATCCCATTTTCCCTACTCTTCCTTTTTCCAAATATTGTATTTGAAGAAACCCTTCTTGCTACCCTTTACATATTTAACTCAAAGATAGCCTTATTGAATGCTTACATACTTTGCCACTGTTGCTGTATTACTCCCAAGTGGCCAGGCCCTTTTTCCCTTTGGACTTTTCCAGAAACTCCTTTTTTATCCACACAGGTATCCTGTCTCTCTTGCTTGACTTCTTACTTCTAGGGATGGACCAATTTTGAGAGTGGAGGAAGTGGCGCTTGAATATTAACAAGCTCTCTTTGGCCCCTCTTCATTCTAGAGTTCTAGCCCATAGGATTCCTCCAGGTAGGTCTCTGAAGAAGCTATGCCATATGTAGAATGCATCATTGACTTTCTCTTCTGGATCCAATGGCCTGTAGTAAACATCCACAACAGTGTCACCTTAGCCCATCCCTTAATTCTTACCCACAAGCTTTCAACATGTCCTTCATATCCCACCTATGCAGAACTTGATTCATTCCAGTTGCTCTCCCACACCAACAACTCCATCACCTTACCCTTCTGGTCTGTTTTTCCTAAAAAGTTACTGGCCAACCATGACAACATTCTAGTCATGCAAACCATCCCACAATGTCTCCATAACTGCAACAAAAACAGGTCCCACACCCACAACTCTAGTTTGTCCTGATTGTTCCCCATGCTGCTTGTGCAGGCATGGAGGTGTTTCAGAGAGGTGATCAAGAATGGAGATTTCCCTGGAGGTGCGCAAGACATCCACCATAGTCATAGACACCCTTAAGGTGATTAGCCTTCTTTATGGCTCTCCTCTTGGAAGGCAGCTAGGGAACATTTGCTGCTGTTCTGGTTGATCTGGCCTATTCTCCGCTTGGATGGGAAGGCATGAGCATTGCCATCTTGGATCGCAGCCTCCAGGGTCCTTCAGGTTAAAGCCAGCCTTTCCAAGTTACACAGTCTGCTACCATAGATTCCCTTATGTCTTTGCAACAGATGCATTCCATCCCTCCTTGCCAGGTTACAGTCATCAAAGAATGTCTCATTGTCTCAGAAATAAAAATCTTGGTGACAGTATAGCCAGTCATTATTAATCTGTTTCTGGCTTCTCCCTTTCCTCTAACTGGTAAAATAGAGGAAACTTAGGCACCAGTGCTTCTCACTCACACCCCAGGGCTTTATAGTCTTATAGCCTTTGTTCTTCCCAGGCTCTGGCTCACAGCATTGTTCATGGCTGCATGAAAGAGTAACAGTGGGTGGTACTTAGTGCTCTTCATGAGTTGTGGCACCCTCTCAGCAATGCCCTGGATTTGAGCTCCTGGGAGGCAGCAGATCTCTTGTGACTCCATACCAGGGTGGCAGATGAGTGCCTCAGTGCCCTCCAGAAGAGAATCCCACACTATGGGTTCTTTTGGGGTTTTTTGTTTGTTGTTTTTTTTTTTTTCTTCTTCTCTTAAGTGATATCACTATGTGATGTTGGTGAAGTTTTTCCATGTAGAGCTTGCTCACATGTGCCTGTAGGTGTTAAAACTTCATATATGTTTTTGGTTGTCATGTTAGAAGGTGAAGAATGAAGCAGAGTCCTACTTTTTTTTGGGTCACCTGTGTGCAAGGTGCATCTTTCTCAGTGGTGTGTGCTACAGGAATGTGGTTTTAAAACCACTTGTCAGTCTCCATCTCAGCTTCTCTCTTGTATAGCCTTGCAATTGTTTCTTGCAACCACTTGGCATAACCTGTGCACTCCTTTTGCAGGTGCTTACTTTCACATAAGGAGAACAAGCTAGGCTCTCATTGCAACTTACCACCTGTACTGAAGAATCCTTCCTGTCCAGGTCCATCTGGGTGGACACATGATGATTCTCAGAAGCTTTTGCTATAGGAACAGGGATTTTAGCTCAAATGTGAATGCCTGTTCCTCTGGCAGAAAGTCCTTGAGTGCTTTCTGACTATGGACCTACGAGTAGGATATAAGGGTCCCCCTGCACACAAACTGCCATACAAACTGACACACCCTGCCCCATTTGCCTGCCCTGTTTGCAGCTCCACTGGTCACTCACAGTCACAAGAGGTCGCTAGCCAACTCCTGGAGGATCTTTGATCTCTCTTGGGTGTTTCCTAGGTCTAGGATGCCCCTGTCTATCTCTGTCTAGTGCATAGCTGCAGGACTTAGTGTTACCATTGCTGTATTCTTCACTGCCTAAGAAGAAACCAGTGTTTTCTCCAACACATGCAGAGCAGCTGCCAGCTATACAAACCTGGCGATCCTCAGCGCAAACTTCTCCCATGGGGACCCATCGGTCCAGAAGCCCACTCTGCATGTGCACATAACTGCTATTGCTACTTCTGTAACATTGGTGTCCCATTAAAAAAAAAAAATAAAAGAGGACCCCCAGGTCCTCTTTAAGCTTACTGAAATCATTCATACGGTTTGTGTCAGACATTCACTTTGGGTGGCAGACAGCTGCCTGGTGGTGAAGTCCTTGCAAATATTTTATGTTTTGAAGGTCATGACTTTCAGCTAGAATACAGGAAGGCATGTTCAGTTCCTCCTTCTACTGAAATGGACTTGAAATAGTTTGATACGGAGACTGTAGGTGCACAATCTAGCTCAAGGGTGTACTAAAGAGCCCTTTGAGAACAGATCTCTCCATTGAGAGAGAGCAGATGGAGAATGTACTGAAATTACGGACTTCAGAGTTAACGTCAAGGAAAACTAAATTAGGGGCTCATGAACAAAGCTATGCCTGATACTTACACACATAGCTATTCTGAAGGGTGTGACCAAAAGAGGTTTTATTAGTTCCTCATCTATTTAGCAGCATTGCTCCATCTCAGCTACTGCCCATTTGTAGCAGCAGATCCAGACCCGCCATGGGAACAACTTAGGCCATGTCTGCTGCAAACCACTAACCCAGAGCATCCAGAGGCAACTGCAGAGACGCACTGTGGTAAGACTACTCGCTGCATGCTTGGGCATAGTGGGTCACGCAGACAGGGCTTTGTCTGCCGCCCATTGATCTAGTGTCCTTCAAATGCCCTCTAGTGGGGGCCACATCCTGATGGCACAGCTGGAGCAAATGAAATGCTTTACATGAATATGCAAAGCATCACCTGAAAGCACCTGTGGAAAACACTTGGTGCTTGATTAAAGCCCTCAGCTCCCCTGCTTCTGGTGGTGCTGTACACAAGGCAACGTCCGTTAGCACCACTTTCTGCTTTGCCAAGCAGAAGAGTCACAGGCACGGCGATGGCAGAGAATTCTCAGCCGACCCTCCTTGCATTTTCACAAGATGCAGTGTTGCTTAAAATAATAGTGAGGGGAAATTTTCTTTCTGAATCTCTGCTTAAATGCAAATACATCTCTGCAGGTGTCAGGGAAGGAGATGCGGTTCCATGTCACTCACTGAGACAGCAAGGCGTGAGGCCAGCGAATAAAGGATTCCAACGTAAATATCTGTGCAGTCCACCACAGACTCAAGAGCCTTTGGACAGTGAAGGTCCTAAACTGTAAATGAAGGTTGTGCAGAGCTGCAACTTGGTAAATGAATTAAAGACATGCTGGGAGCTGCAGATTTACTTTAGAGGAGAGGGAAGGGAATGATAATTCCCCTTCCACATCGTCATGAAGCACAGTATTGGCTTCTAAGGTCTCCAATATGGCTGTGAGTTTCTACTCTCAGGCAGGGGCTTCATTTGATCTGCATCTGAAGGCTTTAAAGGAGAAGAATATCTTGGCTTCACTTCTGATGCAGAAGATTCCGAGAGGTCAAATTGCTGTGACAGTGAGAGGTAAAACAACTGACAGGGAAGCCAACTGGAAATTCCTTCATATTCTCTCTTGATTTCTTTCTCTTTTTTATTTTTTTTAAACACTTTTGTCCTTTTATTATTACAGAGGTCCTATTTTTATCTTGCAGACCAGTATTCACTGGCTGCGCCTTGGTTGCCTCTTGCTTAGATATTTGAGTGGAGCAAAGCTCTTGCTTTGGTGAGTTGTTGCCTGCAGAGTGGTCTTGGAATGCTGGATTTGGTATTGCTTACTTCTCACACCTGCTGCAGGCCTTCATAAATTATTTCAGTCAAATCACTTCAAGCTTGTCTGCAAAGTGGCAGGGTTAAACACTGTCTCTTCTAGTTCTCTGCAGTGTAAACTATTTGGCGCAGGGAATCATATTTTAGAGCATTTTTGCAGCACCTACAGAGCTAGGATTTTCCTGACTAGAAAAACAGAGAAGAAAATAAGGCACTGCATCCTTATGTGAAGACTGCCTTTATCTATGCTATGTGTGGATGTGTAAATTACAACAGATGATGCACTTAGCAATTATGTTCTTTGCATACATAAGCAGGAACAACAGCTCCCAAACTGCCAATATCTCTCTTGATTCTCGCTGAACGGCTGTGTGTCACACGGTCACACAGCAAGGGAGCTCAAGAAAATGAGGGGAAGGAATGACAGAGAGAGAAGCTTAAAATGGGGAGATACATCTCTCTCCAACAGGAATACGAACAACAACAACATCCTTTTTTTTTAAGAGACACTGGAATTCACCTGCATTTCAAGACTTCTCTTGTTTCAGGGAGTTTAATCTGAACAAGAGACATTTAAAACTAGCTTTGAAAGCAGAAAAGTGTCTTCAGCAAACCATGCCTCAGTGTGTGCAGCCTGAGGCTGGCTGTGTGGTGGCTGTCTTTTTTATTAACTCTGTTTTCTGCCCTTCTCTCTTTGTCTCTTGGATATTCACTCAGAAAACAGTGACAAACCCCCCAAACACTGACAAAACCAACCCAAATAAAGGGGACCAGCTCTGACTCTTCTTTTCTTCTGAGGATTTCTGCACTTTGTCCCCAGTACTCAATTGTACATTTCTGCTTACACAAGAGCCATCCCAGCTAGACAGTAGGGACTAGTGCAGAAATGCTACACTTCTATCCATATTCTCCATCAATCAAGCTCCCAGAAAGCTGGAGAGAGAGCACAGGGGCTACCTATATCTTAGGACTCCCAGGCTGACTTCTCCTAGTAAAGGATTACTCCAGCCCTAGAAAAACCTCATACTGACATGCTGATGAAAGAAGACTGCAGTTTCTATGAATGTGTTAATATCCAGACAATGTTTTACAGTTCTGACACATAGTCTTCCCTGAAGCAAGGCATCTGCTGTCTTTTCAGCTTTCCTGCAGGCCTCAGAAGAAAGAAACTCTTGGTTTCATATATATGTGAAAATAGGTTGAGACCTCCAAACGGAGACATTTGGAAGATGACATAATTTGACATGAGCCAGCATGATTGGCATGTAAAAGCATAATGCTGGCTCTTGCAGCTCAAAAGTGCATGGTAAATTGTCAGAGTTGTGAAGTTCGTTGTGCCACAGTCTGTGGTGCTTCTTGTGATATTCCCTCTCTACATGTACTCAGGACAATTTTTGGCAATTCATATTATTCAGACCACATGAAAAGTCATAAAGGGAACAAGAAGACAGAAATGAAGGTGACCAGAACCTCTGACAGATAGCCAGTGAAGCAGTGGCCTCCGAGTGTGAAGTCACTTCAGGTAAGGTTTAGAAATGACAGCGCCTGTTGGGTGACACAACAGAAAGGGCTTCCTCAAATACACTGCAGGGAAAACTAACACTAGAGGCAATGTAGGCCAACTGCTGAATGAGGTGGGTGCCATGGTAACAGAGGGTACAAAGAAGGGGCAGTTACTGAACGCCTTCTTTGTCTCCATCTACACTACTGGAGACTGTCCTCAGGAGCCCCAGACCCCTGATGTCCCAGAGGAAGACAGGACAAAGCAGCTCCTTGGTTGATGAGGATTGGGTTAGAGAACAGTTAAGTAATCTGGGCATCCATAAGTCCATGGACCCTGATGGGATGAACCCACAGGTGCCAAGGCAGCTGGAACAAGTCATTGCCGGACCACACTCCACAGTCTTTGGTAAGTCATGGCAGACAGGAGAGGCACCTGTGGATTGGAGGAAGGCAAACGGCACTCCAATCTTCAAAAAGAGTAAGAAGGAGGATTCAGCTAACTATAGACAAGTCAGCCTCATCCCTGAGAAAGCTTCATCTCTGGGAAAGTGATGGAGCAACTTATCCCCAGTGCTGTCCTTATGCTAATCAAGGATAAGAGGTTCATTAGGAGAAGTCAGAATGACTTTACCAGGGGAAAGTCATGTTTGATCAAGATGATAGCCTTTTATGAGGACATAACCAGGTGGATAGATGTTGGTAGGGCAGTGGATGTGGTTTATCTTGATATCAGTAAAGCATTTGACACTGTCTCCCGCAGCACCCTCACAGCTAAATTGAGGCAGTGTGATCTGAAAGATCAGGTAGTGAGGTGGATTGTGAAATTGTTGAAGGAAAGAAGTCAGAGTTGTGGTGAATTGGATGGAGTCTAGTTGGAGGCCTGCATCTAGAGTAGTCCCTGAGGGGTCAGTACTGGGACCAGTACTATTCAATATATTCATCAATGACCTGGATGAGGGCACAGAGTGCACTGTCCACAGGTTTGCTGATGACACCAAACTAGGTGGAGTGGTTGCCACACAGGAGGGCTATGCTGCCGTTCAGTGAGACTTAGATAGGCTGAAGAGTTGGGCAGGGAGAAATTGGATGAAATTCAACAAAGGCAAGTGTAGATTCTTGTACCTGGGAAAGAACAGCCCCATGGATCAGCATAGGTTGGGGAATGACTCACTGGAGAGCAGTGAAGGGGAAAAGAACCTGGGGGTCCTAGTTGATGGAAGATTGAGCATGAGCCAGCAATGTGCTCTTGCGGCCAAGAAGGACAATGCCATTCTGGGGTGCATTAGAAGTGCTGTGGTTAACAGGTCAAGAGAGGTTCTCCTTCCCCTCTACTCTGCCCTGGTGAGGCCTCATCTGGAATGTAGCATCCAGTGCTGGGACCCTCAGTTCAAGAAGGACAGGGAACTGATTGAGAGTCTAGTGCAGAGCAACAAAAATGACGAAGGGGGTGGAACATCTTCCTTACGAGGAGAGATTGAGGAAGCTGGGGTTCTTTGGTTTGGAAAAGAGGAAACTGAGGGGTGACCTCATGTGGTGGTTTGGGTGTGCCCTGCCCCCACCCCAACTTCAGAAATCACCCAGACTAGACTCAGCCGGCTCTGGAAATATGAATGAAGCTTATATTTACAGCTAGCACAATATATATATTTATAGTATATACAGTTATATACAGAAACATACAAAGTAAAAGGTAATACAGAAACACAATTCCCCTCCCAGAAACCTGAGTCCCCAGGAGGGNAGTGAGGCTATGAGGGAATTTCATAGCCTATGATCTAGTTCTTCTCACCAAGACATTCTAGCTAGCTTCAAACTAGCACCCCTCATTAATGTTTATAAATATGTAAAGGGTGAGTGCCAAGAGGATGGATCCAGACTTTCCTTGGTCATGCCAAATGACAGGACAAGGGACAACAGGTGGAAGTTGAGGCATAGAAAGTTCCATGGAAACATGAAGAGGAATTTTTTTCACTGTGAAGGTGATAGAACACTGAAACAGGCTGCCATGGGGAACTGTGGAGTCTTCTTCTCTGGAGATATTCAAGGCTCACCTGGACACATTCCTGTGTGATTTGGTGCAGGTGATCCTGGTCTGGCAAGGGCAGGATCTTTCTAAATCCCTTTCAACTCCTAACATTCTGTGATACAGTGATTCTGTGCCAAGATCTCTTTTAAAAATGGGCAAAATGACTGCAATGGAAACAGCTGGATACTGAGTGATTTTTAAATCTATCTCTTGTTTGGCTGCCTCCATGGGAACTGAGCTAAACTGAAAAGCTGTCCCTCACTGGGCATGCTTAGCACTTTAAAATGGGCCCTTCTGCTCTTTGGAAATGTCAGCTGAAATGTTCTGCAAGTAGTTGAGATTTCATTGTTTTCAACAGGAAACTTTCTGAAGTATCACTGTTCTTTGTTCTGCATTTTTTGTTGCTGTTTTTCAGCTGACACAAACATCAGTGCCTGTCATTTCAGAATCTGTTTGAGGAGATGTGTGACAGTGTGGTTGCAGCCTGCTAATTCCTTTACTTACATACCAAAAGGCAAGAAGTAGGTATCTGTCACCTTGCTACATGTTGCCTTTGAATCTTAGCCTAAAAGTGTGCATCTCTCAGCCTGGGTCCGGAATAATGCTAAAATTCAAGCCTTATATGCGGATGGAATTCCTTCCACAAACTGTCCAGCCAAATCTGAGGCCCTGTTGCACTCACTGCTGTGCAAATAAAGCCTGTATATTCTTTGCAGAGTAAACAGACAATACTGAAATGGAGCAGCAGGAGAAAGACAAGGTATGAAGTGTTGAAGCAGCTTAGATAAGGGTGCACAAAGCATGGATAGTGAAGGTGAGAACACTTAGATCAAATTGATATCCTTGTGTTTCACAACTGCAGCTGGACAAATGTGCCTGATGCACAGCATCAGCTTTCAGCAACCAGTGAAGGATTATTAACAATTACTGATAAAAACAAGGTGGGTTATTTCAAACATAGGCAAAGGAGAGTATGATAAAAGCTTTTTAGAGGGATGCACTCAGTTATTCAGCATGAATGGTCGCCAGTTGACAGGTGAGCTCTTTCGACAGCATGTTGTGATGCTCCTGTGGGAACAGGAGAGGTGTCAGGACAGAATACTTACATCACATGTGTCATCTGCACACTACTGGGAAATGGAAATCAGTGCTGTGTGGTACATTAGTGTATTTCAGTGCTTTTTCTTTCAGCACAGAGACATGAAAATTCAGGAGTGCTGACTAGATGATTAAGATGTGATTTTGTGAGATAGTACAAAATCATAGAATCATGGAATCACAGAATGGTCTGGGTTGAAAAACACCTCCAAAGGTCATCTAGTCCAACCTCCATTGCAATGAGGAGCATCCTCAACTAGATTAAGTTGCCCAGAACCCTGTCAAGCCTCACCTTGAATATCTCCAGGGATAAGACCTCAACTACCTCCATGGGCAATGTGTTCCAGTGTTCCACTACCCTCATGGTAATCTGGGGAAACAAATTTGAGGACTTTCAACAGTCTGAATCCAAATAACTAAGGTAATGCAGCAGGTGGCAGGCTAAATGTGTCTTGAAAACCTTTGTACAGGTATTTGCAAACCTTTGTCTTTGTACAGGTATTTGCTACTTCTCTGAAGCTGACAAGTGATGGTAAATAGAGACCTGCTGACAGCTGAGGAGCACGAAGATGTTTCTGCTTTCACATAAAATGTACAAGGCTGGTCTGAACTGCTTGGTTGGACTTGATGATCTGTGAGGTCTCTTCCAACCTTGGTGATACTGTGATACTGTGATACTGTGACAAATGTCATTGTTGCTAACTCCTTCATGGCCTCTTGAATCTGAAAATATTTCCTGCTGGGCAGTAAAGTGTCTGGCAAAAGCAGGAGTGATACTCGTCCTGCTTTCCCTGATCTGACCCTCTCACTGAACTACTTTCCCCCATACCTCAACGGTCTTTGTTCTTGTGGTAATACTGCCTTTGTATTTGCATGCAAAGTATGATTTATGCTGCACTGAACACTACTTATGTTGACAATTCATGTGATTGTCCTGGTTTAAGACAGCCTGCTCTCACAAGCAAAACCTACCACAGCCACAGATCAGGAGGGAAAGCAATACAAAAAGCCCTGTGTTGAGATAAGGAACTTAATGGAATGGTACAATGTACAATTACCTTAGTCTGTTTTGCAGAAAATCAAAAGCAGAAGCAGGAACAGAAGCCAGCCACCTACCCCCGAGGTTTACAAACAGCCTAACACCCCCAAGCCAGAAACCAGAAGGAGCAACCGAAAACAGTAAGCCTCTCATGTTATAATCTGAACTTCAAGCCCTATGGTACTTTGCGCCAGCCAGCACTTGCATTTAAAAACCATCACAATGGCAACACAGTATTGAATACTCACTAGTAGATTCATCTCAGCCCATGACAGTGATAAAATCATTCCAGTGGTGGTGGAAGTAGCAGAGGGAAGTCCCATCTTGTTATTTTGCTTCTACTGTCCAAGTCCTTGATAGATTTCTGAAGGGGGGGGAAGAAGAGGTGACACAAAGAGTAGAGGGCAAGCCAGCACTGATTCCTGGTAAGGAAAAGAACCTTATGTTGCGTAAGTGTCATCATGAGTTACATACTCTTCTTCCCATACTAAAGACCACACTGTGGTTTGATCTTGTGCCTCTGACCACAAACTCAAGTGTATGTTTCTCTCTCTCTTTCTTTGGTGAAAGCCACCTATCATGCCACAAGGTCTGTTCTTTCTCCTCTCTCTGGGTAATAGCAAGAACAGGCTGCACTCTTCATGGGATAGAAGATTTGTGAGTGTCTTTTTGGGATCTGCCTCGGTGCTCAGCGCTGGGACTCAATCCTAATACTTTGTAAATGGAGCATTTTCTGTGTGAGAGACTAAGTGGACTGTCTCTTCGATGTCATAGTCTTAGGACATGCTATGTTTGTGGGTGATTCCTAATAAAAGCCTGGCATAGATTAGAAATTGCTAATAGCCCCTTTCTGATGAAAGTTTCGTTGTGAATGATTCATGTTTGAAGATTCCCCCTTCTGTTTCTTCAGTATGCCCAGAGCAAGGGCAGGAACATACACCCCGATGTGAATTCTTTCACAGTGCTTTCTCTGGCTAGTCAGAGTCTGCTTTCTGCTGCTCACAGTGAATGGCCCAGAGTGTTTAGTTTATGAATAGTCTATTATGGGAGATGAAACAGGTTTCCCTACAGTGGGAGAACTTGTGACCATTCAGTGAGGTTTTGTTATGGTTTGGTTTTGATTTCTTTTTATTTATTGTTGTTGTTTACTTGTTTTTTTCCTGGACAGTTAAGATACTAGAGTTGCACGTATCTAAGCAAACGGAGATCCAGGAAGTTCTAAATGCGTTTCTGGCTTTGTGCAACTTTCTGTTATTGCAAGAGGTCCACGTGTGAAAACGGAAATATAGATACTTGCTGCATATACTGTGGAGAAACATGGCAATGTGACATGAAAACCAGCATCTAAGCTAGGGGAGGATGTTTTCCTCAGAGGCATAAATACTGATGTCATACTTCATCTTTGTTCCTTCCTGTATACTTAGGTCGTAGCCATTACATATTTACACATGGGCCTGAGACTCCATCCTATAGACTTCGTTAGGACAAATGCAAGACTGAGCCTTGGAGTACTGAGAGACAGCAAACCTCCTAGAAGTAATAGAAAGCCATGAAACAAAGGATTAAAAATTTAATCCCTCCGTTTTGAGAAGATTTATCACTCTCACCTTTGTGGTGGTCGATAATGAAATTTTGTTTGTTTCCCTCATTTTGCTTTTCTACCTACAGTTTCATGCATGTGAAAAAAAACTTCCATTTCAAAACCCTTGGAGGCACAGCTAGGTCTGCTGATCCACAATCAGCACTGCTTCTGCAGTGCGCCTTCCCACCAATGCGCTAAATGATGTGCCTTCTGCTCTCAAAGGATTGCTTCTGGGACAAGAAAGGTGGCAGAGTCTGCATGCCATGCTGATGAAACCTGCTGTAGAACACCACATGAACAGCAAGTGCGAGGTGAAGGCCTGTCTCACAGATGCCCTGAGAGCTCCTTTCATGCTTTTTTCCCTCAGCCATCCTCATTCATGAATATACTGATGCTGTTTCACCTGAGTTAGGCACTGGTGCTATAAAGCCAGTCTGAAAACAGACCCAGTCTTATCAGTCAGTCAGGAGGATAACTCATGGATAACTGCTTCATTTTAAATACTTTTTAGGACAGTTCTTAGTCAGCTGCAAAAGCACCCCCTTGGGGACTGCAACAAACAGGAGCTAATCTTTGTTTGAAATAGGAAAATAATTTTCACCAATACAGGTGTGCCCAGGTGGCCAAGAGAGCCAATGGCATCCTGGCCTGCATCAGGAATGGTGTGGCCAGCAGGAGCAGGGAGGTCATTCTGCCCCTGTACTCTGCACTGGTTAGACCACACCTCGAGTACTGTGTTCAGTTCTGGGCCCCCCAGTTTAGAAGGGACATTGAAATCCTTGAGCGTGTCCAGAGAAGGGCGACGAGGCTGGTGAGAGGCCTCGAGCACAAGCCCTATGAGGAAAGGCTGAGGGAGCTGGGATTGTTTAGCCTGGAGAAGAGGAGGCTCAGGGGTGACCTTATTGCTGTCTACAACTACCTGAAGGGTGGTTGTGGCCAGGGGGAGGTTGCTCTCTTCTCTCAGGTGGCCAGCGCCAGAACGAGAGCACACAGCCTCAGGCTGCGCCAGGGGAAATTTAGGCTCGAGGTGAGGAGAAAGTTCTTCACTGAGAGAGTCATTGGCCACTGGAATGGGCTGCCCAGGGAGGTGGTGGAGTCGCCGTCCCTGGGGCTGTTCAAGGCAGGATTGGACGTGGCACTTGGTGCCATGGTCTAGCCTTGAGCTCTGTGGTAATGG
This sequence comes from Tricholaema leucomelas, assembly GCA_013400475.1. Taxonomy (NCBI): domain Eukaryota; kingdom Metazoa; phylum Chordata; class Aves; order Piciformes; family Lybiidae; genus Tricholaema lacrymosa; species Tricholaema leucomelas. The sequence goes on from WAAF01020656.1 coordinate 29,024, forward strand.
GTTGGACTTGATGATCTGTGAGGTCTCTTCCAACCCTGATGATACTATGATGATGCTATGATAAGAACCTGAATATAAACTAGGCAGTAGGTGGAGAGATTTATTTCAACAACCTCTCTGTTCCTGTTTGCTCCTCTCAAGATATAGCTACCACCAATGAATCTACAAAATCAGCTAAGTCACTGCTATTATGGAAATTTAAATCTCCCATCCTATAGTGTAAACAAATTAGGGACTGTAGTGTATACTCTAGGGTCTTCACCCTGAATTGTATGAGGGTAGTAGAAACTATATTGTCAAATCATTGGCACCTGGAGACATGAGTGTGTAGTCACTACAATAGATCTCACAAATTAATAATCTTTCTGTACCTAAATGAGATGCAATACAACAGCAAGAATACAGATTAATGGGCAGATAAAAATGTAGCAGATTTGTCCATGCAGCAAATGGGAAAAGGAGGTCTGTGTGTATGCAATAAATTAGATATACACGGCAAATTTATCTCTCTACACTCTGTTACTGCCCAGAAAAATGCACTTCTATTTAATCCATCTCTGGTGCACATTATAGGAATTCTGCAGCCCTCAGTGATATTAAGCACCACAAGCTCCACACATCCATCGTACTACTGTGATCATTATAAGAAGTAAAATATGACATCTGAATCTTAAATGAAGTATTAATAATGAAAATGGATTACTCGCATCCTGTTTGGTGAACAATTATTCCAAGGAAGAACTGATTTTAGCTTTTGACTCATTGGCTGAATGACAGAAGAGGTATTTGCAAGTGCTGTGTCTGACCTGGAAAAAATGTCATAAACTTCATGATATTTAAGGGAAATTGCAAGAGGTTTTGTTGTTTGGAGTTTGTTTTTTGTTTGTGGGTTTGGTTTGTGGTCTTTTGGTTGGGTGGGTTTTCTGCTTTATCAAGTGACATGATATTACCTGTGTTAGAAAAAGCTCAGTATTTTTTAATATAATATGATTAATTTAATCACAAGTCTATATAATCAACATTCTCTGTCCTGGAACATGGTTACTTTTTAGATGTGTGTCATTAAGGGCCTGTTGACAGTTTTGTTAATTGGAAACCTAATTCTGCACAATGGGCACATCTTTAGGTCATTAAATAGAATAGAATCAACCAGGTTGGAAGAGACCTCCAAGATCATCCAGACCAACCTAGCACCCAGCCCTAGCCAGTCAACTAGACCATGGCACTAAGTGCCTCATCCAGGCTTTTCCTGAACACCCCCAGGGATGGTGACTCCACCACCTCCCTGNATGTTTAATTTTACTACAAGCTTCAGTTGCAGGCTGCTTGAACCACTTAAAAAATGCTCTTAGTTCCTGCTTATTTTCATTCTTACCTGTGTGTGGTGCTGGGCCTTCCTCTGTGTCTCAGCCACTGGCACCCTGCACAGGACAATCTCTGTGCACACCTCAGTTCAGACAGACTTTCCTTTGCAGAGCCCTCTAGTCTAGACAGGAATACTGAAACATTGTGTTCTACTTGGCAATCATGCTGAATCAGGACAAAGCATCTTCACCATGCAGTTTCAAGAGGAAGGTACCCTGAAGCATTGGAAGTTATCGCTTCAGAGGAAGCTAACCTGCTTTAAAGAGCTGGAAATATAAAAGCCAAAACTCATCCTGACAACAAACAATTTCACAGGTCCTCTGTTCCTCCCCACAAGATCCAGAATTTACCAAAATGAATCGGTGACATTTCTTGCTGTGGAAGACATTTTGAATTTCCCCTCCCCCCCCCCAATATTTACCCCGGTTTGAATCATGATCATTTCGCCCAGGCTCAGAAAAAGCATGAGGACTTTCCTTTTTGTTTGCACTTTCATGGTCTGAAGCTGCAACTGCAAAGCAGTGGCATACTTCTTGAAAAGGACCATTTGAATCTGAAAGAGCAAAACCTTTGAAAGTGGCTAGAAGAAACTTTCCAGTGCTTGCTGCTTCCCAAGCAAGCCGGGCAGGGCTGGCAGCAGATCTGGAACCATCCTTCCTGCAGCCAGCGCCTCGGGACGTGCCCTGTACCACCTGCCAGCGCAATACTGTATCCATGGCAATGAGCAGTTCAGCAGCTAACTTTTCAATGCATAAAAAAGGGAATTACATTATTTCATACTTGATGTAATAACTGTCTGGTTGGCACTTACAGTCAATAAATAATAAGCCTGGGGTCAGCTATTTCTTGGCAGCTAATGGCCATATGTGCTAAAAGCTGTCAGCTCCTGTAGTAACTCATTAAATGATGGGAAACAGCCTTTATGTTGGTCATTATGGAACCAGCAGAAAAGTTTTGTTTCATATGTAATCAGCTTTATAACACTAATGCCCCTTCTAAGTGAAATCAGAAGGAGCTTAATAAGCAGAGAACTGCACTCCCAGCTGGACCCACTGCCAAAGTTGCATTCTTGCAGGGACGAGATCCAGTTTGTGGGAAGTGTTTTAATGCTTTGGTGATAAAAGCAGAATTTTTAAAGGGAGAACCAGCATGATCATTCCAGACAGGAAGCACTACATGTCCTTTACAACTTACAGTTGTTCTGGGGAACCAACAGAAGTGGGATCTCACTTCAACACTTACCACATTAATTCCACTTTTGTGAAACTACGGATAAGTCATATTCCATTTCAGGGGATGAGAAACTGTAAAAAAGCAAAACCCTTCTCTGCAGCCAGTGCACAATGCTGGTAAGAAATACATGTGATATTCTCTTCTCAGCGGTGCCCAGTGATAGGACAAGGAACAATGGGTACAAGCTAGAACACAGAAAGTTCCACCTTAACACAAGAAGACACTTCCTTAGACAGAGAACTGGAACAGGCTGCTCAGAGGGGTTTTTGACTCTCCTTCTCTGGAGACTTTCAAAACCTGCCTGGGTGTGTTCCTGTGCCGCCTGCCCTAGGTGATCCTGCCTTGGCAGGGGTTGGACTCAATCTCTGGAGGTTGCTTCCAACCTCTAATATTCTGTGATTCTGTGTGATGTTTTAATCAAAAAACATTACAATTGCAGAAGTTATCTAGGTTTCCACATTTCCCGGAACCATATTTTTCTGGGCTCACCATTTGTAGTGGTAACGCCCTCTAAGAGCAACAAACTTCATATGTGTCAAAAGGCATCTCTTTCCAAATTTTATTATGTGCCTAATCTTTGCTCTCATATACAAGCTATAAACAACATTTAATTTACATGCAAGTACAAATTTGTAAGAAGGAAGGACAGGAAAATTGTCATCCTGACTCCTCTTCCTTCTCCAAAGGAGAAAAGGAAGAGGAAAATTGAAGGAGAGGAAAAAAACTGCACTTAAATGGAGCTGTAGAATAATTGTAGGCACCATGTGTTGTAGCTTTTAGGCCCAGGCTATGCAGAAGGTGAGACAAGAGATCATGACAGCTCCTTTGGCAACTTAAAATCTGTGTGGACAGCTCTTGTTGAATTTGGAAGCTACTCATCCCTCAAACCCCTTGGATTGTGGACCAGACGCTGGAGGCAGAGCAATTCATGCCACCTCTGTAGCTTTTTTGACAGTTAACAGGCAGTTGCACAGCTGACAGAAAAGTTAATGGAAGTCATCAAGTCTGGCATGTCCAGATGTTACTTGAAGAGAGTGATGGACGAGCCCCCCTGGCTAGGGCTGCCAGTGTTTTCAAGCTGCAGCTGCCAAAAGGACACCACCCTTCAAAAACATTCAGGCTCCTGCAGGCTTATGTGGAATTGTGTCCCCAGGGATGGTCAACAGCAAAGCAGAGCACAAATGGGCAGATGTGCTGTACAAAGGAAACAGAAAGAAATTTCTCTTGTTTGTTGTCTCTGTCCAAAAAAAAACCCAAAAAACAGAAACCACCAGAAAACCAACCCTCACGGAAATATTTCTCAAACAGAAGTAGAGCTAATTACTTATGTCAGTAAGTAGATGGTGTCCTCAGAAAACAACTCAAGGGTATGGAATTGAATCAGAATTTTATGCCTGATACCAGCATCCTAGAATGCTTCCAGTGAGCCCTACCTGCATAGATAATATTTATCATTTATGTGCACATGTGAAAGGAAAAAAAGATGTCCACCAAGGACAAGAGTTATGAAGGACTGAGAAGACAACCACATCTGCACTATTACCTGACATCAGACTTTTGCCTCTAGTTCTGTTACCTTTGTCCTAATTTAAATCAGTAGAAAAGCTTTCACTGTGGTTGTCAAAGGTGAAATAGCAGGTAAGACTGCCACCCTTAAGTGGTGGAGTAACAAAGGAGGAATATTTACTTTTATATACAGAAGAGGAGGATAGACAGAGTGATTGCTCTTTAAGCAACTGGAGGCTGCTTCA
>WAAF01020659.1:0-31024 GCA_013400475.1 Tricholaema leucomelas
TGTGAGGTACAGATAGGTTAAACTTAGATAAGCAACTTGTAGAGTCAGCCTTCTGTGGCCAGCAGACCCTTCCTCCTGCAGCTGCACATGGGGGCTTATTTCATGGTCTGAATTCCTGTCTCTGGGATGGGCTCAAGGACACTCCACAGCACAGGTTGCTCATGGTTATCAATTCATGTCCTCTGTTAGCAAGAAATCCTTGCACAGTCCTACCTTAATTTCACTTAGGATGAACAACAGATTTTATGCAAACTGCTGGCAAAGCATACAGTGATGTAAAAGGTGTGGTTTAAAAGAGGAAGGACTGACAACTGTCCACCTTGGCAGCAACCTCAACGAATTTCACTTCTCAGGAAAAATAAAATAAAATTAATATTTAAAATGATAAATTGAGAAAAAAGCCATGGTTGTCATGGAATCACAGAATGCTTTAGGTTGGGAGGGACCCCAAGGATTATGCAGTCCCAATTCCCTGCCATAGGCAGGGACACCTCCCACTAGAACAGGTCGCTCAAGACCTCATCCAACTTGGCCTTGAACACCTCCAGGGAGGCTGTGGAGCACAGAATCTTTGATCACATTGGGTGCTTCTGTGCTCCACAACCTCCCTGGGCAACCTGTGCCAGTGTCTCACCACCCTCACTGCAAAGAACCCTTTCCTAACATCTACTTTCAATCTCCCCTCTGCCAGTTCAAACCCATTCCCCCTCGTCCTGACATTACCAGACCTTGTCAATAGTCCCTCCCCAGCCTTCCTGTAGCCCCCTTCAGATACTGGAAAGCCACTCCAAGGTCTCCACGAAGCCTTCTCTTCTCCAGGCTGAAGAGTCCCAACTCTCTCAGCCTGTCCTCATAGCAGAGCTGCTGCAGCCCTTTGAACATCTTTGTGGCCTCCTCTGGACTGGCTCCAGCAGTTCCATGTCCTTCCTGTGTTGGGGGCTCCAGAACTGCACACAGTACTCCAGGTGGGGTCTGAGGAGAGCAGAGCCAAGGGGCAGAATCCCCTCCCTTGCCCTGCTGCCCACACTGCTCTTGCTGCAGCCCAGCACAGGGTTGCTGTCTGGGCTGCACTCACACTGCAGGCTCATATGGAGCTTTTCATCAGCCCAGACCCTCAGGGCTTGTTCCTCAGGGCTGCTCTCAGCCATTCCCCACCCAGCCTGGAGTTGTGCTTGGGATTGTGCCCACCCAGGTGCAGGACCTTACACTTGGCCTTGTTGAATGTCATGAGTTTGGCCTGGGCACACCTTTGCAGCCTGTCCAGGTCCCTCTGGATGGCATCCCTGCCCTCCAGCAAGTCAACTGTGCCACACAGCTTGGTGCCATCTGCAAACTTGCTGAGGCTGCACTCAATTCCTCTGTCCATGTCACTGCCAAAGATGTCAAACAGCACTGGTGCCAGCACTGACCCCTGAGGGACACCAATTGACATTGGTCTTTCAACTGATGGCCAAATAATATTTAGAGGACAAATATTAAGGGAATCATTTTCCTGTGAGTCTGCATTTTTTTTGTTCACTGAGTCTTTTCAAGGTAGTGTTCTAATTTTCCTTGCTGTGTAACTCACACAAGTATAAACTGGTGAGGGAGTAGAGAGTTTCACAATGTGATGCTATGCACAAAATGATGCTCAGGGTCTCATCTTACAAACGGATTCAAAGAGCTGGACCAATGTCCTTAGGAAGAACTCAGCTGAAATATTCTTTTGAAGTCAAGACTGGTATCTATGGTATGAATCCACATCACTTCATTTGGACAGTACAGGAACTCTGCTGCCCCTCTCCTGCCCTTAGCTTTAACCACAAATCATTTTAGTTGCTGAGTGCTCATCATTATTCACTGTGTGCAAGTACATGGTTGCCCACTGCAGATGTACAGGGGCACCTGACACAGCTTTTTGAGATCATCTAGTTGCAGTACAGGAGAAATTTAATTTAATGGGTCAGCTCATGGCCTCCCCAAGTCTGTTCAGTGATTCTCTGTGTGCATTTCTTTGTCTGATCAGAAACTCATCAACAGCAAGAAAAAGCAAGGGTTTTCCTTTGCATTGCTCTTGACTGCGTTCCATTTAACCCCTGTTTAGAGCTGCTGGAATTTCTCTAGGGGCTTATGTCATTATAATCCAGGATAAAGAATGCAAAATTGCTTTCCCTTCCAAGTTGGTTAGGGAGTTTTTTTGGCAAATGATACTGTGCTTTAGTCATGATACTGTTTTTTTTTCCCCTGCGAATCATAAGCCTCCATTAAATGCCTCTAAGAAGTATTACAAACCTTCAGCACTGCATGGAGTTTGCATGCACATGACCAATCCAGAGACAGCAGCAGCAGCAGCAGTAGTAATGCCAGTGTCCTCACAGGGACTGCACGAGGACAGCTGTCCCGGGTTAGGGTGAATCCCTCCCCCGGTAGAGTAAACTCACTACAACACAGGTTTGTTTGGAAAGTCAGGGGAAAATGGGATTGTATTTCTTACAGTTTAAATATAGCAGTATAAGGAGAATAAACTACTAGAGAAATAGAATAACCTCGAGGAAGATGGGGAAGTGGTCAAGTGGTGGCAAAGCAGCAAAAGCAGCAGCAGCCAAAACGGCAGCGCGGGAAGATAGCAGCAGGCGCAGCTGAAGTGGCAGAAGCAGCAAGGGGAAGGTCCAAGCTGTGCTTCCAGACATAAAGCTCTTGATGCTCCAATGAAATGATATTAACTTATCCACTGTTGTCATTCTATGGCCTATCCCTACAATGTTCCCCTCTCCACTCAGAGCTTCTACTTCTAAGTTTCTCTGTTCTGAATATTTTTATGTCTGAGCTAGAAATCAGCTCAAACAGCTACAGAAATCAATCTCAGTCAACTTTCCTTTAGAATCATAGAATCACAGAATTGTTTTGGTTGGAAAAGATCTCTAGGATCATCAAGTCCAACCATTGACCTAAACCCACCATGACCATTAAACTCCATCCTGAAGTGCCATGTTCACATATTTCTTGAAACACTTGCAGGGATGATCAGGAACACATGACCATTCAGCAGGAGTGAGTTCACAGTTCACCTAGACAAAGAAGAGTCACACCCACGAAATTCCACTTATGTTTAAAGACTTGCTCTAATGATAGCTGTAGCTATAACTATAGCAGTAGCCTGGAGAAGAGGAGGCTCAGGGCAGACCTTATTGCTGTCTACAGCTACCTGAGGGGTGGTTGTAGCCAGGAGGAGGTTGCTCTCTTCTCTCAGGCAGCCAGCACCAGAACAAGAGGACACAGCCTCAGGCTGCGCCGGGGGAAGTTTAGGCTCGAGGTGAGGAGAAAGTTCTTCCCTGAGAGAGTCATTGGCTACTGGAATGGGCTGCCCAGGGAGGTGGTGGAGTCGCCGTCCCTGGAGCTGTTCAAGGCAGGATTGGACGTGGCACTTGGTGCCATGGTCTAGCCTTGAGCTCTGTGGTAACAGCTTGGACTGGATGAGCTTGGAGGTCTCTCCCAACTTTGGTAATACTGTGAGACTGTGATATACATTCATTATGCACAGATACTTCTGTTGCCCAGAGAGCTTGTAATCAGATTTACAAAAGTAGATTACTTAGATTTCAGATGTTAGAGAAAGGATGCCTGAGTTATGTGAATCCTGCATCACTTCTTTATCTCCTTGATCTCCACAGCTTCAGTGTGGCCGTCACTTAGAACTACATCTAACTACTAATCCAAGGCTCCAGCACGTAAAAGTTGGCTCAGCTGTGGTCTAGAATGTGATCTGCACAACCTAAAATGCCCAGAAAAGCAACTACAGTCCTTTTGCAGTAGTGAAATAGAATAGAATAGAATCAACCAGGTTGAAAGAGACCTCCAAGCTCATCCAGTCCAACCTAGCACCCAGCCCTGTCCAGTCAACCAGACCATGGCACTAAGTGCCTCAGCCAGGCTTTGCTTCAACACCTCCAGGGACGGTGACTCCACCACCTCCCAGGGCAGCCCAGATGTGATCTGCCAGATGAATGGTGCAAAAGGCTGATGTAAAGAGAAGTAAAAGATTGGAAGAGCACCACAAAACCAACACAGCTTTCCCCATAAAAACATGTAATCTCTGCTTGTCCTGTGTGTTCTTACTGAGAGATCACTTCTGTCATGAACCCAAGCCCAGAAAGACTCAGATAAACTAAAAGGTGGTGAGGCTAGAGAAGGTGGGCTGCACTTTTTGAGGAGAAGGGGACAGGGTAGAGAACTGAACACTTGCACAGCCAGTGAGAACAGAGAAATTCCTCTGGTCCATGACAGCCAAGAACTGGCTATAGCAGAAAAAGACTGCAACTCCTATGTTGTAAACTGTGACTCCATCTGCTAGCTCTGTATCATGCAAAAAATACTCTGAAATAAACACTATACATTTCCTGAAAGATAATCTGATTACTTCACTCCTTTGCACTATCTAAAACATTCTTTTTGTTGACATCAGATCCTGAATTACTGGAAATGTACATTAAGCAAGATCAGGAATTGGCTTGCTTTATCTAATAATCTGCAATTTAACTGAAATATTGTAGTACAGAATTGTTAACTCTGCTTGCAGCTCTACTACTTTATTCATGCTAAACCCAGAAATGTCAGCAAGAACAGCCAGGAAAAGTTGTACTAAAATATTGTCATTGGAGCAATCCTGAAAGTAATTGTTACACTGGAGCCCGAGGACGAGCATGTGCAGACAGAACTTTCATCCAGACCACAAGTCCCATCTCAGTGTCACTCCATTGATTGTTTGGGCAAAGCTTTGACACTTTAAAAACCAAGCAAGAATATATTAGCTATATAACCCCCAACCAAGCCCCAGTTGTGCAGTACATCAGAAGAACAGCAGCCAGCATTTTTGATCTCAGCTAACACAGCTCATTACAGGTAAAACAGGTAAAAAGTGAAATGCTGTTTCCGTGTGGAAAGGTTTCAACTGAATGCACACAGCTTTATTTTCTGTACAAAAATAGATAGGTTAAGAGATTTGAGTCTAAACACTTGTTTTAAAACAAAGCCAGATGCTACTCCTCACATGGAAAGGGATCAAGGTATAGCATTCCCTCAAAGATAAATATAAACCACTTCCTTTCCTCCCCCTTGACCACAGCAGTCAGGCTACAAGTGTCAGAGAATGCTCTTGCAAGCAGCTTTTCCAAGTATTACTGATCAGGCTCATGCTGAGAGACTATTTCCACTACTCCATATTCCTTAGGGTGCTATTACCCTGAGCTGGTCCACCAGAAGTCAGCAAGCACCTGAATCATAGAATCAACCAGGTTGGAAGAGACCTCCAAGTTCATCCAGTCCAACCTAGCACCCAGCCCTAGCCAATCAACCAGACCATGGCACACGGGGGTTAGCCACAGCCCAGACAGTGCCCAGATGCTTTCAGGGGACTCTGTCTTGTTGGACGTTGAGGCTTGAATCTTCCTGGCTTCTGGGGAAAGGATGCAGACAATCTCTGCCCTTGTCTCCTGGCTTCTTCTGTGCATATGCCCAGGAATTCTAGGCAGGACCTTCAGGTGCAGCAGGCAGATGTTGTGCAGTCTCAGCACCATGTCACGCTGGCCACACAGGCTGATCGCCTGCAGACATCCAGGGTCTGCTGCTGGTAACTCACAGCAGTGGAGTTTAGCAGGCAAGCAATAAGGCAGTGTGCAATGGCAGCAGGGCTGGGCACAGCAGAGAGAGCAGGCACAGAGCAGGCAAGCAAAGCAGTGAAGCAAAGCAGGTTGTTCACCTGCATATCTCCTTTTATCAATGTGAGCTGAGGATAATTGCCCTTTGGACACAGAATAGCCAATCAGGATGGCAGTTAGCCAAACCATACCACATTAGGCAAAGCCACAGGCTCATTTTTCTCTAATCTGGGAAGAGCACAGGCCTTGCACTAGGCAGGCACAAGCTGAGTGTGTGCACCTTACACCACAGGACCCTGGGCAGGCCACACTCTATGGCTCCAGCTCCTTTTGTGTCCTTTTTTGGCACTTGCCTCTCTGGTGGAGCAGAAAAACATGCCCAGGCAAGGCAGGACATGTGAAAGCCTATTTTGGGCCTATCAGGCCTACCACAACACTCAGTAAGCAACCTCAAGGAAGCAAAGCAAATGTCTTTTTCCTGAAGAGCTGATGGTTAGACAAAATTCTCCAGGAAGAAGCATCAACCAGCACAGGATCCTCCTTTCACTCAGTTGTCCTAAGATGCTCCACAGGACAAGTGCACCCTCATCAACTTTGCTGATGATAGGAAGCTGGGAGGACTGGCTGATGCAGAAGGCAGCTGTGTGGCCATTCAGCAAGACCTGGGCAGACTGGAGAGCTGGGCAAAGGGGAACCTAATGATGTTCAATAAGATTAAGTGTAGAGTCCTGCACCTGAGGAACAACAACGTCATGAACCGGTACAGATTAGGGGCTGACCTGCTAGAAATCAGGGCCATAGAGAAGGACCCTGGAGTCCTGGTGGGCAGTAAGTTACCCAATGGATAGCAACTTGTCCTTGTAGACACAAAGACCAACGGTATCCTGGGGTGCGTTATGAAGAGTGTGGCCAGCAGGTCATGGGAGGTTCTCCTTCCCCTCTACTTTGTTCTGGTGAGACTGCATCTGGAGTACTGTGTCCAGTTTTGGGCTCCCCACTTCAAGAGGGACAGGGATATACTACAGAGTCCAACAGAGGACTATGAGGATGAGTAGGAAGGGACTGGAACATCTGTCTTGTAAGGAAAGGCTGAGAGACTTGGGACTGTTTAGCCTGAAAAAGGGAATACTGATCGATGCTATTACTGTTTATAAATAACTGAAGGGTGTGTGTCAAGAAGGGAACAGTCTCTTTTCAGTGGTGTCCTGTGATGAGACAAGGAGCAATGGATTCAAACTAGAACACAGGAAGTTCCATCTCAACAGGAGAAAAAATGTCTTTAATGTAAGGGTGATGGAGTACCGGACCAGGCTGCCCAAAGAGGTTGTAGAGTCTCCTCATCTAGAGACTTTCAAGACCTGTCTGCATGACTTCCTGTGTGACTTGCCTTAGGTGGCTCTGCTTTGGCAGAGGGGCTGACTAGGAGAATCTTCAGAGGTCCCTTCCAACACCTAACATTCTATGAGACTAGCAGTGGGAGAGCTGTCCCTTGTCCCCCCACTCTGCTCCACAACAAACAGTTAGCTTTGCTTAAAAAAAACCCCAACAAACCCAAACTTGATCAATTTCCTGTCAGATAATCATCAGCCATGCAGAAAAAAACGCCCAAGTCAGCAGATTTGGGGGTTGTCTTATAATCCAGTTTCTTCCAATCTATCCAATTTGAAAGCTTCAGTGTCCAAGAGCTCTCTAGAATTAAACCTTGGATGATTTCACGGCTGTTACATTTATTTACTTGGCCTGATGCAGTTAAGTCATTCTGCAATTAGCTCCACTAACTCAGCTGGATTTATTCCTTGTTTACAGGACTAGCTTCAGTCAGGCCTCCACTCACAACAAAGTGCACTGGCAGCAGCTGAACTCCACGGAGCAGCTGACAGAGGTGTACCCTAACAACAACATCCTGCGCAGCACCGCTCTGCAAGGGCACGTGTTGGGAAATCCTGGAAGCTCCGGATCGTTTCAGGCCCTTGCATGCAGGACTGCAGGCTCTTGTGTGATTCCTGAAAGTCACATATTGGAACTTCTTGGCTAACCTGGAGGCCAGTGGGGAGCTTGGTTTGGCTTTAAGGAAAACAAGCCAGGCAGTTTATGCCAGCACAGAGCAGAGGCAGTTCTACTGATGCCAGTGGAGTCACGCTAGGGCGAAATCTGGATACCTTAAATGAAAATCAGAACCTTTAGGCACAATGAAGAAACATTATTGTGCCCTTCCAGTATCTGAATTTATTGTCTGGGGTTCTAATTTAAATCCCCAGAGACTCTAATAATTTGGATAGAACTGATGACAATTTATATTAATTGCCCTTCCCTCTCCCCTCCCTCCTTCCCCAAAGAAAGGAATTGGAAGTGAGAGGAAAAGGTAAGCCCACCCAGATAAATCAGTCTCACTCGATTTGGAAGTTAAAGTGGAAAACAAGTTTAACAATCACTTAAAAAAGGGGTATCAGAAGTAGGGAAGCTACAAAATGATGTAGGAAAGGAAAGGATAGCAAAGACAAAAAGGTATAAATGCAACCCAGATTTCTGTGATGGTGGTGACCATGTGGTAGAGAGATGCAGAGGGCTGCAGTGTAGTCCTGAGAGAGCTGTGGAGTGGTCCAGAGAGAGAGGGAGAACAGGAAGTCCCCCTGCTTTTATGGGACAGGAAGGGGGCAGTGGGCTAAGCATCACCTGGGGGTGTCCAGACCCACCTCTGGGGAGGGGTCCAGACCACCTGAGGTCAAGTGTCGAGTTCAGGGACGCTCCTCCTGGAGTGTTAACCGTATACACTTAAATGAAAATCAGAACCTTTATGCACAATGAAAAAAACATTATTGTGCCCTTCCAGTATCTGAAGGGGCCTACAAAAGAGCTGGGGAGGGACTTTTTAGGCTCTCAGGGAGTGACAGGACCAGGGGGAATGGAGTGAAGCTGGAGGTGGGTAGGTTCAGGCTGGATTTGAGGAGGAAGTTGTTGAGCATGAGAGTGGTGAGAGCTTGGAATGGGTTGCCCAGGGAGGTGGTTGAGGCCTCATCCCTGGAGGCGTTTATGGATGAGGCTCTGGGCAGCCTGACCTAGGGAAGGGTGTCCCTAGGCATGGCAGGGGGATTGGAACTGGCTGATCCTTGTGGTCTCTTCCAACCCTGACTGATTCTGTGATTTTCATGTGCTCTAAGTGATCAGCTGAGCAAGTGCAGCAATATTGTCCAGGAGGAAGGTTTATCTGTTTAAAAATACCTACATAAAGAGCTCATTTTGAAACGATTAAATAACTGCCCACAGCCTACAAGAAAGCTCAAGTCCAGCACAAAATGAGTTCAGCTGCCCTGAAGATTTGGTGAAGCAGAACTGACAGGATGTGAATACTGTCTTTGCCAGAACTATTCTGATGGGCTTCAGAGGAAGTTTCACAAATGGCATCCTGGCCTGCATCAGGAATGGTGTGGCCAGCAGGAGCAGGGAGGTCATTCTGCCCCTGTACTCTGCACTGGTTAGACCACACCTTGAGTACTGTGTCCAGTTCTGGGCCCCCCAGTTTAAGAGGGACATGGAGATGCATTGAGTGCTGGACACAGAGAAGGGCAACGAGGCTGGTGAGNACTGTGATAATCTTGCTTATTAGTAACTATGGGAAAGGACGAGACAAGTACAGTGTGCCAATGGGAGAATTAAAACCGAATCCTCACAATTCAAACAGCTTTTGCAATAGTCTTTTCCTGCTTTTGTAGGGCTAAAAAGATCTGCAGTCTACATGATAAAGACAACTGTAAGAGTGCAGGTACAAAAACAAGTTATCAGAAGGCTTCAAAGGACAGATTGATGCCACCCCATGAACACACTGGAAGTCACAGTGAAAAGCAATGCAGGGAGGGAAAGTACATGTAGAAGCTGCATCAGTTCACATTCTTTTTCAGAGTCATGCTAAGACTTGAGCTTCCTCTGTACTCAACACTGGTCAGGCCACACCTTGAGTACTGTGTCCAGTTCTGGGCTCCTCAACTCAAGAGAGATGTTGAGGTGCTGGAACATGTCCAGAGAAGGGCAACAAGGCTGGGGAGGGGCCTGGAACACAAACCCTATGAGGAGAGGCTGAGGGAGCTGGGGGTGTGCAGCCTGCAGAAGAGGAGGCTCAGGGCAGAGCTCATTGCTGTCTGCAGCTACCTGAAGGGAGGCTGTAGCCAGGTGGGGTTGGTCTCTTCTGCCAGGCAACCAGCAACAGAACAAGGGGACACAGCCTCAAGTTGTGCTAGAGGAGGTGTAGGCTGGATGTTAGGAGGAAGTTGTTGGCAGAGAGAGTGATTGGCATTGGAATGGGCTGCCCAGGGAGGTGGTGGAGTTGCTGTCCCTGGGGATGTTCAGGAAAAGCCTGGCTGGGGCACTTAGTGCCATGGTCTGGTTGACTGGCTAGGGCTGGGTGCTAGGTTGGACTGGATGAGCTTGGAGGTCTCTTCCAACCTGACTGATTCTATTCTATTCTATTCCACGGGGTGTAAAAAAGTTATTACAGTGTGAAATCTTCCAGATTCTCTTCCTAGGTATGTATAGGCTGTAGCCAGGTGGGGTTGGTCTCTTCTCCCGGGCAACCAGCAACAGAACAAGGGGACACAGTCTCAAGTTGTGCTGGGGGAGGTCTAGGCTGGATGTTAGGAGGAAGTTGTTGTCAGAGAGAGTGATTGGCATTGGAATGGGCTGCCCAGGGAGGTGGTGGAGTCGCCATCCCTGGAGGTGTTGAAGCAAAGCCTGGATGAGGCACTTAGTGCCATGGTCTGGTTGATTGTCTAGGGCTGGGTGCTAGGTTGGGCTGGATGAGCTTGGAGGTCTCTTCCAACCTGGCTGATTCTATGATTCCAGGAAAAGTGAATACTACCTTTAAGGCACCAAGGAAGCACTAAAGAAATCTGCAGAAGTTAATTGGACAGTCTTTATTACGTTGAGGAAAGGAAAGTAGTTGCCTGAAATAACATCAGATAGGAAAGCTCTTTAGTTTCAAGTGGAATAAACTCTACGGAATGTGCAAATGATACCTTTATACCCATCAAAGTGAATGTAATGAGCAATGAAAATGATAAAAACCCAAACCCTGATAACCTAACTGGGAACTGGCAGCACAAAGACTATTTTCCATTAAATGAATCTGAGAAACAGAACAGAACACAGAACAATAAACAACCAGTATATACTGATCAAAGCAACATCTGTGGCTATTCCTTGGGGAAAAAGTAAAGCTAATCTGAAACATCTTTTTCTCAGCAGCTCCTAGACGAGGGAGAGTATTCTTCAAGTACAAACAGGAGGAGAGAGCCAAGCTAAATCCTGATGGAGAATCTCTCAGAGGCTGGCAGCTTGCACCCTGTTGGAGGGATGTGGAAGACACATGGAAGCATATGACAGGCTAACTTTCTAACCTGCCAGGTAGAAAATGCTGTTGGAGACCAGGACTGACTCAGTAAAAAAGAAAATGCAGTCTCAAGTGAGGAAAGGACCTGAGCTCTTAACAAAAACACCAAGGCAGGCTTTTATTAAACTTCACAGCATGGGAGAGGGAATTACTATCAATATTTAGCTCATAGGGGTTTTGGTAGGCCAAGGTGGTATGGACCCAATTCCCTTTCTGGAAATCTTGGTTGCTGATACATAAAAAATTAGGCTTGCCAGATAGCCACAGGTATACCACACAGGATCCTAAGATCACAGCACAGACATTTTTATGACGCAAAACAAGGAATGTCCTAATTTGCACAGTACTGGACTTATGTCACAGGGACATGACCTTGCCCGTGGCTCACTAAAGGCAAAGCAAAACAAAACATACCAAAAATACATTAATGCTAAGAGGTCAACATCCCAGCTCTGCTCAGAAGTCACTTTCTCCAAATACAGTTGGACACACATGGGAGATTAATGAGCAGCTGACAATAATGAATACATGAACTGCAGTCTGGATGAACCTGACTCAGGGACTGAACTCTGCACTCAGTCTTGGCTTAAGCCTTTTGGCTCTGGCACCCCCCCACCATGCTCACTGCAGCACACAGCTCCTTCTGAGGCAGCCCTGGGTCCCTACCACATCTGTCTGGTACTTCCACAGTCAAAACTACTGCTGAGACCAACAGTGCAGTATGTCTGCTGTCGAACGCTGCTGCTACCGCAGCACTTTCAAGGTCACTGTCTTTCCACAACAGTGATCTCCATGCTTATCCCCTGATGAGAATGCCAACAGGAACCTGGCTTTGCTTTCTTCATTCCAAACTGTATTCCTCTCTTTCAAGGCAGTTTGGAAGAACCTTCCCAGGCTACTCTCTGAGGTGATTCACTACCTTACTTCACTCCTCTCTTAATGCCTACAGGTATTGCCACACTGACAAAGCCATCAACTACTGCCAAAGCTGGTGCTCTGTAGTGGGAAGATGCAGGTAGCTGGTACTTAGAGGACACAGGGAGCAGACCAGATATAATATCCCTCCCATAAGAGATATTTTAATAGTCCAGGCTTCAGTACAAGGCAGGTGAGAGTTGCACTTTCTGTAGGCTTGCCCCTTGCCCTGGCTGTTGTGGCTGCTGACCATTTGGTATTCTAAACATGCACTAACAGACATTCAATTGTGGTGCCTCACAGTTTTTCCAGTAGATTTGTGCACAGCTATTCAAGGCAATTCTTATCTGCTCCAGCACCTTCACTTCTACTCAAGCCTTAGTATCTTACAGCAATGTTTGGACCTTTAGCCACAGATGGAAGAGCTATTGACCCTTTCTGGACTGCAGGAGTGTGAGGTGCCCAGTTCCAATCTATTCCTATTTCCAGGTTAAAAACTTTATCAGTAAGATGGTGATGATAAATTATCTATAACTAAAAAGTAAATAGGAGTAAATGCCACATACAAAGAGATCAGACACTGAGACTTTCAAATCTCCCGACTCAGAGTTCTTAAACTCCTTCCCTTTTGCTTCATCTTTTTCACCAGCAAGACAGCTGAATTCATCATTCCAAAGCACCAAAGTTTTATTCCTTATAGAGGAAGGAATACTTTATTGCAGAAGCTATGAGCTACCTGTTCAGCTCACCAAAAGATTTATAGATTTCATCCAGCTCCTTCCTTTTGCAACCGCCTAACTGGCATAGATCAGGACAATCAACCTTTATTGTTCTCCTAACGGTGGAACACCAACAGCCAAAACACACTTAGGGTAATCTGCTGTCACTGGTTGATAGCTGTGGGCCTTGGGTCAGGCTTAGCTCAACTGTAATTATTCTGTAGGTATCCTTATTGCTTGCAGATATACCCAAACTTCTTCCATGCTAGTGCCACATGTTTTGAACATGGACTTTTTCGGTGCCAGCTTCATGGTCTGGAAATAGCTTAGGCAGATAGCAATTTAAATCCATTCCTAGCTTCTCTCTAACTAAATGCTTGATTCAGTTCAGTACCAAGCAGAAGTCATCGTTTCTGTCACTCTTGAAAACACTGCAGAAAACTCTGGTGCTTGTGGAGGGCAAGTGTGGTCTAGTTACGGAGATTAAAATGCCTTAGCACTTGTGCTAGAGAAGTGTTTGCCCGGGTCAAGGCTGAAGAGCTCAAGAGTAATGTGGGAAACTGAGTGGCCCCACTTGATGCTTTTGTCGTTAAATACAAAGCATTGTTTTCCTGCTGGAGTGTTTGGTGCTTCTTACAAAAATAACTCCACTAGAAGAGAGGTCAAACGGAGAAAGATTTTCCTGTCACCACGCATTTCAAAAAGAGAATAGTTACACAAAAATCAATTTACTTAACCTGTGCTGTTCCATTCTTCTGCTAATACTGTTGAAGATTTATGTTTGGCTAAAATGTTCTACAGTTCAGCTTCTCTTCCACAACATCACAATCCCGAGTTCATGATTTTATACTTTGTTGTCACAGACACAAACGGCGACACAAATTCAATCCAAGTTCACTGCAGGATTAACTACATCAAGGACCAAATCGTTAGGGGACATATATATGCCACAAAATACTGTGCAGAAGGAAAATAAGGGCAGAGAATGCTTTTTCCTCCCACCATAAATGTCGTCTTCTTGAAAATTCAAGTGCCACTGAGGCTTGTGTCCTGAAGAACTTCCATTCAATCCTGTGAAGCTTGATCTTACTTTTGATTTCTAAGATGGATGACAGTGAGTGGGAAAAGCAGCCACTTCTAAAACAATTGCAAGCTACTGGCTTGGTTCCTCTAGGGTTTTGGTTTCTGTTGCACAGATCTCCTTCCCTTACACTCCTCAAGAGCCTTTGTTTCAGATACAGTAAAAATGCCTGCTATAAAACCCCCAGGTAAATGAACATGAGGCAGATCATGAGACTCACTAAAACCAGGTAAACTCAAAACAACCTTTCCATCACTCACACACACACACATGTAGTACACCCACAGACACGTTTTTCTTACTTCTTACCTAGAAAATGCAGACACTTGAAAGCAGAAAACCAAACAGACTGGATAGCATAGGAAGAAATAAGCCCAACAGGGCATGATACTAAATAGAATAAAAGTTCATAGAATCAAACAGGTTGGAAGAGACTTCCAAGTTCATCCAGCCCAACCCAGCACCCAGCCCTAGACAATCAACCAGACCATGGCATTCAATATCCTATCCAGGCTTTGCTTCAACACATCCAGGGACGGTGACTCCTCCACATCCCTGGGCAGCTCATTCCAATGCCAATCACTCTCTCTGCCAACAACTTCCTCCTAACATCCAGCCTAGACCTCCCCTGGCACAACTTGAGACTGTGTCCCCTTGTTCTGTTGCTGGTTGCCTGGGAGAGGAGCCCAACCCCACCTGACTACAGCCTTCCTTCAGACAGCAATGAGCTCTGCCCTGAGCCTCCTCTTCTCCAGGCTAAACAACTCATGCAACAGAGAAAGCAACTGAAATGTACTCAAACAAGTAACTGCTGGGGTTTTTAGTTCTGGGGTTTTGAAGGTTTTTTTGCATTTAAATATCATAAGAAATAATTTGTTTAGTAATAACATGCTAATATTCTCAGTTAATGTTTAGGAGATGAAGTGCCTTAACCAGAGATCCCCAAAGGACCCTGTCCCATCCAGCTCTCACTGCCTGTCTAGGTCAGGCTCACACCTAGAAGATGCTAATGAGCAGGGAATCAGGGTTGGAGCTGGATGATCCTTGAGGTCCCTTCCAACCTAAACCATTCTATTATTCTATGATTCTATGAAATGCTCATCTCCCACAGTAACCCACATGCTGCATCACTCCTGATCCTCCCTGGTTTACAACAACAGGAATAAAGAGGTGTCTTTTCTACCCTCCTGTATAAAGCCACACTGATCTCATTGGTCTGCCACCAATTACATGGCTGGAACACCTGCCTCCAGGAGCAAAGGCTCCCCTGGACTTTGTTTCCCACCCTCTTAGCACCTTGGAAGGAGTGAAATGCAGTCTGCACATTATACTGCCAACACAAGGCCAAGGAGACACTTCACCATGGTCAGGACATACCCACAAGCTAGGCTGGCATAGCTAAGTGCTGTGGTAGGCCTGATAGGCCCAAAATAGGCTTCTACATGTCCTGCCTTGCCTGGGCATGTTTGTCTGCTCCACCAGAGAGGCAAGTGCCAGAAAAGGACACAAAAGGAGCTGGAGCCGTAGAGTGTGGCCTGCCCAGGGTCCTGAGGTGTAAGGTGCACACACTCAGCTTGTGCCTGCCTAGTGCAAGGCCTGTGCTCTTCCCAGATTAGGGAAAAGTGAGCCTGTGTCTTTGCCTAACATGGTAAGGTTTGGCTAACTGCCATCCTGATTGGCTATTCTGTGCCCAAAGGGCAATTATCCTCAGCTCACATTGATAAAAGGAGATACACAGGTGAACAACCTGCTTTGCTTCACTGCTTTGCTTGCCTGCTCTGTGCCTGCTCTCTCTGCTGTGCCCAGCCCTGCTGCCATTGCACACTGCCTTATTGCTTGCCTGCTAAACTCCACTGCTGTGAGTTACCAGCAGCAGACCCTGGATGTCTGCAGGCGATCAGCCTGTGTGGCCAGCGTGACATGGTGCTGAGACTGCACAACATCTGCCTGCTGCACCTGAAGGTCCTGCCTAGAATTCCTGGGCATACACACAGATGGTCCAGAAGAAGCCAGGAGACAAGGGCAGAGATTGTCTGCATCCTTCCCCAGAAGCCAGGAAGATTCAAGCCTCAACGTCCAACAAGACAGAGTCCCCTGAAAGCATCTGGGCACTGTCTGGACTGTGGCTAACCCTGCAAGGGTAATAATAATAATCTGTGAGTAAATGCTTTAATGCCTCTTTGTAATTCTCTACTGCCTTCTGCCTGAGAGCAGAAAGAGCTCCTTGAGCCCAGCTACTGGGCAAGTGGTGTATTGACTGCAAGCAGCATTGACCACAGGAATAGTCTCTTCCAGTTCAATTAATGTTGATACATTTTGCTGGTTATTCCTAGATCTGGATATTATCCACAGAATGTTTCCATGACAGTGTAAGAACTGAAACAAAAGGAGTGGTTGGGGGTGGGGAGAGTTCTGAATAGCAAAATCAATAAACAATATTAATGCTGGAAAATATCATCTCACATCAATTAATTTCCCTTCCATGCCACTAAGGCAAGAGGAATCCTCCCTTACCCACTAGAGGACTCATGAAGCTGCCTTTTACTGAATGCTCCCCAGGAAACATGCATGAGCATTTCAAAGCACAGTCCAAGCACTTCTCATGGTAAGGCAAATAGCTGAGGACCTGTCAAGCAGCACATTACTTCTGATATGGACATAAGGTGCAACACAAAGTACTTCAGAGCTGCAGTGTGATCACCCCCAGTTACAAAAGGAGCTGCTAGTTTCAAGTGGTTGCCATGGGCTAAGTGGTCAGAGAGTTCCTTCCTCAATCTCAACAGCTGCTGCCCTGAGCTGTGCATTTTCTCAAGCCCTCCCTGAGATGCAGAGAGCCTCTGGAGTCGACACCTCAGCATGGCAAACATGTCCCTGCCTGTGCCAAGCCATAGGGAAGGCCTACAAATACCAAGAGAAAAACAAGAGGACAGACTCTGGTTGTTTTTTGCTAAAATCAGGAAAAAAGAAACAAAACAAAGAAAAAAAAGGGCAGGAAGTCTCCTTCTCTCTTGTTTTATTTCCTTTTCTTCCTCGAGACATGTGCAGCGTTAAAGAACACAAAGAACCAAAGTAGTTTTGAACACAAGACAAAAGGCATGAGAGAATAGCAGGCAGTATGTTGGTTTGTTGTGGCACAAGCACCAGCTACAAAGCACCACTTGTTATATGTGTGCTAAAAATATGATGATGATTAATGGCAAGGACGAAGGAAGAAACAAATAAGAGATGGAAGAATAAATGATGTAAGTATGTAAAAAGGAAGCATGTGACATTTCAGCATTTACAATAGGAGCTGAACAGCCTTCAGTTGTCTATAGTCTCATTCATCTCTGAGGTATCCTGAAGAACTTTACAAAGAGGTGGGCTGGGCTGCTAATACTGTGGCTCTGCTGGCAGATAGAGCAGGCATTAATCACTACAAACAGTGCACAAACAAATATTAAAGCTGGCTTTCAGCATGTGAAAAAAACCCACAAGTCTGTATCATAGGCATGATCAGTTCAGGGAAAGAAATGGTTCCTTTCACAGATAAAATCCATTCAGTTAATGCAAATGCAACATTCTATTTTATTGTAGTATATGAGATTAAATGAACACTTTGCTTAAAGTAGTTTGGGGGAACGAGGTTTAAAACATTCCAATCCCAAGCACAGCTCCAGGCTGAGAGCAGCCCTGAGGAAAAAGACCTGGGCTAATGAAAAGCTCAACATGAGCCTGCAGTGTGAGTGCAGCCCAGACAGCAACCCTGTGCTGGGCTGCAGCAAGAGCAGTGTGGGCAGCAGGGCAAGGGAGGGGATTCTGCCCCTTGGCTCTGCTCTCCTCACATCCCACCTGCAGTCCTGAGTACAGTTCTGGAGCCCCCAGCACAAGCAGGACATGGAACTGTTTGAGCCAGTCCAGAGGAGGCCACCAAGATGTTCAGAGGGTTGCAGCAGCTCTGCTCTGAGGACAGGCTGAGAGAGTTGGGGCTCTGCAGCCTGGAGAAGGGAAGGCTTTGAGCAGACCTTCGAGTGGCCTTCCTGTACCTGAAGGGGGCTACAGGAAGGCTAGGAAGGGACTATTGACAAGGTCTTGTAATGACAGGACAAGGGGTAATGGGTTTGAACTGGCAGAGGGGAGATTGAAAGTAGATGTTAGGAAAGCGTAGTTTGCAGTGAGGGTGGTGAGACACTGGCACAGGCTGCCCAGGAAGGTTGTGGCTGCTCCCTCCCTGGAGGCATTCAAGGCCAGGCTGGATGAGGCCTTGAGTGCCCTGTTCTAGTGGGAGGTGTCCCTGCCTATGGCAGGGGGTTGGAGCTGGATGAGCTTTGAGGTCCCTCCCAACCTAAACCATTCTATGATTCTATGATTTAGGATCAGATCATGAAAGGTGTTTAGGAAGTGAGAATGCAGCCTGCTATTCTAGAACAAAGACAATGCCTGCAAAAGCAGTAAGACATGCCAGTTTGGAGGCAAATTCTTCCAGGCACTTTTCTGCAGCTTTATGCACCTACTACTTTCAAAATGCAGACAGATAAGGTACAGAAATACATACAAAAAAGGTTCTGTGGAGACTTTATAGTGTACTTCCAGTGCCTGAAGGAGCCCTGTGAGAAAGATGAGGTGAGGAGAAAGTTCTTCCCTGAGAGAGTCATTGGCTACTGGAATGGGCTGCCCAGGGAGGTGGTGGAGTCGCCGTCCCTGGAGCTGTTCAAGGCAGGATTGGACGTGGCACTTGGTGCCATGGTCTAGCCTTGAGCTCTGTGGTAACGGCTTGGACTTGATGATCTGTGAGGTCTCTTCCAGCCTTGGTGATACTGTGAGACTGTGAGACTGTGAAAGCTGGGGAGGGAATTTTCACAAGGGCTTGTAGTGATAGGATGAGCAGGAACAGATGTAAGTTCAAGGAGGGTAGATTTAGATTGGATATTAAGAAGAAATTCTTTACAGTGAGGGTGGTGAGACACAGAAACAGGCTGGCAGAGAGACCGTGCATGATCCCTCCCTGAAAGTGTTCAAGGCCAGGTTGGACAGGGTCTTCAGCAACCTGGTCTAGTGGAAGGTGTCCCTGCCCATGACAGGGAGGTTGGAACCACGTATCTTTAAGGTCCCTTCCAACCCAAATAATGCTGTGATTCTACTCAGCTAACAACGCTGGGCTCATAATTTCTCTCCTGAGTAAGATGGCAAGAACAGCACAAGGATATTAGGGATGGGCAGTGCTCGACCTGAAGTCATGGGCTGAAATTCTTTGACATGTGAGTGTTTGCATTGCTCACTGGTTATTCTCAGCTCATGTGAACACTTCCTTGTGGACAGCTGCACTCAATATCAGAGAATGCTCTCACTTGGGGAGTTTCAGGCAAGCTGACTGTTGGTGGGGTTGGCACCTGAAAGCAGGGGGAAAAAGAGAACTTCTGTACCTTTCAGAGCACTGAGTTCCTTTAATTATAGTGTAAGCTTAAAGGGAAAGGGCTGAGCAGAAAGAGGTGATAGAGATGGAATTGAGTTGCATGGCACCAGCCATCTGACCCATAGAAAAGTGCCCCATTTAAATGGGACCACCTGACTCTGAAGCAAGATGGTACAAGGTCCAGAAGAGCCTCTGACACCTCCTTTTCTGGTCAGCTGGTAGAGACAGACTCACATTATGACTCCTCATGATAAAAGCTGTGAAGATAAGGACAAACAGGAACCCAGGGGCTTTTGCAGTTGTGTACTTCCCACTAATTGCTTTGCTTTGGATCCAGCACAAAAAAGAGACAGAGTCCCACTTTGCCCCCTGAATAGCCACAGACTCAGTTCCCTCCTTCCTATAACAAGTCAAAGCCAGTCTTACCACCCTTGGTCACGTTTGCAGCAGGACAGCACACAGAGGCTTATTCTTTCTTCCTTTGAGCTCTTTCTCAGGACCACTGCAGCTTTCTAAGTCAAGCACAGCACCAGCCAGCAGGGCACAGGGAGTAGGAGTACAGGTTCCCAGCAGCACTGCGGTGCTTGACCACACAACCATGCCCATGGCAGAACAGCAGCTGAAGAGCAGCTACTTCTGGACAGGCTGACCTGAGAGGCTGCTGCTGCTACAGAGCAGAGCCCACAGGCTGCAGCCAGGCATGTTTGTGCAGTGCAGCTGTGCATCAGCAGATGGCAGGCTGGCATCAGCCACCCTGACCATGCAAAGCCCCCAGTCTAGCCCTGGAGGGACCATGTGCTCCCTCTCCCTTTCACACCCTCTGCCATGCTCCTAGTTAATGAGAAAAAAACCTTACGTAATAGGCTCAGGCTTAAGCCCCTCCAAGCTTTCTCACAGACTGCAAGAAGCTTTGCATTACACAGAGGCAGTTCAAGGCACCTGGAGAGCTTACAGTGAGGACCACTATGCTCACAGTCAATATTCAGATCTGAGGAATAGATGGCTGGAAAAGATCTTGACTGGGAATAGTATCCTGCACAAGGCCTTGATGTGACAGCAAACACGAAAATACTCTGTTCAGACAGCAGCTGAAGAGCCTCATAAGTTTGTCATCATTAATTGAAAGGGCTTGGAAAAAAATCTTGTCTGTGAACATTACCCTGCACAAGGGCTTGATGTGACAGTGAACGCAAAACCACTCTGTTTAGATAGCAGCTGGAGAGCCTCATGAGTTTGTCATCATTAATTGAAAGGCTTTCCTCAGTTAAAGATTGCCTTAAAATCTGAACATTAAATGATGTCTGAATCTGTTCTGCAGTTTTTTTACAGATGAGAAAAGTTACTTTATGCACAAATCCACCTTCTCTGGAAGTTATGCTGGAAAGAGGCAAGAGGAGGGCAAAAAAGCTGGTGTAGGGCCTGAAGAACAAATCTTACCAGAAGCAGCTGAGGGAGCTGGGGCTCTTCACAGAATCATAGAATCAAACAGGTTGGAAGAGACCTCCAAGCTCATCCAGTCCAACCTAGCACCCAGCCCTATCCAGTCAACCAGACCATGGCACTAAGTGCCTCATCCAGGCTTGGCTTTAACACCTCCAGGGACAAAAACTCCACCACCTCCCTGGGCAGCCCATTCCAATGCCAATCACTCTCTCTGACAACAACTTCCTCCTAACATCCAGCCTAGACCTCCCCTGGCACAACTTGAGACTGTGTCCCCTTGTTCTGTTGCTGCTTGCCTGGCAGAAGAGACCAACCCCACCTGGCTCAAACCTCCCTTCAGGTAGTTGTAGAGAGCAATGAGGTCTGCCCTAAGCCTCCTCTTCTGCAGGCTGCACACCCCCAGCTCCCTCAGCCTCTCCTCACAGGGCTGTGCTCCAGGCCCCTCTGTCGTGGAGGGCCCATAGACCCAAAATAGGATTATACATACTTTGTCTTGCCTGGACATGTTTTTCTGCCCATACCAGAGGTAAACACATTAAATGAGCACAAAAGGGCCACAACAGACCTGGTGCCATAAAGTCTGGCCTGCCCAGGGCCCAGGTTGTATAAGCCCACACGTCTAGCTTATGGCTTACTGGGTGCAAGGGCCATGCTCTCCCCATGTTTGGAATGACTGATTGGTCATTCTGGTGGCCAAGGGGCCATTAATCTCGGCCCAGATCTGATAAATGGGAGCTACACAGGTAAAGAAAGTGCTTATGCCTGCCTGCCTGCCCACCCACAGTGCTCACTCTAATGCCTGCTTGCTTGCTTTTGCTTCACTGCTTGCTGCTACTCTCTCTGGAGCTCAGTCTCCCGTGCAGCCATGCACCCTATTGCACACCTGCTGCCTTAGCACTGCCTGCTAAACTCCACTGCCGCGAGTTACCAGAAGCAGACCTGGGATTGTCTGCATGCGATCGGCCTGTGTGGTCAGCATCACACTGTGCTGAGACTGCACCACATCCTGCCTCTGCACCTGAGGCCCTGCCAGAAGAAGCCAGGAGAACAAGGTCAGAGACTGCCTGTCCTTTCCCCTGAAACCAGGGGTATTCCAGCCTCAAAGTCCGTGGGCAGAGTCCCCTCAAGATTGGACACTTGCATAGGCTGTGACATTGCCCCAGGGGGTGATTGATAATTAATAAGAATCTGTGAGTAAATGCTTTAATGCCTCTGTAATTCTCTACTGCCTTCTGCCATAGCGCAGAAAGAGCTTGGGCCCATCCACTGGGCAAGCAGCATATGGACCCCAAGCGGCCTTTGGCCGTGGGGAAATTCCTCTCTCTGTTTATAGTTTGAATGTTTGCTGGTTGTTAACAAGTTACTGTTTGATGTTATTCCCAGAATGTCGTCCATAACTGTGTAGGAAGAAACAATATTAAAATTCATTGGTTGGGGGTGGTGAGAGTTCAGAATACTAGAATTAATAAATTACATATTTTTATAGACTGTCATCTTGCACCAATTACTTTTTCCCCTCTGCAACACCCTCACCTGCCTTGCTGCCCTCTCTGGACATGTTCCAGTACCTCAGGATCTCTCTTGAATTGAGGAGCCCAGAACTGGACACAGTACTCAAGTACTTCAGTCTGAAGAAGAGTAGGCTTAGGAGAGACCACATCGTTATCTACACCTACCTGAAAGGACTTTGTGGAGAGGCTGGTGCTGGTCTCTGCTCAGAGGTAATTAGTGATAGAACAAGAGGGAATGGCCTCAAGCTGTGAGGAATTTTTTTTTCACAGAAAAAGTGGTCAAGCATTGGAATTGGCTGCCCAGGGGCAGTGATTGAGCGACCAAGCCTGGATGTGTTTAATGGTCATTTCGATGTGGTGCTTGAGGACATGGTTTAGGGGTGAACTTTGTAGAGTAGGGCTATCGGTTGGACTTGATGATCCCAAAGGTCTTTTGCAACCAGAAGGTTTCTGTAATTCTGTGAAGAAGGCCAGAGATCACAGAACCAATCAGATTGGAAGAGACCTCCAAGCTCATCCAGTCCAACCTAGCACCCAGCCCTAGTCAGTCAACTACACCATGGCACTAAGTGCCCTATCCAGTCTCTTCTTGAACACCCCCAGCAGTGTGCACTTGCAGCCCAGAAAGCCAACCAGAGCCTTGCCTGTCATCTCCTACCAGTGTGCAGAAAAACCTCTTGCCAAAGCACCAGGACAGAAAAGCTATGAACTAAGTTCTCTCATCTTACTGGCTTCAAATTGTTTCCTATTAAGAATAGCAAAAATATTTGCGACAGACATTTATTAAACACATCAATCCTCAACTTTGAGATTGCATTTAATGAGGAATTAACAAGAAATGCTTTTTAAATGAGCTTAAGATTAATAATAAAAAAAAATAGTCTGTGGGAGGTGAGGGAGGAGTTTATTGCCTGCCTTTTAGATGGATCACCTCATTTTAACATAGCAAAACTTAACAGGAAAAAAAAGATCACAAAGGAGGTTACTCTGCCCCTGTACTGAGCACTGGGCAGGCCACACCTTGAGTACTGTGTCCAGTTCTGGGCTCCTCAAGTCAAGA
Source organism: Tricholaema leucomelas (assembly GCA_013400475.1). Classification (NCBI taxonomy): domain Eukaryota; kingdom Metazoa; phylum Chordata; class Aves; order Piciformes; family Lybiidae; genus Tricholaema lacrymosa; species Tricholaema leucomelas. Next base: position 23,135 of record WAAF01020659.1, read on the forward strand.
GAGATGTTGAGGTGCTGGAACATGTCCAGAGAAGAGTAATGAAGCTGGTGAAGGGCCTGGAGCACAGCCCTGTGAGGAGAGGCTGAGGGAGCTGGGGGTGTGCAGCCTGCAGAAGAGGAGGCTCAGGGCAGACCTCATTGCTGTCTGCAGCTACCTGAAGGGAAGCTGTGGCCAGGTGAGGTTGGTCTCTTCTGCCAGGCAAGCAGCAACAGAACAAGGGGACACAGTCTCAAGTTGTGCCAGGGCAGGTCTAGGCTGGATGTTAGGAGGAAGTTGTAGGCAGAGAGAGTGATTGGCATTGGAATGGGCTGCCCAGGGAGGTGGAGGAGTCGCTATCCCTGGAGGTGCTCAAGCAAAGCCTGGCTGGGGCACTTAGTGCCATGGTCTGGTTGACTGGACAGGGCTGGGTGCTAGGTTGGGCTGGCTGAGCTTGTAGGTCTCTTCCAACCTGCCTGATTCTATGATTTCCCTGATGTTTTTGTTTACTATCTAAAGTTAAAAACCCATTCAGTCGTCAGGTGTATAAGATATTGCAGTGTGTTTGTATAGCTTTACACACTTCTACAAGTGTCTGTTTGGATAATGCCTTGGCCCAAGAGTAAATAGTATCAAAAATTAATAGCCTCCATATAGACAGTTAGGCTCAGCAATAATGATCTCTAATCTATTCCTCAAAAGCATCTCTGAAACTCTAATGACAGCTCTCCCTCTGGCAAATGGTGCAAACACAGCAAATTGCTTGGGGAAAAAAGACATTTAATCAATGTTTTATTAGTTTTCATCTTGAAGAGAGGAATATATGACCCACATGAAATGGTAAGGCATAAAACTATCAGAATTTACTGGGTGATTAGATTAGCTCAGGACAAATTTGTTAGGCAATCCAAGCCTGTGACTTAATGTCCCTGTTCTTGAGGGAACAAGTCTGGAACTTGTAGTCACAGAACTGAGTCACTTGTGAGAGACGCAATAGGGTGGTGACAGCTCCAGGATCCATCCTACTCATAAAGTGCATGTATCCTACTTACAAAGTGCATCAAGAGAATCTCCAAACTGTGAGCTGGAGCTATGAACTGAGCAGGCTACATTTCTTTGCCCATGTGCAACCACATCTTTGGCCACCTCACTGCCAAAGCCTGGTTTCTCAGCTAAGTCTCTTTCTCCTTCAGAGCTGCCTGCTTTTGCAGAGAGGCTAATTTCCAGACTAGTAGACTGGGCTACAGACTGGAAATCTTAGACTTTAGTCATGAAACCAATTGTGCTTAGATCTGCACAAGTCTGTTTGGGCTACTCATGGACTTAAAGCTGGACACACATACTGTCTGCAGGAGTAGGGTCTTTGCTGGGAAACAGAGACATAAAAGCCATTAGTATGGTCACTGAGTAAAAGCTATTGATGGAGGTACTACACTCAGAAGCTGTGAGATGATGTTCTAGTGTTACAATGCAGCTCAGACTGCAGGTAATGAGGAATCAGGCAGAGAAGTCTGTGCTGTGTTTCCAAGAGGCATCATTGCCACCTTTAACATACAAGAGCCCAGGAGGATAGCCAGGCTCAGACCAGCTGCTCTCAGCTGCCCCCTGCAATTGGCTGTCCAAAATCTCTTCTGAATGTTTCAACTGAAAGCCCTACTGGATGCTGTCTCAGGTTGAGACTATAGGGTTAAAAAATCTTCTGGAGACTAGTGTCTGCCCAGTGCTCCAATCCTGCCCCCACCATGCCTCTGCCATCCAAGAGGCCTAAACAAGCCTCTGGAGGCCCCAGAACAGGCCTACTGCTTACAGGTTCTTCCTGACAAAGTGGCTCCTGCCAGACACAGGACAGGAGGAGGAGGAAAGGAGAACGAGCTGGCCTTGTTGTGAGTTTATAAAGAGACAGCAGAATTATGGGATTGAGTAACAATCTCCTAGTCTCCAGGAGGTTTTTTAACCCTATAGTCTCAACCTGGGACAGGTGCCTACCACAAGACATGCCTCTGATAGACAGTTCTGCCCTGGGCAAAAGAGGTGCCTGAAGAAGGGGTTGCAGCACAGCCTTGCTGAGGAGGCAATGTGCATTTCCACACCTTGTCTTTGCTGGGTTATTGTTTTACTTTGCACTGGAAGGTCTTAGAAGGGAATGAGAATCCTGCGTCTTGTTCTCTTCTTCCCTCTCCATGAATGATGTGAATCAATCAAAGGTGAATAAGGACTGAAAAGCAAATATATTAAGAAAGCAACTGAAAACCACTTCTAAGTCCCACCTGCTTCATCTGTCCCACATAAAGCTTGAGCACTCATAAAACCTGGGCAGAGTGGCTGGAGCCAGTGACAAGCCTGCAAACAACACTGCTGATACAGCCCACAGTGAGGGAATCCCTCCAGCCCAGTGCAGTGTCAGCCCCACTCTGCTTTGTTCCAGGGGACCAGAGGTTTATGGGCTCCTGCTTGTCACTACTGAAAAAAGCATTGCAAGAGGAGAAAGCAGAAAAAGCAGCTTTTAGCAGTAGTGTTGTGTGCAGGGAAACAGCAGTGCTTCCAACACACATGGATGGCACAGCTGGGACAGCATCTTAAAACACCAGCTCCTTGGTGGCTGTAAGACACAGCCAAAGGCTGAACATCAATAACAGGGTCTGAGACCTGCCTGAAAGCAGCTCCTGGAGACCACACTAACCTCCAGGTTTCTGTACCTGCTCCATGCACATATTTTTGTTCTACTGCAGAACAAGTATTCCTTATTCATAAAACCTGCCTCCACTTGGCTCACTGAAAACCTGCTCCCTGCTTCCTTCAGACCAGGCAGAATAGTGACTGCAGGATGTCAGTCCAAGAGGTGTGGGCTCTGAGGGCTGCTAGGTAAATAAAGCTCCAAGATGTCCCAGGTGAAGCAGTCCTCATACCAGCTGCTATGCTGGACAGCAGGGACCCTGTCAGAAGTCAGCCCATAGCGCAGAGTTCCTGTAAGCAAGTTGCGATGGTTTGAGGCTAATTGGAATATTTTACTGAGAAAAATTAGATGATAGGCCATGAAAAAGAAACAATGCTGATGTCTGCTGCACTCACAGGCTTGCTGAGATGTACAAAGGACACAAAAATAAAAGATGTGATGGTTTGGGTGTCCCCCTCCCCCCCACACTTTTAGAGATTGCCCAGACTAGACTCAGTCAGCTCTGGAAATTTGAATGAAGCTTATATTTACAGCTGGCACAATGTACAAGCAGATAGTTACAGTATATACAGTTATAGACAGAAATATACAAGGTAAAAAAGGTAATACAAACACAATTCCCCTCCCAGAAACCTGAGTCCCCAGGAGGGGCTCTCAACCACCCCTCACCTTCCCCCTACCCCTCTCAACCTTACCCCAGTCCTAAGGAAGAATGGAGGTTCGGCCAAAAGGGTTAAAAAGCAAGGTGAAGCAGCCAAGCAAAGGAGGGTGAGGTTAGAAAGCAAGATGGAGTCCAGCCAGCAGCCACGAGCTCCCCAGCAGGCAAAGTTCCCCAGCGAGGAGAAGAAGCAAATGCCCTAATCTTTGTTTTGCCTTTCTTCTTTTGTATACATCCCAGCAAGACTGTGAGGGAAGTAGACCTCACCATTGTTTTCATTTTACAGCCTATCATCTAGTTCTTCTCACCAAAACATGCCAGCTAGGCTCAAACTAGCACACATAGACAAGACAGTGTTGAGTCTATCTGTCACAGTCGGTGCCTGTGTTTCCTCCCTGGGCTTTTGTGGCTGTGTAACTCAACTAATTCTACTTCTACCCCCCTCGGCTCATTCTCCAACCTCACCTTGCATGTAAGGTAAACTCTGGGATAAGGTAGAGGGCTGGAAAGGAGGTGGAAGAGTGGTTGGGAGCCCCTCCTGGGGACTCTGGCTTCTGGGAGGGCTGTTGTGTTTCTGTACTACCTTTAACTTGTCTGTTTCTGTCTATAGCTGCAAATATTGTAACTATCTGCTTGTATCTTGTGCTAAGCTGTGAATATAAAGCTTCAGTCCTTAGCTTCCAGCCAGCTGAGCATAGTCTGGGTGATTTCATAAGGGGGGTGGTAACTCCCAAACCATCACAGAAGCACAGACACCATAGAGCCCTGCAAAGACTCTGTGGTAGCCTGGATCCTTCTCCAGCAGAAACCTGGGCTCAGAGCGAAGGAGCTGAGGAACAGAACTGCTATCACTTCAATAAGAGGTGGTGATTAATCACACAGCAGTAGCTTGTGGGAGTGGAAATGAAAAGCCTTTTATTGGCATCCTCATTATTTACTGACAATTAGAGCCCAGTGTGCCACAAACCGTCCCCAGGTTTGTGCTTGGGGTTTTGGTTTTTGTTGTTTTGTTGGGTGCTTTTAAATAAAAGGTGAATTTGTTGCCTCTACAGACAAAATACATTCAGGTAGCTCTCCAATATAAAGGCAGTTGGAAATGCAATGGCATAGTTAAATCCAAATAACGTAGAACTAAACCAACTTCTGTTCACTCTGATGCTTTGGACTGGGGGGTGGGGAAGCAAGAGCTGTTGCTTACATTATTCTTGCAGCTTGACACGGTCAGTCCCCAGCAGCTCTAATCTGTCTCATTTGTAATTTCTCCCAACTGCAGGAGGCATGTTGGAATTGCCAGAGAAGATCTTCTCACCGACACATTTAGTCCTGAATTCCTGCCTCTGGCAACTGCCTAAGTTCTAATGCTTCAACTGAGGGGTAAGTAGAAAGTTTTCACTCTATACTTAAGAAAAGATCTTTTTTCTGAACCATGGATGACAGTCTGTAGCCTCAAGCATGAAACCTGATTACTTATGTTTACACCTTTCTCCACCTTTCCTCCCAGAGAGATATTGTCATTTACACTCTACTTACACTCAAGTATTTTTCATTGGCCTCCCCAAAAACAAGACAAAGAAGGAATTTCTTATTCAACACAAGAGGTCTCCTGAGGCAGAGCTGAGGGTTCAAAGAGCTAATGAGTCTTCTCGGAATTACACACAGGCACCCAAGAGAGACTCAGAGCCTGGAACTACAATTACATCTATGGCTGTAATTACCTAGCAGACTCCTGACCTTGCTGATATTTTTATGTGAAAGGAGTGTATTATTGCACTGCTTTACAAAGCAAGTGTAACTCCTGGTCATTTCTCAGCCCAAGCAAATCTGTAAGCTTGCAACATTCAAATAAAAGCCACTGCTAGCTTTGCTGACACAGCACTAGTACCACATCCAGCATAAACTGTACCTTCAGTGCTGTGTCCAGTTCTGGGCTCTTCCACTCAAGAGAGATGTTGACGTACTGGAAGGTGTCCAGAGAAGGGCAGCAAGGCTGGGGAGGGACCTGAAGCACAGCCCTGTGAGGAGAGGCTGAGGGAGCTGGGGGTGTGCAGCCTGCAGAAGAGGAGGCTCAGGGCAGACCTCATTACTGCCTACAGCTGCCTGAAGGGAGGCTGTAGCCAGGTGGGGTTGGGCTCTTCTGCCAGGCAAGCAGCAACAGGACAAGGAGACACAGTCTTAAGTTGTGCCAGGGGAGGTCTAGGCTGGATGTTAGGAGGAAGTTGTTGGCAGAGAGAGTGATTGGCATTGGAATGGGCTGCCCAGGGAGGTGGTGGAGTCACTGTCCCTGGGGGTGTTGAAGCAAAGCCTGTATGGGACACTTAGTGCCATGGTCTGGTTGATTGGCTAGGGCTGGGTGCTAGGTTGGACTGGATGATCTTGGAGGTCTCTTCCAACCTGATTGATTCTATGATTCTATGATTCTGAGAGGGGCAGGGAAGGGAGCTGTTTCTGCACCCCTGGATGCTTGGGACATTCCTACAGTCACCGTGCAGACATCACTGCAAACATGTTGCTGTTACTTCGAGGTGCTAGTGAGTGAAGCATCCCAGTACTCACAGAGATTAGGTATCTATTAAATACTGATTTTTTTGGAAGGAAAGAAGCTCAGGAATTTTCAGCTTTCTTCAAAGCCAGTGTGGTAATCTTCTGTCATTTGACTGTGCTCATTTGACATGTCAATCACAAAGAGTCACCTGGCAGGAGCTGCATTTCCATTTGAATGCAACTTCAATTAACAACAGAAGATTTACTGCTGAAGAGTGATTAGTACCAGTACTTCCATCACAGGCTAAGTGGCACAATGCTACTGCTGAAGCTCATCTGTCTCCTAAAGCTTATGGAACGATCTCCTCCTACAGACTGAACATGAGCCAGCAGTGTGCCCAGGTGGCCAAGAGAGCCAAGGGCATCCTGGCCAGCATCAGGAATGGTGTGGCCAGCAGGAGCAGGGAGGTCATTCTGCCCCTGTACTCTGCACTGGTTAGACCACACCTTGAGTACTGTGTCCAGTTCTGGGCCCCCCAGTTTAAGAGGGACATTGAGATGCTTGAACGTGTCCAGAGAAGGGCGACGAAGCTGGTGAAAGGCCTGGAACACAAACCCTATGAGGAGAGGCTGAGGGAGCTGGGGGTGTTTAGCCTGGAGAAGAGGAGGCTCAGGGCAGACCTCATTGCTGTCTACAGCTACCTGAGGGGTGGTTGTAGCCAGGAGGAGGTTGCTCTCTTCTCTCAGGCAGCCAGCACCAGAACAAGAGGACACAGCCTCAAGCTGTGCTAGGGGAAATTTAGGCTTGAGGTGAGGAGAAAGTTCTTCCCTGAGAGAGTCATTGGCTACTGGAATGGGCTGCCCAGGGAGGTGGTGGAGTCGCCGTCCCTGGAGCTGTTCAAGGCAGGATTGGATGTGGCACTTGGTGCCATGGTCTAGCCTTGAGCTCTGTGGTAATGGCTTGGACTTGATGATCTGTGAGGTCTCTTCCAACCATGGTGATACTGTGAGACTGTGACACTCTGATACTCCCAAAAAGTATAAACCCAGCTTCGTGTGGAGAGAGACACTCAGCACCTCATCTTTATAGCTGAGTAGCTTCACAAAACAAAGCCCCTTGTGAATCACACTATCTGTTAACTGGGCAGAGGGGGAAAAGCCAGTCTGCACTATTCCACTGAAAAGGAATCAGGCAGCTTGGGTTCCATTCAAGCCGTGATTAAAATATTACACTCTTGGAAGTCATAATTGTATAGTTAAGCCTAATGCCGTGAACGATGTAAGCAGGGAGCGCGGCTAGGGAATGCTCAGTACAGTGCCATGAATATTCAGCAGCAAGTTGAGCCTTGAGCTCCCTCTTGTGCCACAGAACTAAATGACGAATGGAAGAATTGGGCTGCTCCTTACTGCCTCGGCTGCTGAGGGTTTTCAGGGAATCCAAGAATCATGCTGATGGTCAGCGGGCAGCCACTGCCTGGCCCATCACTGCACAACTCTTTCATATTGTAGCTGCCAATTCAGTGCAGCATCTGACTGTAAAACATTCCAAACAAACACAGACTTAAAGCTATGGAAGCACAGGGGGGGCTGACCCACGCTCACTGGTGCTCAGCTCACATCAGTATGGCTACCGCTTAACCCCACTGACACACAGAATCACTGAACTGATTGGGTTGGAAGGGACCAGATGGTGGAGTTGCCATCCCTGGAGGTGTTCAAAAAAAGCCTGGATGAGGCACTTAGTGCCATGGTCTGGTTGATTGGACAGGGCTGGGTGATAGGTTGGACTGGATGAGCTTGGAGGTCTTTTCCAACCTGCTTGATTCTATGATTCTATGACCTTGGCAGGCAACCAGCAACAGAACAAGGGGACAGAGTCTCAAGTTGTGCCAGGGGAGGTCTAGGCTGGATGTTAGGAGGAAGTTGTTGGCAGAGAGAGTGATTGGCATTGGAATGGGCTGCCCAGGGAGGTGGTGGAGTTGCCATCGCTGGAGGTGTTCAAGCAAAGCCTGGATGAGGCACTTAGTGCCATGGTCTGGTTGCTTGGCTAGGGCTGGGTGCTAGGTTGGACTGGATGACCTTGGAGGTCTCTTCCAACCTG